>VZSJ01002323.1:155982-292262 GCA_013398405.1 Pheucticus melanocephalus | reverse complement strand
TTGCATACTTCTTATACACTTTGACCTGTTACTTTCAGCTTTTTTCCTCTTTTTTTTTCATTATTTTAAAGTTGTTATTGCTGAGTGTGGGGTTTTTTTCTTTTTTTTTTGTGTGTTGGTTTTGGGTTTTTTTTGTTTGGTTTGGCTTGTTTGTTTGTTTTTAGTTTTCTTTGTTCTATCTCTTTAATTACAACAAATCTTGATGTACAGGCAGTAGCCAGGAGATTACTGCATCCTGTATAGTACCACTTGAAATGAATTAGGCCTCAACTCTCAATTAACTCTGCTTAAATTGGCCAATTCATGTTCTCTGTAAAGGAACCAAAGTGTTTTGTGTATGTTTCATGTAGGTCATTGTTTTCTTCTGCTTTGGCTGCAGAATCAGCTAATGCAGACTCCCTCTGATCTCAAACTTCATTCAGTCTTAGCATAATTTAGCAATTTGTTGTCTAAGAGACTGTAACTAGAATACTCCTCTTCCTACAAAGAGTCTTAAAGTACTTCACTGATCATTTTCTGCTCCTTGTGCTAATCTCTGAGTTCCACTGAATTACTGCTGTTTGTACAGTGAAAAAAAATGAAAAGGAAAGTGATGTTCCCACTGCACTATATAGAAACAGAAATTGAAAAAGGAAACAATGGGTAGAAAAACTAGCATCAACATAAGTAAAGGCTGACTAGTAGAGGGTGTAGTGAAAAAAAGAAATTAAAAAAGAAAACATCATACACAATCTCATTCCTTTGGAACTCTCTATTTTCAATTAACTTCCTGTAACAAGTTCCCCTTGCTCCTGAAGCACGAACTGATTTCATGACATGAACTACATTTCAGGATAAAGAAAAAGCAGAGGAAGAGCTATGAAATGCAAGATTAAATTGTAGCTGTTAACTGCATAAATTAACATGTATCATAATATGTAATTAATATGTATCCCCAAAGCAGAGGATGTTTGCAGCAGCCAGCAGCGGTCTGGTTTGTAATTGCTGCTCCAAGAAATAGATGAGATTGTATTAAGGGTCTGGTGGCTGATTAATTGAGATTTCTCACATACTCTGTTATCACCTGGCCACCAAGAAAGAGAGAAACGTCTTTCTATCACTCTGTGTTTAAAAATAGAAATTTGTCCCAATTCTGTTTCAATACACCTTTTTTGTATTATGAAATCAGAATTACTATCTTGAAAGACTTTTGTCTTTTGATCAAGTGTAATCAAAACAGTCAGAATATGTAACAAGAATTTTCTTGGTGTTGCAGTTTTCAGCCTCTCCCTTCACGTCTTTACCCATGTTTTTCTCTGGAAATAATGCAGGAGCTGCTAGGGAACTCTGAAATTATCCAGATTTTTAATACATCTCTAGTGGTGTTGTAATCAAAAAGATTTTCCTGATTTTCTTTCATGAAAACCTTTTTATAGATATTTTCCAAGCCTTTAACACATTCTCTATTGTTTTGTTATTCCCAGAGAGAGAACTATTTTTCTCCAACTTCTGAACTTCTGTAGGCAGGAACTTTGGGTCAGTCTGTTTTACTTAAAATCTATTTCTAATTCCAATCCTGAAGGAGCATAAATGATACTTTGGTTTTCTTCATCTTCTGCCCACAAATTTTATAGCTCTTTCTCCACATATTTGATTTCACTAATACAAGATTTCCTTACAAGCTACTGGGAAGGGTTGTTTCTTTATTCTGACTTCTTCTTTGTAAAGTAGAACCTTTTCATTTGATGAAGCAAAATAATTGTCCATCTGATTTAAAGAAAATTCCTTGCCTGTGAATAGGTCAGTGATTCATATTCTACAGGAGTCAAGGTGGAACCTATTAATGAACACAACGTCTCACTTCTGAGCCTGCTTGATGATGCTCTTCAGAAAGAGATGCCTCATGAAACGAGAGGTACTGTTCTTAAAAGGATCTGGGAAGCTCACTGTGACATTATTAAAATGCTCTATTTTTACATGAGGGTCAAGCTGGAACAGCTCCAGTAGTAAGGCTGTGGCAGTCATCCTACAATGAGCACAGTTGGGTAGGAAATGTCTCCTTGACTTCAATCCCATTAATAACCTCCCACATGAGGGAGGTTTGCCAAAGGGTCTGTAATAGATTCCTTTTAGTGTTATTTTCTGTTGCTGCTGTCATTAGCTTGTGAAACTTCAGATCACAAGGTCTTTTGAACACATCTCAGGTAACTGGCACTCAATTCCTTTTTGCTTTGGATCTTGTTTGCTCTACTAATAGCAGTGTCTTTAAAAACAAAGCCACTTGGTCCTGCTCAAAAGAAATATTAGGCTGCATGGAGTACTTGGTTCAAGAATTGTCATCTCTTGCAGATTCATGGGTTTTTGGCATCAAATGCTAAGGCTTTAAAACCTGCAATTATCACTGTTAAATGTTCGTAACATTTAGCTTGGTGGTTCAGCAAAAGTGCAAATATGGATGTCACAGGAGTTGTTAATAATTAATGCTTTTTAATACAAAAATGTTAGAAATTGGCTTGAATTTATTAAAATCTGCCCCAACTTTAAAACTCCTTTTATGCAGCGATCTTATCCAATATGACCAAGAACACTCAGGATTTTAACAGACTTAATTTCAAGATAAAAAGCCCTAGTTAATGATAATGTTCACCCTTTAAATTACCAAATAAGAAATACTGCTAGGATATGAAAATTTTTTAATGCTGACTGATGTCACATGCTTTTACGACTTCAGTTATTGCAACTCATTCTTATTTGACTTCTTCAGTAAGATTCTGCTGTCTCAGGAGATGGCAAAATGCTGGTATTAAGGTATCACTCCATGGATTATCTCTGTCCATCATTCTTCCCTTGTATTTCATTCCCTTCAATTAATCATTGTACCTATTATCAAGTGTTTATAGACATTTGCATGTCCCCTTTTATATCAAGACTGACTACATCATAACTATTACTGGAATAATTTTGTTTATATTTCTGTGTGTCTTTAACCACCTCATTTTAAAGTGCCCAGCTTTGAATCACTTTACATCTTATTCATAACACCCAAGGCTCTTCTGCTCCTTTGAATCTCTTCTATAGTCTCTGCTCTTTCACCTTTTAGGTTGTCTTCTCCTTCTCCCCAGAATTGACCATGCCCTCCTTTTCTGCCTCTTTCCAGTCTGTTCTGACCCCTCCCATCCACTCCACTGTTCATATCATCCCATCAATTCAAATATCCTTCCTCTACAGCCCCCATCTCCTTCCAGTCTGATCACCTCACACACCTTGGGTCCTACTCTCCAAACCAAAGCTTCTTGGTCTGTGTAATTCCTAGGCCCTTTCTCCTGCTTGTTGCTGATTTCTCCCTCCTTTTTTAAGTTCTCATGGATGCTGCTGCCACCCATACTCCAGTACTGATGTCTTGCTTCCTTTGCTGACCACATCTACTTTCACACCACAAGGCTTCTGCTCTGAAAGAGGCTTCAAAATAAAAAGTCTCAGTCTCCTGCCCAAATCCTCCCAGAGGAGTAGGACACATTTCCTGAATGGATTATGGGTTACCATCTCTATTGCTTTTTGACCCTTCAAAGTGTAGATGAGAGCCAAGGGAAGAAGAGAGTTTCCCTGTCATAGAATGACTGTTTAAATGACTTCTGCAGTTATTGAATTACTACAGCTTAAAAGAATAACTCACATGGAAACTAAACACGAGCTTTGCCTCACATACACTCCATTATTTAGAATTCCAAGTCTGATAAGAATACCTAATAGCCAGTCAGAGTTCCTGGTGTAAATACCATTCTAAGAATACAGAAAGAAGTAGTATTGTAACAACTCGAGACTGACAGCTATTTATGGAGGTTGTGCCACAGGGGAAACCTGCTGCCTGTCCCTTCAACAGCATTTGCTCACCATCTCCTTGCTGATCTCCCCTACATTTCTGGAGTGCAGGCAGACTTTTCCTCACTAGAGGTACCAGCAGAGCGTGCTGATGATTGCAAGTATTGTAGGACTGATTAGTGACTGCAAGTCATTCATACCCTTTCTCATTATATTTAAGATATGTAAGAAGGAATACTTTTCCTTTATGCTGTTGTCTATTGAAAATTGTTGACTGACTGCAGCTTTTTTTCCCCCAAGCTGAACTTTTAAAAATGTGACTTTTTTCCTGATATTCCTGCTCACCTTGTGCCAAGTGACAGTTTACTAACCAATTTATTTGTCAACTAAGTTCTTCTATCATTTTGTGCCTTTTTTTTTTTGCATGTTTTTAATTTACTGGAGCCTAGGGCATGGCTGTCAAAATGTCTCTGCTGCTGGGTGTCACTGTTGGTGTGGGTGCATTTCCCTCACTGTACCCATTCTCCATTCTTAATTCATCTCAAATATCAGGTTTTGTCACAGCACCACCAGGTTCACAGCATCCTAAACTGACAACATCTGGAAATTGGTGACTCTTGCACTATGAAGAGGGAAGGGGGAAATGTCCAACTTTGGAAAGATCTTTCTGTGTATTCTCTTGTAACCTTTCTCAGACAGGCTTTTGAATTGCCTAAATTTAACTAAATTTTTAAGTTCAACTGTATAGTGTTGATCAAAAGCATTTTCTTCTGTTTCAACAGCAGAACAATTAGCAGCCTAGTACTTTTTATTTAGTATTTATGTAAAGGGAGTTTCTAAAAACTTTATTTCTTTTTGAAATAACAGATTAACAGGATTATTTCATAGCCTGAAATTCTTTTCATATAACAGCACTTCCTGATATGTTCATGTGTGTCATGGTATTTTTAAAAATTTTCTATCTTGATTTAAATACGTACTACCAAATGTCCCTGAAGACACAGTGACAATTATACAAATATTTGTATTTTGGCATTTCTTTAGGGAGTTATTTAATGCATGTGTCTTAACCTGTTTGCTCAAGTCATGTCAGAGTAAAATAAGAAGGAGTATGGTTTCTAGACTTGGTTTTGATGGTTACCTTTGATGTGGTCTCACTTACTTTTTGGAGAAAAGTGACTCTTTTCTAAATTATAGATGTTTGTGATTTGAGTGACTTAGCCAGAGCCTTAGCCAACAAAATCCTTCTGGATTCAGCAGAACAGCTTTTCAGCAGAAACATTTCTCATAAATCCCTTTCTTGTAAATACATAGAGAAGTTCTTTCTTCCTATTCTCTCTGTCCTCAATTGTGTTATTACTTTTGCTCCAGAGTAGATAGTTGCCTCCATAGACAGACTACAGGCATGCAAGTAAGAGGGGTTTATGGCCTTGAAATCTGCTTCAAAACTGTGATTATAGGAGTGTTAAAATCAATTATCAATTATATTTGGAGGATAACATTACTAGCTAAAAGCTGTTAGATTGTAGTCAGTAATCATCATCACTATAATGTTTTCCTTTATTTCTTGGGAACACCAATTGTATCATCAAGTTACTGGTTTGGACACTACTTTTACCATCCTGCAACCTTTGTAGAGGCTCATCTGTGGTGGGATTTGACCTTTAGGTGTCCAATGACTGATAGACATAATGCAGGAAGAGGACTTCAAAAATGAAGACAAGGGCTTATGTTTGTAATGGAAAACAAATGGAAAGCAGTGAGTAGGTGACAAAGAAAAAGAAGAGGGCTTACGGAAACGATCTCTTATGCAATGTTTTCTGGAGAAATATTGATTATGTGAGACTGCCTTTGTCAAGACCAAAGGCAAAGGATTGCAGATACTGATACGTGGTGAAACTTCAGAAAAGAACTCTGTGAAGGCAAGATAGGAAAGAGGGTTCTAAAGTGTCCAACAGAACATGAGAATCTAGGGCAGTCAGAAGTCACACACAGCTGAGTGACAGACAGGGTGCTCTCCACAGAAAGAAAACAGTGGAAAGGCTGGTAGAAGAGTTTTGAGTTACTCTGGGACTGTGGTCTGAGACTTTGAAGACCTGAGATGCAAAGTAGAGTAATAATAATAATGTGCAGCACCAAATGTTGATGTATCTGGGTTCCAATTGTTTGGTTTGCAGCACTGCAAGAGACCGCCTCTGGGCTCTTTAATAAGGCATTGAACATTTCTGTGTCTTTGTTTCCCCATCTGCCAATGAGTGATAAAAATCTACTTCACAGGTGTATTGTGTGGCTTGGTTAATTAATATTTTGAAGGGGTTTTTTGTAGTCATCAGATGGCACAACTAAAGGAATGCTAAAGCTATTAGTTAGCAATCACCACTGAAACCACAAAATCAGAAAAGGCCCTGGTTTCTGAAGCTACATGTACTTAATATAAATTACTTTGTGATATATATCAAAGCTCTTGGGTAACATAATAACCTGGGACCAGGATAAAAAAAAAAAAAGATTGAACAAAAAAAACTCTAAAAAAGATAAAGTGTAACTGATTTTTAGTTTGTTATTCACACCTTGATGACAGCAAATCTAGAGTAAAGAGGATGCTTAAAAAAATTACCTAGAAGAATTAGAACATGCAAAATCTGTGTCATTTATTAACAGAAAAACCTCCTGACAAAAAGAACTCTGAAATCCATGTATATAGAATCTAATGTCATGTTTCAGCTGAAGGAGAATGCTGACTGCAGCAGGAATTAGGCACAACTAATAATATGGAATGAAAAATGAGTATTCGTAGCATGCAAAAATACATAAATAGACTATATTTATAAAAAATTGAGACTATATTTATTAAAAAATGAATGACAATAGGGGAAAGCCACCAGCAGTGCCGATGCCACATGAGTCCCTCTCACATTCTGGATTGACTGAATTATTATGACTTTTAAGTATTTTAGGTGTTGATAGAATGTCTATCCCCATCAGTCATTTTAAAGTGTTTATTGCAAAGTGCACAGATACAGAGAAATGTGTTTTAACCCTGAGTTGCTAAGTCTTTTTTTCATGCTTTTCTTTCTTACCATCCTTGATCTGATTTATTTCCTCTAGCATCTTTTCTCCCAATTCTAAATCCTTATTTCCAGTTATTTATAGCACAATATAATTATGAAAAGAATTTTTAAGATTGATGTTATGTATTATTGGTTGTGGCTGTTTAACAAATCAGCCTGTTCTATTTGGATTTATTGTTGTGTACACAGTTTTGTGAGGAGTAAATTTTCTCCATCATGTTAGCTGCTCGTAACCTGTATTTCATGTATGCTCCCATATGACTTACTCCAGACTTTAAAAAGTACAAAGCAAGTTTTTTGTTACCTCATTACTGAGATAAATCATGTCCCACTCCTTTGACAACAAAATATTTGAAGGAGGCAGAACTGGAATAGGGTGAAACTAAAGGTTGTGCTACCAGAGCAAGAGCAGAAGGTGGCAGAACCAGGGTTTCTTAAGCATAACCAGGAACATTTCCAACAGCAGCCTAAGGAATTATTCACTTCCAGAGAGCTGGTTATAGGGAGAGGCCCGTAATTTGACAGATTGATTTGACACCCCTTAATTAAACACTTTCTTTAAATGGAAAGCAGATTCCTTTCTTTCTATTGCCATCCATGTAAAATCCTTCCCTAAATGCAAGTACAATTGTCACAAGTAGTTCTTTCCCCCCCCCCGCCTTGTTGAATCAGATATTTAATGTTTTCACTAACTTTTCTTTACAGGCTCTGCCAGTGTCCACAAAACTAAAAATATTATTCCTGAAAATTAATGTATAATTTTAAAATAATTTTCTTTGTTTAACAGATTTCCTGTATTCAGAAAATCAAGCCTAACTTTGTGTTGTGGGAGACACACTGGAATCTCTGTGTATCATTTGCCAGCCCTCAGATGAGCAACTGGAAATAAAAGCATGGCTCTACATCAGCATGCTGGCACCTTGTTTTAGCTAATGAAGCAACAGTAAAACTCAAGGTAAACTATGTCTGCCAAAGCTACCTGAAATTCACAAGAGTAATTAAGTTATAAACCCAGAAGAATAATTAAAATATGTAAAACGTCTATTGATCTTGAGCATCCGGTGACTCATCAGTAACCACAGACACTAAACCAGCCTGCTTTAACATGCTGTCAATTTGCAGCCTTTGATTAGCCAGATTTTTTTGGTATGTGTCCATGAAACTACAAGGATCATCCCTGCCATTCATTATATTGCTTTTAATAAATGACCTCGGTTTTGTATGCCAGCAGGGAGGTTTGCAACACTGAATGTTCCTGTCAATTGAAAATTGATCTTTTCCACAGGATGTTCCAAAAGATTAAGCAGGTATCTTTAGGCATGAGACCCAGGTCACCTCCACCCTGTAAGTAGCATGTGTAGTTTTATTTTTGGGTTGGTATTTTTTTTTTCTTTTTTTAAGTCTGCACTTCAGCCAAGAACAGTGTCTTTGAGATGACAGGATTTTACCTTTTCTACTCGGAGAGGTTTTAAAACAAAAATGTAACTCATCAAGTAGATAGATACTTGAAAAAATAAATAGTCTCAGTAGAATATGACTCAGTGGAATACTCTCAGATGGATAATGACTACACTTGCATCAAGTGGAAGAGAAAAATACCTTTCTCTATAGAGATGTTTCATAGTTTATTGATCTTTGTGAGATTATTTTTTTCTCTGCCTCAAAACCTACTGCCAAACAACCAACCTTTTTGTTTCAAATAACATATATAGTTTGTGTTTTGATGGACTAGAACCACAGGGCCAGGTCATGCTCTGTTAAATGCCTTCAATGGCAGTGGAGTAGAACTTGAAGTAATGTCAGCTGAAATATCTTGCTGTCAAATTACCATTTACAAGTATGAATAAACTGTACAGTAAAAAACCCCACCAAATCCTACAAGGCATCCTGGGGAACAAAAAAATAAAAATCGACAGCAGCAACAAAAACAACCCAAAAAAGCCCAAAAAAGCCCCCCACCCAAAAAAACCCAAAAAACAAAATAAAAATAAAAAACCCAAATAAACAAACAAAAAATCAACCAAAAAAAAAGGAATAGAAAATCTTACATGCAATAGGGTTATCTAGAAATTTTTGTAGTTGCAGATTGAATTACAATTTGCATGTGGATACAGATTCATAGGAAGGTACCTAAGCTCAGGAGCCTTTAGAACAATTTTAGACCATTTTAAGAAATTTGTATCATGTAATACTTCTAATATACAATACTTCAAAATGTCTGTCTTTAGTGAGAAATCCAGAGGAGATCTCTCTTTTCAGCTGAGTTGCTTTGCAAGCAGAGCACATTCACTTGATGCGGACTGAAATTTTGGGTCTTGGGAATGGTTGCACTTAGCCCTGGAGGGCAAAACCACTGGGCTTTGCAAATTCCAAAGCCAGCACTGTGTCAGGAGAGTCTGAAGGGCAGCACCTGCACAGGCAGGAGGCACCATCAGTCACATCCACAATCCTCCTTGCAAATCCGACTGCTGTATCCCACTCTGTGTGTGTGATGTGTGTGTAATCAATCATTTAACACTCTAAACCCTGGCAATGGCTGTGCCCATTATATTGGATTTGCTTTTGAGAAGTGCAGCTTGAACTGCAGGATCTAGTCCTGGAACTGCTGCAAGGTAGAAGGTGAAGAGGTGATGGAAGCCACTGCTTCCATCTTCTCTGGGCTCATTCCATTTTACTAGTTTAATATTCCCATATATCAAATGAGCTGCTCATTAGATCAGGTGAAATGCTGCAGTTTGTTTCCTCTTATGGAGGGAGTAATTTTTTTAAACCTTTGCATTTCCACATGGTGTATTCCTTGACCATTTTTAATTCAAAGCAGCTGTATTAATTCCTTCCACAGCAGTTCTCAGCTCTGCAATTACAGCATTAACATTGAGCTTTTCAGACTTGATAACAGATTCTAATTTTATCCCATCTGGTTTATTGTGAGGATTTTTTTTTGTGCCTGGAGGTGACTTTTCCTTAATCATTTCTTCTGTACAAAATTGCTAGTAGGAGCTTAAAAGGTTTTCTTTGCTGCAAAGACCAACTGCTGGTTTCTTCTCCACCAGGACAATGTACCAGCAGTTCTCTGGATAAATTGTCTAGAAGGCAATCATTTGGAAGCTCTTGCCAAGCTAGAGAGGTTATTAGCTTTTGGTCTCTTTTCTTAAATAATATCACTGTAAAGTTGCCTAAGTGTATTGGCATAAGATCTCTACTGGGTTTTCTTCCTGAGAGGAAAAACTACAGAAAGCTACTTTTTTCAATTACCAAAATAAAAATTCTTCAAAACTAAGGCTTCGTATTCACATGAACCTCCCACTGCAGGTACTGGGGTTGGGGGTGTACATGTGAAGGAACAAATGGGTCCAGCTGCCAAGTGGGAGTGAACAGGAAAGGAAGAATATTAAGGGGAAAAAAAAGCAAACAAAAAAAAAAACCCAAAAAGCAAACAGAAAACCCAAAAAAGGCAAACATAATTTGTCTTCATCAGTAATTTTTAAAATTCTTTTGAGACTTGTATTTTATCTTTGCACTTGTGTTGGTAATGGCATTTCTAACAGTGCTGTAATGAGATGTTCAAAAACAGTGGAGTGGTTTAGTTCAGGTTTAGGCTCCTGATGTCCCCAGGCAGCCACCTAAACAATGATAAAAGATGGAAATTTCATGAATTTTTTTTAATATGCAGTATTTTCTGAGTGTTTTTATGTCTCACTTGTGCTTACTCTGAAAGTAGGGTTTCTGGGGGCTACTACAGAGTCTTCAGCTATCTTTGTGAACTTGTAGGATCTATGAACTTTGTAGGATGTTACCCATCCATTACACTAGATTATACCTTAGGGATACTGTGCCTAGGGAATGAGGTCTGGTCTGTAGCTGCATATATATTCCTTATATTATATATAACTGCAGGTAGATTTCCAGCCATTTTATTTTCAATAGTAATGAATTGGCAAACAGCTGTATGGCTGGATAATTAAGGAATATGCATATTCTTTAGTTGTGTTGAATTTTGGGCATTCTAATAAACCTACCAGGTAAAAGAAGCCCTAAGTCCTTGTGAATTTATTGAAAACAGGTTCATTATTTCTATCTTAGCCTTGCAACTGAATATATTATAGTGTATGTGACATATATAAGCTGGTATTTTACCAGTTTTGACATCACTAGAGTTGCTGGTTGCTAGATCTTTAAGTATAGTTAAGGTCATGACTGTATTTTTTATGTATAATTCAGGTTTGAAAGACAGTCAGTGACATTGACACTATATCCAGAAATGTCTTCAAAATATGGGGAAATAGATCACTGTTTGGTTCAGACTTTATCACTCAGCCAAAGCAAATTTCTTTTTCATCTAAGAAAGTCTGATATTTTGGATGAGACTTCTTCATTTCAGTTAGCTGGTGTTGTAAAAGTACTTTAGATTGTTATTCAGCGTTACGTGCTCTTTGGGAGTTTGAAGTAAACTACAGGAGTTATTGCAGTTTGTTCTCTATATTTCCTGTGGATTCTTAAATGCTCTGAGTTTCTTCCTGCTTCTCCCTAGTTGAACTGTAGCTACCAATATTCCTTACCTGTTGGATTGAGTCCCAGCATAACTGTAATAACTCCACTGGCTTTTGTGTTTTCTCTGTGCAAATCTGTGGAGAGGAGGAATTTCTTAGAGAAAAGCTTTTAATGCCTTTTTTGGTTTTTTGACAAGGGACTATGTCTCATCGCAAATGATGTAATTTCTGCCTTTCATTATATATCTTTCTGGCTATAATTTTTTGAATAGTTTTATCTAGCCTTAATAATTCTTTTCAATGAGCTTTATAATGTCTAAGGTCCCTCAAATGGGTACTCAGTCCTCATCTTCCCCCTCCTCTCTCCCTGTTGGGCTTTGGTAACCTAAACTTTCTTCAGAAATTGAAGAATTTTTTTTTCCCCATATCTAGCTGCCAGTATTCCAATTCTATACCATACCTATTCTCCCAGCTCTGGTTTAGGTGAAATTGTTCTATCCATGCTATCACCATGCTATGTGTGAAAGCAAACACCAAAGCCTGTAATACCCCCAAATAACTCTGTCCTCCACCTCAATCCTCAAGAGGTTCTCATTTATCCTTGCACATCTTAGAACAATTTAGACAGATTTTCATTAATATGAAACCACTTTTTTTCTGAGTGATATTGAATTAATTTCTTGCAAATAATTTTTTGTGGGGCACCGTATCAAGTGTTTAGAAAAATCCAGAAAAATTAAATTTACCGTCTTCACTTTGCCGCTCATTATTTTGCTGTCTCTCTTCACATTATCTTTCTCTTCCAAGTTTACTCTAATATGGCATATCTTCTGCATGATAGATAATGAGCCTGTTTCTTTAGTGGGACACATCAATTTTGAGAACAGGTGGTCAAGCATCTCTTCCACTGACACAAGGAAAAAGCTGTCTTGACTAGAAAATAAGTCTGTGGTATGTAAAATACAGTACCTGCCACCTCAAATTGAATGGAAAATGTTCTGTGTCACTTTAGCTGTGGCTCTAAACCCAAACTGTATCATGAGCATAGCTGTTTTGTTTAGACTTTTCCCTTTATATTGGCAGCTGCTAAATAAAAGTTGTTTCAATTTCCTTTTTCTGCTGATTGAGTGGCTAGCTCCAAGTCCAGTTTCTGAGCAGCATCTGGCACTTTTTAGGCAGCCATAAAATATTTAAAAAATAAGGTGAACCACTTTTGGCAAGCCTGTTACTTGAAACCTGAAGGGAATTCCAGAATCTATAGCAAGGTTTATTATGTCTCTGCCAATGCAGCACTTCTTGGAACGTGAGACTGTTTCCTGTGCTAATACCAAGCAGGCAGAGAGGAACAGATGACCCTTGTCACAGCAACCTGCCCTGACGTTGGCCTGACAGGTACTGAGGGTCTCCTGATTAAGCAAAATTCTGAGCAATTAGAGCTGAGATGTAGAGGGACACCTCGTTGTGCTGTCATGCTTTTTGTGATGGATCAAAGCATGACAGATTGGATATGGGGTGGAAACTGAACTTCAGAAGGAGGTTGGCCACCCTGAAAGCTGAAATGCATCAGCTCAGTGATTTCTTGGCAGGCTGCTACTCAAAAGGTGGAAATAAGAATGAATTTAATTTCCACAGCATTAATTTTAATGCTGTTAAAAGAGTCCATGCCCTTTGGTTGTTTACTGTTAGAAAGATAGTTAAGGCCTGCACCAGTGATGGAGGTAACACAAATAATACACCAGGAAGCAGAGAAATATAAAGCATGAGGTGCTTGGTGCAGTGGCACCAGGTGCTTAGAGTGATGAGAGACCAGGGAGAGAAGATTCTCCTCTCAGGCAAAAACTACCCAGGAAATGTATCTCTAAAATGCTTTATGCAGCATTAGCAGGGTGTTGCCTGCTGGGAAAAGTTCTTAGATGTAAAAGCACAGCAAGGAGGAGGTTTGATTTAATAAAATGTTTATTTCTGTTTGTGAAGAGTGCAGGCCTGATGCTCAGCTGGAGTAGGTTGGCACAGCTCCACTGAACTACAGCTTCAGGAAGTTATCTATGCTTTCAATACTTTTGTGCTTTTATAAGACATCTCTGTACATTATTTTTTTTTCCTGCTATTCCAGCTTTTTGGAATAGCAGAAAATGGTCCTTGCAATTTTGTTTGTCTCAGAAGAAGCTGCCGTGTGCCTTTTATCTGTGATGGGAAAGTGAGGCTAGCCCTCACAAAGATGGCAATTCTTAAGGCTTAAATACAGTTATCTGTCCCCTCTGTGATTCTTTCAGAGTCCCTGAACTGAGATAACTGTGGCACTGGCAGAGAAAGGAGGTTGCAGCAATCCATATATGTTAGTGCCTGTGACATTCTCGAGGGGATGAGAGGATTTCAGATTAGTCAGATACATAGCTAGCCTGAAGCTGAAAGGAAAGAGTCCAGGGACAAGTAGTCTGATGTGTATCACCTTCTCCATTGTATCCTCCATGTTATAGCTTTTGAAAGCTTTGGGCATAGGTATTGCCCTTGGAAACTGCTATCTACCACTGTGCTATAGACTTTATCTGCTGGCTGATAGGAATATGGTAAATTAGGTTTTAAGCTTTGCATGTAAAATGTAATTTAAGCTCCTCAAGACTCAGTTTTGAAGTCCACAGAGACAAGGGGGGAAAAATCATTTTCAGTCAGTAAATTGAAGATTCTTCTTTATTTTCCTAATATGCTCTCAGGTACACTGTAAGTGCTGGTTAGGGGCTTAGGGCATGTATTCATTTCTCTCCAGTGTGTTTTCTAATGTCCCTCTTTACAGGAAGGAAAAAATGCAGCAGTGAAGTCATTATGCCACTTCACTGTAGACAAGGCAAGTAATTCTGAAGTTTATTAATCCCTTGAGTAACCTAATGGCATATTCCATGTCCTGTAAGAATGGATATTTTGAAAAAGTGTTGGTTTCCCCACAAGAAGCACTGCTTCACTACCATGCTGGCATGAAAAAGTTCAAGACCAGGATAACTGTAAAAAATGCATCCTCATATGGGGATAGCACTCAGCAATTCATTTAGCACAGCTTTTAATTCAGAGTTAAAAATAGTGGAAAACAAATCTTTAGCAGCTCTGCCATTCCTTTGTGTATGGGTGCACACATATCAGAGGGATCCAAAAGGAGAAGACAGCACAGGCTGCTATCTAAGAGACTATCATATCTCCTGTTGAGGTGAGAAAATGAGACACAGGGTGAGTAATGAATGAGCACCCAAGTGCATTTGTTTGTGCTATTTATATGGATGCTTTGGGGTTTTGTGTTTATGTTTAGAGGAAAAGAAAGAAGGGAGAGAAAAGAAGGAAAGGCACAAGGAAATGTAAAGTTATGCTGTTATGGCTTTGGTTCTAGAAATGTTTTTGATGCAGATACCTGATTTTACATTCTTAAGACCATAAATGAGCAAAGAAAAAAGCCTCTTTTGTAGACTGTTGGCAGAATCAGAAGACAAAAAATGATAGGACCAGAATCTACCCCAACTCAACAACCGGTTTTTCTGTCACCCTCCCTGGTACCTCTGTCTGTATCTTTCCCCATGAATGATGCTCAGACACAGTTGCCTTCCTGCCCTCTCCTGCCTCCAGGTGACCCAGATACTTGAAAAAGAGATCACTTAAAAAGAAAAAATCAAATCCACTTCCATTCCTAATAAATGTTTCAAGTCATTAAATGTCAGCTTTGGTCTCATCCTAGTGCAATCTATAGCAGCCTGCCTTCTGCTTGAACTGATCATCTGCTCAAAAACAATTTTAGAAATGACTTTCAGTCCAGATTGAAGACACAAGTCCTGATCTAGTGGCCTTTGGGAAGACTATTTTTTGCACTAAAATAACTTTTTAATGCAAAATAACAAAATAGCAACATTAAAAATCCTTTGCCTCTCTCAACCAAAGATAAAGAATATGTGGAGATGTAATGTGTCAGTGTCTGCATATAAAACATACTTCCACATGCTTTATGAAACATTTATAAATGTTTATAAATAATTTAAATATATGTCTGAAAAGTATCATATATATTTATCTTTCTTTTGAGTTATAAATGCTGAAGTTAAAAAAACCTCATGGCTAACATGATTTTAAATACTTCTGAGGTTAAGTTCTTTATTTGCTTGTGTGTGTTCAACATATGAAAAAAAGGTTTTTGCTCTCTTGCAAGACAGAGTACCACTGTCATACAGCAGTGAAATTGGCCCTTTTTGTAAGTGATTTTGAAATGGGTGAAGGTAAATTACATCTGGTTTACAGGTATTAAATCTTGCCCTGCTCAAAATCCTTAAAAACTTGTTAAGAAACTATTCTTGTTGAACAATGTATGAAGGAATATACGTGTTGGAAAGGATCTTCAGTTTACTGAGGAAATTTCATGGACTATAGACTCTTGATATGCTATTGTAGGATTCTCTAACAGGGTTATCTGATAAAACTGTGTCAGTAAATATTGTAGTTCGCACATTTTTATGTTTGAGATTAAAAGAAGTGAAGTCTTATATGTTTTCTGCAAGTGTTTCAGACAATTCTTTAATATTTCTTTCTGAGAGCCATCTGGGAGATGCATGCAGCTTATTCAAGTCTTTGAAATTATTCACAGAAGTAATTTGTTACTTCTTTTGCAGAGGGATACAAGAAATCTCCCCCTTTCTCATTTTGATTGCTTCTTTTCCTTTATTATTATTCCCTTGTTGCACAGTTTTTTGAACTGCTACAAAATATAAAACTATTTTTATCACAAAAGAATATGCATAATGATATAAAACATATTTCAATTTATTTAGCCTTTTCTGGATAAAGTCCAATTACAATCTTTAAAGTATACCCCAGCTGATATTATTTTTCCATAGAAATTTCAAGATATGTTTTTTGATAAAGACTAATTTAAATAATGTATCTTGGCTTTTTGCTGATTTAAATGTTCTGTAAAATAGATGCAGCATTGTCAGTGACTGCTGTGTAGTTACCATATGTATTTAGGCTCAAGCTGTCTTTTCCATTTTTAATCATCTTATCTATGCACTGAGCATTTACATTTTCATGGAACTGAACTCTCTACAGAACATCATATATATTTGTTTTTCATTCATGCTGTGTTTTTAATGACTTCAAATACTTCCAGTAAACACAAAACTTGAACTTAGTCAACTACTTAGCTAGGTGATTAATTTTCAGCACTCCAAGCTGAGATATTTTGGTGGAACAGTTCACAGGAATATTTTTCCAGGCCCAGGCAAAAGTGAATACTGTGAAACCCTGAGGCAAATGTAGGTGCCTTCTAAAGCTTGTAACATTTAAAAGATCCCTAGAGTGAGAGAGACAGAGATTGTTTCTTCTTTTAGTGAAATAGATTTTACCATATGATGTGTCCTAGGAGAGATAGGGTTTAGCATGACTCAGACAGACACCTACGACTAAGTATCGGGAGCACAATCTTCACTTACCAAAACACATCCAAATTATTCTGTGTTTAGGCTGACCCTAAATACAGAATTTTCATCAAGTTCATACTGTGTGGGCTAGTTTATTTGCCCTCCTCCAAAGATGAATATTTCTCTTCTGTTCATAAATTTCTTTTTCTTGTTCATTTGTATGAAAAGACTGTAAGTTCCCAACTGTTCTTTTGTCAAGCTGGAGTGCTTGATTTACTGTACACATTTCTTGCCACGTATTAAGCGTGCTCTGAGCAAGTTCTATTCACTGTCACTGCAATAACTAAGCTTGCCAATGTTAAATTTGGAATGTAACAGGTGTAAACTCAATTGGTCTCCTTACAGGAATGTAGCAAAGTCTTCCTGTTTCATTTCTCATCCAAAAAAAAAAAAAAAAAAAGGTCTGGTAGGTCAGCTCTATCCTCTTTCAGATTCATGACTGTATATTGGAAAAATTACAGACATCATGACCTGTAGTATTTGCAGCTGTCCCTCAGATCCTCTTCTGACCTGAAACTGTGGCACATTTGCAGCAAACTGAAGGAGACTCCTAGCTACATAGTGGGTTTCAATTATTTAATAACATGAGTTTATTAAATTATGTCTGTCTATTGTTTTCATGTTGCCTTGTGTTTTTTCTGCCACCCTGATGAAATTCCTTTCTTCCTTGCTTGCCAGATGCATGGCTTGGTGTCTAAACCACAGTGAAGATGACTCATAGCAGTCACTCTGCATTTCTCTCTCCTCTTGTTTCCTGCCCAGATAACAGGAGGCCCTTTGGATCAAATTGAGTTTCTCAGGTTTTCTCTTCAAAATTTCCAAGCTATTGTTCTTTATTTATTATTAGTGAAGCTCCTCCATTTATGGTTTGGGGCTTATTTAAAGTATAAAACTGTTTTTCTCAATTTCATTGAATCTGCAGAAATTCATATACATGCATAAAAAGACTTATTACTGGAACCAGCTTTTCAGAACTGTCCTTAATTAAAAATATAGAGGTTCTTAATCATACCTGTGCTTGAAATTGCAGGGTTTGACATAAAACTGTTTTCTTGATCCAGAATGAGTTCCAGCAGCAGTAGTTGTGTGTCTGGAATTGAAAATGTAAACTGGATATGAATATGCAGCATCTGTGGTGTTTTTTGCTGTTATAGCTAAGGCTTCAAGCTATTTTTGTAGGGTTGGTGGTGGTTTCCAGGGGTTTCATGTGTTATTTTATTTGGTTGATTTTTTTTTTTCTTAAGGAATTTAAAAGCAATATGAGAAGTTCTATAAAATGGATGAGAATATCTTTATTTCTATGAATAAATAGAATTGATTTAATATTCCAGAGACACATATTTTAAAAATGTTAGGAGAAAAGGGTAAGGCAAAAAAAAGAGGAGGGACAAGCTAGTCTATTAATCTTTATTCTGTTGTTTAGCCTGATAGATTGTTTCTTTGTTTCAGTCTGTTAATTGCAACTAATCATGGAAAAGGAAGTCTATTAAAAAGGCAAAAAAATCTGAAGTGCTTTGCTCTGTGGTGGGCTATTGACTTGTACTTGAAAACAGCTAAGGTGACAGCAACCAGCTCATTTTATTGCACTTTGCTTTGCCATCTCATACAGTTGGCTGGGAATGTTCTAGAAGATGTGTAATTTGAAGTTGGCCTCAGTTGGTTTGTGGCGTTTTCTGCTAGGAAAAGAATCTTTGGCTATGTGCTAAGGGTATCTTTTTGCACACTTATAAAACTTCTCCACCCCTCCTCCTCCTGTCCCTTTTCCAGTAATAATATGGAAGAAGTGTTTAGCTTCTGCTGCTTTGGGTTGTGTGGGTTCCTGTGGAGCAGGTTCATAAAAGATGCATCCACTGCTCTTTCTGTGCTGTTTTCCCCTCTGTCCCTTTTCCCCCCCACCCCAATAATGCTTTGAAACCCAGCTGTTAAAATGATCCAAAGCTTGGTCTCTGAAGTCAAAAACCAGAAAGCTTCTCTGAGTTTGTGAACCTGGGTCAATAATAGAGCTCAATAATTTTGTTAATATAAATATCCAATGAGTTGAGAATTTTCTTTGAATGCTCAGGATTCACTCTGTTAGGAAGCAGAAATAATCCCAAGTGACAGGCTGGGATTAGTCACAGCAATTACAAACAGTGCTGGGGATTAGCAAAGGTGAAGCATTTTAAAGCATTCAATTAGCTCTTGGATATATATTGATGCCTTGCATAACATTATTCCTAAAGACAAACATATCTTTTTCACAGAAAGCAACAAAAAGATCATGGACCAATGCAAAACCAAAACAAGCTTGTGGTTATCCAGTTCTAAAAATCAAACAGTTTAGTAATTCATGTACAGTTTCATGTACACTACCAGTACAAAACAGGCTTGTTTGCTGTCTGTGCTATTTAAAATTTTCATGAAATGTGAATGATGATGTTTATGAAAATCACAGAAACATTCATCCAAAGAGAGGTAAGTTCACTTGGAGTCTTCCAAAAACTAAAATACTTTCAGGTCACAGTGGTGCTAATAATAGCTTTACTGTAAATTATTCTGAATAATTCATGAGCAGGAGAATGACATTCTGACATTTATGTAATCTAGCCTAAAATATTGGGATCTAACAGGAAGCCTGAAAATATGCATAACATAATATGTTAGTAACAGAACAGGCTTGCAGACCCTTCCCAGGGACAGAGGGCTCCTCTCCAGACATTCTGCTCTCAGGTGCTTGAACTCTGCATGCAGATGAGAGGTAATTATCACTGGGGCATAGAACAAGGTGCTGATGTTCACCCATTGAGGTTATACAAAGGAACCTGAAAATCCTGTGACTGAAAGAAGGTTTTTGAAGTCAAGATTGTGTAAGCACAGCTATGAGGTGATCCAAGTCTGGGGAAGAAGCTCAGAGTTTCCGTTTAGCAGCCTCAAAGGCTGCTTAAAATTCTAATCATGACCTTCAGGTGATGCCATATAAATGTGAGAGCTTGTACCCATGATGGTCTGGGGAGAAATGTCCCCACAATTTGCAATATGTGAATAATATGTGATCTTTTTTGCTCTACAGTCCAAAAGTTCCAAAAAAAGGTACACATAAATTATGTATTTTGTTTGACGCATTCACCCATTTTGGTGTTTTTGTGATCATGGAAGATGATGAGCTTTATGGGATGTTTACAAAGTACTTTGGTTTTGCTAGTAACTTATAAACTTCACGTATCCTAAAAATGTGTCTTTTGAATAAAGCCACACAGAGAGCATGTTGGATATTACTGGCAAAAATTATAATGGCCTACATTTCCCCCCCATTTTGCTGCTCTGGAGTTGTGTGGGATGTTTTCCCTACTACCTTTGTCTTTATCACACTGATCTGTACTGACAGATCACATAGTGTATCCTTGTCTGCATATCTTAAGTGCTGTATGATTTAATTTCTTTTATGTGCCTTCCTCTATCGCTAATTAAACTAAAACTAACACCTCAGGTTCACAACATCTTTGCTATTTTAATATCCAACTTTTCTTCTGCTCTGTCCCTAATCAGAACAACTGAATGCCCTAAGGAAAAATAAACAATCACAGCCTTTATAGGACTGATTTTTATTTGAAAATTGTCAGAGCAAAAAATATTGCCTGTGCTGTTATAATAAGCCATGCAGAAGGAGGCAGATCTTGGCTCCAGGGAAGACCAAGCTATTTAACAGAAAGATTGGCTAGCCCAAGGAAGCCATTTTTTAAGCAGATTGAGGTCGCTGTGATCTGCAGGGATATGCGTGTTAGAACTAATAAGTTATTGCTGTACCCATGACGCTTTCCTCCTGATTGTTTTGTTTTAATTCCAGCAAAAGCCATGGAAAGTCCCCCAACAGTTTCTGTTGCTGACCTGCTGGGTTTATGGCCCCAGGTAGCCAAACACTTCAAGCTATCCATTTTAGAATATATCACTGACAGCTTGGAAGCGAGGACAAAACTTAAAAGTTGTGAAGCTTGAGAGATGAAAAGCGAGTGGCGAAGATGAAATGCGAGTTGGAATTATTTTTTTTTTTCTCCTCCGCTCAGATTAACTGAGTAGTTGCAAGCCAGCCAAATCTATTCAATGAAAATAATTTGTCTCTACAGCAGACAGCTGCTGTCTTCATGCTCCTATGGTGGGACCATTTGTGTTACACATGTACACTCCTGACATCCTTGGACTCCACCAAATTTGCTTTACATGTCACTGACTGCACCATTTTCCATTCCTCCATGCTTCTTGACCTAGCCTATATTTCATTTCCTGCCTTTTAAATCAGCAGGAACTTTAAGAGCTCTAAACAAAACCAGGGATTTGGCCACCTGGTAGTGAAGCAAACAATGGCTAATAAAGCTCATTCCCTCAGGCAACTGCCTGGAATCACGTTCATTATTTCTGCTTCCTAGTTGAGAGGTACAGCGTTACTATGATGAGTCCTAAATTATTTCATTAAGTTTTCTTCAGTCTCTGTTCAATCTTTAAAAAATTAATTACCAATTCCTCATTCCGTCAATTAGTGAAAACCTACATAAATTATAATAAAGAGCTTGAGTCATGACTATTTTTTCAAAGAGTTCTATTACTACGTGAAACTACTCTACAAAATTGCAGTGTTTGAGTTAGTGATATGACTTTTTCCATGAAGTATGTAAAATAAAATTATTGAAAAGGGCTCATGTGTAAAAACAACTAAAGGCCCATCTACTTCATTTACTGGAGTGCCAGGCAATTATGTTGGTCATAACACAGTGTTATGTGAATCACAGAAGACAATGAATTCTCTGTACGAAGACAGGACTGTCACTTAAAAATATTTTGCTTTGGTTTTTTTTGTTGGTGTTTTGGGGTTTTTTTTGGTTGGTTGATTTGTGTTTGTTTTGTTTTGTTGGGTTTTTTTGTTGTTGTTGTTTTGTTGGGGTTTTTTCCTCTTTGCTTTCATGTTAAAAGGGAGTTCACATTTGAATAAAACTAGAAAGAGAGGTATTGTGTCATTCCTGAGCAGAGAAACCTTAAAGTGTATGTGACCATGTGGAATACTGACTAATTAAATAGGGAATATGCCTCCTTATTTTGGTATGGGCTTCCCTTTCCTCCCCCAGAACTTGTCCAAACTGCATGGGTTTTCCTGTTGTAGCAAAAGAAAAATGGGATGGTCTCTAGTACAGTGTTCAATACCAGATATTGGAGGTTTGAATCACTGTTTTTTTCAGCCATGTAAATTCCCCACGGATTAGATTTAACACAGTATTGATAATGGTAAAAAAAATGTAGTTAAGAAACGGCAATGCTTAATGGTAGTGATCACAAAGGTGCTAAGGAATTTCACCTTGTCAGTTTTCTTGTCTGTTGTAGCCATTTTCAGTCTATAAACACTTATTCATTTGCTTAAAAATTTTATCCTTGGGTGGTGAGGGCTAAAAGGGTGCTATGCCTGAGTTCAGCTAGGAATTCTGATAGTTATTTAACTTTTACATAATTGCAAAGTCTTAAGGATTTTCCACTTCTAGAATTAATTTTTAAAAAGATGTATTAAAAGCATCTAAACCAGTCATTTAATTATAAATTTTAAATGGTAATTCATTGTCTTGGCTCCTGTGTCTCTTTGTGTTAAGAAAAGTAAAAATATTATATAACTGCTAAATTATTTTTACTGTAACACATCTTACAAGAATATTAGTGTATCATGCACTAAGAAAAATACTCTTGCTTACTTTCATGCATCTTTATTCTATATTAGAGAGTTTGTTTTTCTTCTGGTAAAAATAGAATCTACTTTCCAAGGAAGGGATAGAGAATATTAGTCCAGAGTTTTATCTATGAATCTGCTATGAGGCAAAAAGCAGAGATGTATCACTTAGTTTCAAAATAATGGTTGTGTTTTTTAGGGGGTCTTTTGGGTCAAAACTGTAGCTTGAAATTGCATGCCAGATGTAGGTATGTGTTCAGATATGGGCTCTTTGTGTGCCACATCCAGCATTCACATCCTTCCTGTGGCTCACCCTCTCTGCCAGGTGTCTCTTCATTTGTAGTCCCTGACTTGCCTTTTCCAATAGATATTCTGGGTGCTCACAGAGAAATGGAGACTGCTCTGGGCTCCTGCTGGCAGAAGGAAGAAGGGGACAGGCTAATAAGCTTGTGATCATGACCAAAATTGCTATACTTTTTCATGCTCGGTGTAGTGTTTGAGGGTTCTGAATTATTTTGGAATGCTGTGAGCATACAGGACAGAGGTTAAAGGGTGAATCAGGTGAAAAGAGCTTTGCAATGCTTCTTCAAGGCCCTTTAACTGGCCTAGAAAAAGAAATCCCACTAAACATCATGCTAGGAGGAACTGTTAGAGTTTGTTTAGTGCTTCTCTGTTTTATGGAATTTTTGGAAAAAAAATATCCTGATGTCATTGTCCCATGGAGGTTTTAAAGGATAAAGTAAACTACAATTCCAGTAGGAGCATATCTGGGATCATGTTAGAAATTTAAATGGATCATTGAGCTTATTTATATTTGCTTTCTTAATAACCAAGAATAAAAGTAATACAGAAGGGGTTACTTGTTGTAGTCATCAGCAATGAAGGAAAAAAGTGTCTGTGAGGGGGGTGGGACCATCCTAATTAGGGAAATACACAAGTAAGGCAACAAAAGCAAAGCTGGGAAGAATTCAAAGCTCGATAAATCTGATAAATGTTATGTCCTTGGCTTTAAAGTAATCTTTGAAATATATTCACTACTTCTGTTATTGTGATCATAGCAAGAGTTTTCTTCTTATCAGGTGAATTCTGTCACATAAACAATTTGCCCAAACCTGTGCAGGTAGAAGTATCAGCCTTTCTCTGAGTCAGTGTTTAGTTTAGATGTCGTGTTGTGACAAAATCCCTGCATTTTTTTGGATGGAACTTGATTTGCATTTTGGTAATCGCTCTTCTGCTATGTTTTCTCTAAGCTAATTTAAAAATGAGTCAAGGTTTCTGTGTTTCAGTAAACTTTTAATGAATACAATGTGGTAATACTTTGCTTAGGGACTAATCAGGGAAAGCGGACAAAACGAAATAGAAACATCTCTCTAGTGCAATCTAAACATGTAAATAAAACTAAGCCAACCACATAACTCTTGAAGCAATCTATATAGTATACTGATAATGAATACTTTTAAAGTCCAAGTGTTTAAACAAACTGTAAAATGTATTAAAAATGCACAAAACATCCCACTTTCTTAAATGTGTGTGTTCCAAGCCTCAAACTGGAGGTTAAAAGTGAGTAGTTGTGTTTCCCAGTGCTACTGTTGAATATTAGAAGGAAAAAAATAGTGGGGGAGGAATCCATTGTGTTGGCAGAAAACACAAATTCTTGATGAATGTTGATGAATAGATTAACAAAAATGAGTGAAAGTCATGAGAATTGCATTAGAGGATGCTGTGAAGTAAACCAGCATCTCAGTGTTACTTGCCCGGGACACCGTGAGATTTTTTATTTTTTATGGAGTCTGCTGTGGCTGTAAAGCTGGGAATTGAAAGCTTGGTGTTGGTGTTGGGGAGGTGATGGAGGGTTTTTCTCTGACTATTTCAAGATGTCTCTGTGGCACAGTTTATTTGCAGTTCCATGTCCTGGCTGATATGAGTGCGCTTCAGTTCTCCAGGCAAAGGTAAAAGGATGTCCTAGAGATAATGAATTTCTCAATTGGGATAAATGAACAAGAAATTTAATGGGAATTACAATTAAACAAAAAACTCACTGAGAAAAAACCACTTTCAAAAAAAATGAATAAATTTTAAAAAATCAGGATACCATCACACTTTCATGTTAGTATCTCCAGGATAGTCTTGTTTAGGTAATTCCCTTCTTGTTGAATCCATCTACTTCACTATGCAGCAGGACCCTGCAATTTTATTGCAGAAAAGAGTAGAATTTTTGAAAAGGTCCAGAAACCTGGCTAAAACCAAGTGCTGATACCTTGTTGCAGTTTGGAATAAAACTAGTACAAAATGAAAAAAAAAAAAAAATTAAATCCCTGCAAGAAAATAAAGATTAGCTGGTGCAGCTTCTAAGTGCAGGCAAAATTTCATGTGTTTTTAGCTGTTTCTGTGCTTTTTGAGGATGAGGATGACCCGTGGAGATTCTTCAAAGCAAACCACATAATTCTAAAATTTCTCTTTAAAGAAAACAATTATTCATTAGTTCAATCATTTTATGAATAACTAATCAGTCTTGCATTTTTTAATAACTGAGTGTTTTTCATCTACCAGAAAATCACCCTGGAAAGTATCAGATAAGTGAGTGTCTCTTTTAACTGTTTATTGACAGAATGAAAATATTTACAGAATATTCAACACAGCATTGTAGTTGGATGTGAAGCAATTAGAACCCAATAGTTTTTCTTGAAATGGTATTTTATTCAGGAAGCACAAGAAGCTTAGTTTGTAATAGAAATAATCAAATCTTTTCTCTGAAATATTTTTCTGGGGCAGTGATGTTTCAGGAACTTTGCTGGAAAGCTGCTACTAGTGGATAATATTGCAGAAATATTTTCCCAGCTAGGTTGTACAAATTAATGTGTCTTTTGTTTTCCAAGAAAATCCATATCTCTATGTTTTTAAAAAAAAATTATCCTTATGAGTATCATCATGAGGCTCTTTAGACATTTCATTGCTTTAATGGAAATTTGAGTTTGCTTTTGTTTTTATTCTGTTAGGTTTCATTCTGTAACTCTCCCACAGGGATGGAACTTCCCTAAAAATGTTTTTGAAGATGGGTGTATTTGATATACGCCTACAACAAGACAAGATGTCAGAAACAGGTTCTGGGGCAAAAAAGAAATGGAGGCAAAGTTTGGAGTATCTTAAAATTGTTAAAATGTAATTCCAATGGAATGATCTATCCATAGGCTTTCTTTTTATTTTTTTTTCTTTTCTTAATTGCAAATATGAGCTACCTTCAGCAGGGGCAAGCATATGGATTTCTCTTGACTGCAAAAATTTCAGCACTGCTCCCTGGCACTTCAGTTGTCTCAAAGATTTTCAGGAACCCATTTGTCACTACACTGGGTGATGACAGACCAAACCTATTTGTCACTGTGAGTGACAAATAATGTGCACCACGAGGGACTTCTTGGCAGGATTTCATTTGTAAATCACAAATGCAATAAGGCGTATTTGAAATCCCCCACAAAGAGTGAATGAGGGACTTGCTGCACATTTTATTTGTATACTGTAGTATGCCAATTCTGTATAATATGTAAGAATAATTGCAAAGAAAAAACTTATTTTTTCTCAGAGTTTGTGAACTATGCTCATAAACTTCTTGAGGAAAATGTAGGCTTGAGGTTTCTCAATCTGAATTAAGACACTAAAAGAAAAGAAAAAACTTTATTTTGCAGCCATTGGCATAAAATTCACAGAAGGTTACTCCTGTTACATATTGACACAAGAATTAATATTATAGTATCCATAGTATACAAATACTTGAAAAAAAGAAAGCTTATGATAGAGCCAACATTAGCCTTAAAGCATTGAGGACTGCTTTGGTTATATCACACAACTGATTTGGCTGTTTTGTGAAGTTTGAGGCATTGCCACAAATCAAAGACATTGGTTTTTGGTCTTTTTTTAATCATCTCACCCTCTACACAAAGCCTTTTAGTGTCATGACACTGAGTTTAGCTTTGAATGCATTCTGTTCACGTGATGCATTTTTATGTATATATATTTCGAATATTTCTATGTATAACAACAAGCCTGAAAGGAATCTGAAGAGTTGCTATCCTTTAGAACCTTCTATTTAACACAGTTTGAATACATGACACCCTTGCACAGTGTAGTTTAGTGATATTATGACACTCTCACTACATTAAGTACCAATGCTCTTGTCCTGATAGTTTCTTGCACATTCATGCTTAGGCATTGCCTGCCATATTGTTTTAATTGTATGTTGTCTTATGGGCCTTAAACACCTTCCACCCATAAATTATAGCATAAACACATATATTGGTTTAGATGCAAAAATTCAGCTTGCAAATGCTGTATGGTACTAATATTGCCATGGGGAAAAGGAGGAAAGACTACTTAAACAGCTTTCCTGCAAGCTTGATAAATATTTCTCTCCTGATGAATACAGTTCTGAAGTTCAAGTTCTTCAGCTCAAATGACAGGGATGATCTCTTACTGAAATATATGATCAACTTTATGATGATAATATCAGTTAATTGGTGTTGCTACAAGACCATCATTTTACCAGTAACATATCCTTCTAGCTAAAGCATATTTATTGTTGCACCTGTAAGCGTTTAGGCAAATTCTTAGTTAGGTCAAAGAACTAGCTTTTACTGAAGTGCTGTTTGACTCTTTTCAAAACTCAGTCTTTCCTTTAAGTCTTTTGTGTGTTTTTTCCATGATTGTTGGAAGGCATGATCTCCTCGCCTGGGCTAGAATTAGAAAACAAAACTGCATTTCTGCAGACAGGAACTTTTATCTTGGCTAATAATACATCTTCAAATCTCATACTTAGTGGAGGGCTTGTTTTATTTGCTTGTGGAATCTTAATTCATTTGATCCTGAACTACATTCACAGTAATTCTACTAGCACAATCAAACTAATATACTCTCCTTTCATCTTTTTTCCCCTGTAATGTGTTAAAATGCCACCTAAGGATGATATAATGTTTTCCCCATTCCAATACAACTGTGTATATGGCAATAGAATTGAATAAAATAGAATTTTCACACAGGGATTTCATTACTCTTGGTGCTTATGATTTTAAATGCTATTATTAATGGTTTTAAATACAATTATTCTTTTTCAGAATGTACCTCAGTACAAGTAGGGAGAGTCTTATTTTGCTAACTTTAAATGTATTCCCAATTTACTTACACTACGCTGAGGGAGCCAACTCCTGGCTAAAAATAGAGTGTTTGTATAACAGGGTACCTTTCTGTGAACACATGCTGTGTAGGAGCACTTATCTGCTCTTGGCATTCCACACTCCTTGCAGCCTGGGCCTCACAGCTTTTGGAAGCCACAGGTAAGGGGAAAATAAGAAGAAAGCTGAGCCTTGATTACTGCAGCAATAGTGGAATCAGAGCTGTGGGGAGCCAGTGCTGAGGCCCATAATAGTTCACTTATTCAAAAGGAGGTGTGACCGAGCAAGGGTTGCACAGAAAATCTGAGGATGGCATCCCTAGTAAAGGACTAGTTTTTAAATTATGTTATGGCAATATGTTGCTCATAGTTTCTAGATTATTTTTTTTTCTTGGATATTTAGAGAATCAAAAGAACAATAAATTTTGAGAAAGATGAAATACTTGAAAGTGTGTTTGGAGCTGGGAATTTGAACCAATGTAATAAATACTGGAACAGTATGAAGATACCATTAGGCTATAAATGCACATTATAAGAAAAAGGAATTGATCCCTAAAACCCAAGTTTTCTTTTTTTATATCAGTTTGAACAGAGGTGAATAGTTACTGCCTGAAGTTCATCTGTAACTTAACCACTAGCACTGCTCATTTTGGGTTTAGAACCCAAGCATTCATGCCATTAATGTCTCTGGCCGGAGACAAAGACAATAACTAACTACTCCTTTTCTCAGAAATGTCTACACTTAAGTGGCAAACAAAGAAAAAGGAAACATGTTGAAGGGTGATATTGTGAGAGATAATCCAAAAATTGTTTGCACTGTTTAAAATCATTTCACTCTCTGTACAAAGCTCTTCAATGTCTTGGCATTGAATTTGGCTCCGAATGTGTTTTGTTCATTTGATGGATTTTTTTTTTTCCCAGCACCCTTCAACAACATTCACTGGTATTTAAACCATCATAACAGAAAAAAAAAAAAAGAAAAGAGAGAAAGATATTTAGTGTCTGAGTTTTTGTTGTTGTTTTTCTTGTGGTTTTAGGGTTTTTTTGATTGTTTTTGTGGTTTTTGGGGTTTTTTCTTTCAGAGAGTTACATGTTGCAGCATATAAAGCTAATGGAAAATCAAATAACCTGTAGTAAAAACAAAGCACATCTACTAGGTCCACATAAAATGAAGGGTACATCTGTCTTAGAGTGATGAATTGCTTCATTTCTTTGTGAAATTTGTGTATTGCATTTAAATACTTCTATTAAATACTTTTAAATAGTCTTTCATCAAACTGTAACTGCTCAAGTGATACTGAAAGTAAAAGTACTGAGCAAGGTGTAAGAGAAAAACAGATACCTGAAATATAAGCTGTCAATAACGTTTCCGTTCATCAAAAGTGACAAAGTCATGGTTGAAAATTCTTTATGCCAGAACTTAGAAGCTTCATAAGAGTTTCCCCATTGTTCCCTGAATTTAATAGGCAGGTTGTGAGAAAAACACTAATTAAAGGAATCGATGGCTTTTCTCCAGCACTGAATCATGAGGTCATTACTACTTGTTAAAATCCTTATCCCACTCAAATATTCATAATTATCTATTAGCTCTCTTGCAGACAGGGAGATTATGATAATACATCTAGCTCTTGTTATTAGTGGGTAGTTTTCATCAGTATTCCAGATTAGTCCACTACTCTGAGCCATAGCCACATCAACATAAATCACCAATGCAAATGCTAAACAAAAGTAACTTCTCTGTGGGAAGGACACTGCTGGTTGCTTTACTTTCAGTAGTTTTCTCTTCTGCATTACTTGCAGCACTTGGAAAGCTGAAAATGCAATTTCTCTTGCTATTGATTTTTGTTCTTTCCCATTTAGTAAGCATTGAGGTAGATGGAGATCTATGCATGTACCTTCCCATGGGGTGAGCATGGAATATGTTCCATTGTTTCAGTATGTTGGTTCTGTAGCTTGGGAGCCTGGTCTCAGTGTGTGTGGAGCACTTCACCTGCAAAATCAGAAGTATTTGCTCATAGAAAGTTCCTTATTTTAGTGGATGTGCAATGCAGCACTGCAATAACCTTAGTCCAATTAAGTCCATATTCTTTACCCATCTTTTAGCGCTCTAATTCTGAAAGCATCTCTGCATATTTGACTGCTTGAAGAAGGAGTTTTAAGTTGCAAAAGTTTGTAACTTCATAACTTCATGTTTATGTTAAACTGCAGCTTTAATATTTTTTCCTTATTAGGAAAATTTAATTCCATTTATTTATAGGTTTCTGTTAAAGATATCTATCATATAGGGAGTTTCCTATTAAAACAGCATCTATTAAAGCAGGTCAAGCAGTGGAACTAGAGGAAATATCATTGTGCTTACTCTTTCATCCATTTAAACAACATGGTAGCTAAAGGATTTTTTCCAAAGCAGGACAAGGTTGCTAACATAGCTGTGGTGTTTTCATATTGTTCAAGTTTTGGTCAAATGGATGTGTGCTTTCTAGATTCAAATTGAAATGAAATGAGAATAGGACTATAAAATAAGTACTTTAATATCTCTGTTCCAAGATAGAATAGTGTACTTACTGTAATACTCATACTTTTTTCACTTTTCAGAGAGAGGCCAAGGGGTCAACAGTATCTGGAGTCTACCTTAGCTTCTTTTCTTTTTTTTCTTTTTTCAGTTTGAAAGCTTCATCAGTCTCACCTTTCCCAAAGAAAAGCAGAAGTTACTTATGCCACATGATAGGAACAGGAAAGAAATGGTCTGTTAAGAGCAAGGAATTGGAAAGTGATTGGAAGCTGATAATCTGGTGTCAGGCTAATGGCAGTGTAATCTGGAATTGCCCTGGGGATTTCCTGTGAGAAAAATAACCAATTGTCTAGCAGGGTTATCACAGCAAGCACAGCAAATATCATGGGACAAGGAGGAAGGGGAAGATCATGGCTGCTACTCCATAGCTCTGACTGAAAGCTGTAAAGCACTGTAGGTATTTCCACTAAAAACAGAAGTCCAGGGTGATTATTCCTTGCAGTTGCAGGTCACAAATGTGGTAGTGCTAGACAGCAACTACAGGTCTTTAGTGAAATTCCGTCTTGCAATACACATTCCACAGAAGGGATATAAAGCGATTTGGGAATGTAGTTGCTGTGGGTGGATGTCTGGGCATCTTTTCTGGGTTTTTGGGATTCTTTTTGAGTTTGATGAGGGAGAGTATTAAATCTGCCCTACTTCAGTGTATTCAAGTGCACTCAGAGAGAAAAAAGTTCTGCTAGTATGAAAGTTGGACATCTATAGGGAAAATGACCTTCACTGGCAATCCCTGTTTAGTCTCAACAAGAGAAAAAACTGTTTTAAATGGAATGGTATAAATGGACTGTTTAGAAAACCAAAAATCTGTGATTTTCACCAGAACAGCTACTGTTCCCAGATATCAAAATATTAAAATGCAGCTGAACCTTTGTCAGCTGGGTTAACTCCCACTCATGAAGAACAATTTCTGATTTCCATCAGACCAATGCACTGTTGCATGTTCAATAAAGGGAAAAAAGATTGCACTCTACATCCTTCATTTCTTAAATGGGAAAATTACTAATATTTCCCATTATGGACTTGAATAAATAGAAAACATATTCAGAGAACTACTTTACACAATAAGAATTGGAGAATAAATTATCCTTTCCTTTCTGGGCTAAAGAGTGGTATAACAAGCTCAGGTGATATGACCCTATGACATGAGTTACAACTACTCAAAATAAATATTTAGTGAGTTAGTTCTGTGTTATTTGTCATGAATCAACAGTCTATCCCCTCCCAAATTCTAAGATATATGTGTCTAGATAGGAAATTTGACTATATAATGGTATGAGGACTCATATTGGTTGGTTGGTTGATTTTGAAGGGTTCTTTTTATTCCTGTTTTTTTTCTGAAAGAAAGGAAAATGCCAGTGATTGCCAGTGTCATTTCTTGCTTTTGGTACAAATAATTAAAGGAGAAATCTGAGAGCAGAATAAAGACCCAATTTCTTATTCTGGTTTAAAGCGACTAGTATAAGATAGTCACTTTTACAAAGTTACTTACTTGAATGGTGTTTTGATAAACTTGAGGGGAAAAATAAAGGATATGTCCTAGGATCACAGTTTATGTGCATTACAGCATTGTTAGTCTTGGGTTTATAAAGCCAGGTTAGAAGACTTCAAAATACTTTAAAGATTGAAACTAGTTTCTTCACAGTATTGTTAAGGCATTGCTCTTTGACTTTTCGCAGCCTGGTGTTAACTAAAGGATTTCTTTTTTTGTTTTCCATACCATGTGACTTACGGGGAAAAAAAAAAGAAAGTTGAACTCATAAAAGTGAGTATTTTTAAACATCACATTAGGTGGACAGATTTTTGATGTTTCATTTCCAAAATTAAAGACATAAGGGATCCAAGTATAAATAGGACATCAGCATGGTCTTTACTGAACTTGTAGTTTTACATTTTTTATGAAGAGATTTTCAATGGCAGATTCTAATCATTGCTGGATAGTGCTGCATGGTGTTTCTAAAAAAACACATTAAAGCAAGTGGGTTTGCCTCTGCTTGCAGAAAATTTGTTTTATATGCAGATATAAAGACAATACATTCAAAGTAGCATTAATATTAATTATAATAATACTTTTTTGTTATTTTCAATCATTAGCTGCAACATAATCAACTGTGCTCTTTCCATGAGTCATCTAACAATATAACATCTAACAATATAAATACTTAAAAATAGTATTGGTCCATTCATGTAACTTGGTCATTGAGCAGAGGAGAAACTGAACTGCAATTGTACTTGCAATCAAAAACAAACGTGGATAATCTTTGTAAATCAGATGCAACTATGTGTAGTTTTGCTTTTAACTTCTCTGATTCATTTCTTACCAAACAACCTTTCAGAAGATTATAAATATCTTCAAATGAGTCAGGAAATTATAGGAGATACGATTAAAATGTAGACTTTTTCTAATTCCTAATTATCATGGATCATAATGCAGAGTTTTTTGTCTTTAGGAAGAGTGGTGGGCCAGGAAAAGGGAACAAGGCTATGGTTGACTAAATCTGCTGCACAACAGTGAGGGAACTACTAAAAAGTATTCTGAGAATTTTCCCTGGGTTCTTGGAAAGCTTGTAGAGTGTGATTTCTAGTGGGTGGTATTCATAGTTATGAAAGCAGTTATGAAATCTATTAGACTGTTTGCTTCTGATAAGCACTGTGGTTTCTGTGAAAATCTCCCTCTGGAGCAATAGATCCTTTGTGGATCGCCTCTCTCCTATAATCCACATCTTCTGTTGCTGTAACTTGCACTGTATCCTTCAGACCAGGGATACAAGGTCTGCCCTTAGGGCATCCAGGATGTGCAGGTTCTGTGTATTGAAATTTAAGGTTTGTGACCTGATCATGTGTAAGTTTGGGATCTTGGACTTTTTTTCAGTTATGTTGCAAGCTACAATAGCTCTAATTGTCATTGTGAAGAAATGTATCAAATAGCTCAGCTGCTTGGACAGAACACGGTTTAGAATTTATTAGCTGCTGCTCTGCTCCTAATTTAGTGGCACAGTCTCATCTCATTGAAAGCTTAATTGCCATTATTGAGTAATCATTTTGATAGGTTATTCCATTTTCTGCCCTGTTTATCTTCTGTTCTTAAGTGTCTTGCTTTCCTCTTTCAACATTGCCATCTCAATCTGAGCTCCTTCTGACTAATTCTCAATACTTTCCAGCCTTTTTTTTTAATGGCACAATCAGTGCTTGGTAGCATCTCTATGTCTTCTGCAATTCTGTCTCATTGGCTGGTATGAAGAGACTTGAGTACTGCAATTTCCCTTCAGATCTCCTGCTCTTGCACCATTTTGACACATGGGATTTTGTGTCTTCCCTCCTTTTTTTTCCAGTTTGTTCCTATACAATAAGATTTTTGTAGTGTTTAAATCAATTACCCATTGAAAATGATAGCTTTCTGAAAAAATCTCCTATGTACAGAGTACCTCCAATGTCTTCTAGGGTGTGTACATGAAATAAGGAATTTTCTAACTTGCAATCATGGTCCATAGTAGTAGTTAGCAGGCAAAGCTATTCTTTAATACTGGCTCTTTTTTCTCTCATAATCAACTTGAAAGTGCTTCTGCCCTGTTATTATGAATATCACATTTTGGTTTTTTTTATAGACATTTATGAAAGAAAATGAATATAACCTAGGACCTCCAAAATAGTCTGATTTTTATTTCAAAAAGATACACTAATTTTATCACTACAGTATCTTTTGTGCCCCTTTATGCATCCTCTGGTGTGTGCTCATAGGTGCTAAAAACCCCACTCATAATGACAACAAGATCCCTGCAAGGAAGATGAGATGTGATACACAATGGAGAGAATGCTAAAGATGAATAGTAATAAAAACTTATTTGCCTTATTTAAAGCTTCTTACTTATTCTCCTTCCTAGTATTTCATATTAGTGTTGCTGACCTCAGGCTCTATTTATTTCATAGCTTTAATTACTGATATTTTTGAAGTGCCAAGTAACATCCAAGGCCTTTTTCTTTCCTGATGGATATTTTAATGGCCATGATTTGTTAAAGGTTGCTGGGCATTTAATGGATGCTTTAACTCCACTGAAAATCTATGTACAATAAAAGTGCTTTGCATGGCTTGTCTTGACTCCTGGCAGGGATCCTACAGACTTGTGGAGAGAGAAGCCCATGCTGGAGCAGGTTTCTGGCAGGACTTGTGACTCCATGGAGGACTATGGAGCTGTAGGAGAAGTTAATGGAGAATTGTCTCTCATGGGATGGAGCCCAAACTGGGGCAGGGGACAGTGTGAGGAGTCCTGCCCCTGATGAGAAAGGAGCAGCAGAGACAAGGTGTGATGAACAGACTTTGGTTCTCACTCCTCATCCCCCTGCACCACCGTGGGGGTGCAAACATCAGTAGTGAAGTTGAGCCTGGAAAGAAGGGAGGGGTGGGAGGAAAGGTGTTTTAAGGTTTGGTTTTGTTTCTCATTACCCTGCTCTGATTTTGGTGTGTAATAAATTCAATTAATTTCCCCAATTCAAACCTGTTTTGCCCGTGACAGGAACTGGTGAAGGATCTCTCCCTGCCTTGCTCGACCCACGAGCATTTTGTCATGTTCTCTCTCCCCTGGCCAGTTGAGGGGAGTGACACAGTGGCTTTGGGAGACTCCTGGCCTCCAGTCAGGATCAACCCACAACAGGATGGAAACTCAAGAGAGAAGGCACCAGACTGCTGAATGGACCTGGTAAGAATTTGGGGATTATGAGTTTTAAAAAACCAGATTGAAATATAAAAAGAGAATGCTTCTCTCAACAGGCCATTATTCAATGATCCAGAATGGTTAAGGATTATACATATGACTAGACAGAAGTATTTATTTTCATGTAGTATAGCTTGCTCCAAAGTTTTTTCCCAGTGATTCTGCCTAGCTGCTTTGCTTCTCCTACCTCTAGTTCTTCAAGAAATGGTGAGCTGGAATGAAAGCATTGAATGGCTGATTGAAGAATGTTTGACCCAGATGTAATTAATTAATTATTACTTTAATTCCAATGTTTTTATTACTGTAGTAAAAATGTATTTTTATATGGTTTAAAACTCATATCCATTGCTCCTTCATAGCAGCTGTAAGAAATTGCAGTCATATTTCTATGATGCCACTTCTTCCCCTCCTGGTTTGCCTGTTTGAGAATTTGTTTCCTCTGAGTCACAGTTCTCTCGTGGAGATAAATAACAACTTATAGGCAGTCAAAGATCTATTTGGCTTCAATATCTCTGTTTTCAAGCTTACTCAAGGTATGTATGTAGTGTAAATCTCTATTTTAGTGAAAAACACGTAATTTTTGTGCCCTATTTTGAATCTGAATCGCCCATTCTGTAAAGAAAAGGGAAGAGCCTCAAAAATAGATCAAAGAGAAAACCTAATTATTTGCATGAATGGCAAAAAGGATTTTAAAAGCACTTTTTTAAGTTGTCAGCACTGCATCTCTCATTATGTACGTGCTAAGGATGACTATAAAGAACTGTAGATTTTATTTTAAATATATTCTGTGCGTGTGTGTGTGTATGCACAGATGCTTTAACCCTGCACGTTGTGCTAGTTACAGGCTCTGCAGTAAAGACATGTTTAGTTACTCTGGAGAGTGAAAAGACCCACTGAAAAATTCTAGTCCTGTATCTGCTGCAAAGTTTCCATTTGCCCTTCCAGCATTAGGGACTGCAAAGGTTTGAAAGTGTGGCAAGTCTCCTGGCTGTTAATATCTTTTTCATCCTGCCAGCCTGGAACTTAACCAGACACAGTTTTATTGTGCACATTTAAGTCGGGATAATTTCTCACAGATGCTCGTGTGTCTCAATTCCCATTTATGTATCATTTTTACTACCATCTGATTTTGTGACCTGCAGTTTGTATTTATTGTCATTACCCAAGCCATCCAGTCTTCTTTAATAACACTAAACAAAAAGTGTGAGCAATTATATAGGTTCTTAGAGAAAATGCACACAATCTGAACTGGCTATGCACAGCTGTTAACATTTAAATCCCATCTGTAAGTGGCAACAATTATCTTTAAATTCTACATGAAATAAAACCCACAGAATGCTTCTGGCCTTTTCTGAAATTTGTCTTTGGAAATTAATACTGAAAATGGGTGTTTTCTTCATTAGTGTTTTCCTGATACAAACTGTGGGGTGGAATGCACTGTTAGTGTAGGAGTGCGATCTGAGGCCTGGATCCCTGTTATTCTGAAAGACAGACTTTATCCTAAATTTGAAACAAATAAAAAAATCAGATTTGCAGGAAGAGATTCCTGAGCTAAGTACATGAGGATGTCACAGCTTTGGGATGGCAACTTTTCATAAGCATGGATGTGCCCAGACAGGTTCTTCATGGGGCCTGTTTTGTGACTGCAGTCAGATCTGTGATGCACATTCAACATGCCATAATTTCTGCAACTGAAGTTTTATTTTTCCATTCTAACTTGTCTTTTCAAAAACCTTTTCCCTTTTACCTCCCTTTCTGCTGCTAATGGTGGATGGCAGCTGTCTCAAGACCTCGGCGCTCCATGCTTCTCTTGTCAATGAAAGTGTTTTCCTGTTGGCATTGACAGACAGAAATATTTTCATGCCATCCTTATGAAGTTTCCTCTGATGGACTGGACGAATGCATCTCTCTTAACTGATTCCACTCTTATTTTTAATTTGTGACTTTACAGATCAAGAATAAATTTTCGCATTTATCGGACAGCTTATAATTAGCCCTCATTAGAGGATGTCCAGCAAGAGGATGCGTTATGGTTGCACTAAATCAGCATGACATCCTTCAAAAACCTTGCATCTGACATGCTATCATAAGGGCAAGCAAAGACAGACATAACATCCTGGATAAACAGAGAGCAAGGAACCTAAAGATCAGCAGCTCAATCACCTAATGAAGGAGCAGGTTCATGTGTCTGAGACTAGCTGGGGGTTTTTTAATACTTACAAGAAAAATGTATTTATTTTCTGTCTGAATTAGTTGAGTCCAGGTTGAAATCTAGTCACAACCCTTTTGTTCTTGCCCTGGAGAAGTAGCATTAAAATGTGTAAAACTGACTTCAAAAGTGAGGGAATATATTTGTATTCCCCAAAAGCATCTGAACTAAAATGAAAAAAAAAAAAAAAAAAAAAGATTATTACTGGAGGAATCTTAGGCTATCTGAGATTGATACTGGTGTTTTGAGGTACAGAGTGCTGGATTCCAACAGTAATTAGTAATCTTATGTACAGCATGGACACCCGAGTGTGCAGTCAATGAAGGTCATAGAATCATAGATCTGTATTTGATTTGAAAGAGATCTTTACAGATTACCTTGTCCAATGCCCAAGATGGTTCTCTCAAGAGAGGATGCTTCTCTTGACTGTTTTCCTTGCAGTTAGGTGTAGGGGGATAGAATATAAGTAAAGGTAGTATAGAAAGTAATCTTACCCCCTAAGGACTTGCAGCTGGGTTAATTATCAAAGATTGGGAGCAGGCCTAACTTTAACAGGCCACACCTGTAGCCAATAAGAAGAGTCTTATAAAAGGGTAGATTGGTTGGTTGAGGGGAGCTGGAGTCACTTGGCTACTGTGAAAAGAAGAAAGAGTCAGTGCTTGGAGGAGCTGCCTACGAGAAACATAAAGGAGGTATGAAACTCTTGTACTGAGGAGACAACAATATGAAACCTTTGCAATATATGCCAACAGTTAGGAAGTGAGAGATATTCCAACAATATAATAATCCGGGCTTCGTGCATCTATTCTAGTCCCTTACTTAAAGGTGAAAAAAACAGGAAATGAGAAATTGGAGAAAAATTAAAGATAAAGTTCTTGTTCTTTGAAGTGTACTGGAAAGAACATAATGCTTCAGAGAGAATCAATACATCGTTTGCAAACTAAATATGCCCACTTCAATATTTGCAATATTTCAATGCCTCTTCATTTTAAATTAGTCTTTAGATGCACTGGCATCACAGTGAAGAAATATATCAAAACAAGATGTAGTAGGCTCATAGTTTTGAGATCCTCATAAGAAGAACATGTCAAAGTGCTCTCTGTGCCTGTTCATGTTAACATATTTTATTGATACCTACATATCTGAAAAAAAGAAGCATTGGGAAACAAGGCCCAAGAGAAGGGAGTTATGTGCTGAGAGAGAACATGTGAGAGACTCCCAAGAGTCCATCAGCTCTAGAGAATAGTGGCCTTATTGGATCTGCACAAATCGTTAAACTTAAGACAAAAATCAGCTGAAAATGTGCGAGACCATTGGCACTTACTGGTGTCAAAGGCAGGTAGAATTCACACCACAGCCAGTGCCTGCTATATGCAGACAAAGTAAACAGGATTTGTTACAGAGGCCTTGAAGCAAAAAAAAAAAAAATTCCTTGAAGGACTTTCTGTCTTAAAAATCAGTGGTGCATCCCTGACTTGTTCCACTTCTGAATAAATAGCTGGGGTTGGCCTCCCAGCTGTCTCTCCAACACTGAGAAGTGTTTGTGTATTCACGTGTAAGGGACCAAGCAAAGGAATGCACTCTGTGAAGTTATCTGCTGTTAAAACCAACTTATTTATTATAACAACTTAAATTATTGACAATGATCTGACTCAGACATCTTTCTGGATATTTATGACAAAGGAATAAAATGAATTTGTTCATACCAATTTATTTTTAAAATACATCCTTTCATGGAGATGTATGTAAATTAGATTTCATTTACTGGCAAGGATAGCCTTCACAATCAAGTTTAAACTTTGAGTTTGAAAGGTCAGACTGAAGTACAACCTATATCCACCAGAGAAGGAATCAAAATGTTGAAATTTTTATAAGGTGGTCTTAAACAGCAAGTAGTCCGGAACATCCAAAGAGCATCTAGCATGGGGGAGAAGCTTTAGGTAATGAAGTTAAAGACTGAATTTAAGTTTTGACTGGCTTGAAATAAAAGCAAAAAAAGGATGGAAGAAAGGCTATAATTATTGGAAGAACATAATGTGATGCTTAGACAGGATGTGAAATTCGCTGAGGAACATATTGCGGCTATAATTAGAGATAGTGTTTCAGTCACTTTAAAAATGAGTCATTAGAGAATGCATTAAAAAGAAAAATTCTACATCTGTTGGGTCTCCCAGTTGGGACAAAAACATGAGACCTAAAAGGGAAATGCAAATTCTTTCTTCTAAGGAGCTCTGAGGTTAAATTCCAGAAGTGAAGCACAAATAAAGCCCAGAAGTTGGAAGAAAATAAAACCAAGAATATAGATGACTTACATTACTTTCCATACATACTTCTAGAACATACACAAGAACACTGATACTTATTCTGCAAGGAGTTGAAATTAGTTGTTCAGGGTATTTGTCTCATCTTTCATCATTCCTTCCAATCGTAGGCAGGGGAAAATAGTTCTACTCTATGTTTTTCTAATGTACACTGGATAAGTTGCATGATTTGTCTCATTTCTGCTGTGTCCATCTTCAATATGAAATAACCTAGATAGAGAAGAGCTTTTGCTATTCATTGCTCATCTATAAGAAACGATTTTTAATTAATCTTTTCTAATTGTGCTAGGACTAGAGGTGAGAAGCACAGATGTCAATATTTGATTGCATTGGCTTTTGCAAAGAGCTGAATTTTCTGGGGGACAAGTTTATGGGAAAGAGGTCAATGCATGTATCTGGCACCACAGTGCTTTCAGGCTGTCTGCATGAGGGAATGTTCTACAATAAAATATATTGCCTAGCAATTTTAATCAAATCAGCAAATTAAAGCAAAATGAGCTACACAGTAAAAAAGACAATGCTAGAATTTGGTCCAACAGTTTCCACTTTTCTTGGCCTGTAATATAGATTACTGTGTGCATCTCTTTATTTCTGATGATCATAATCTGTTTTGAAAAGTTTTTTTTTGTGTGGAGTTTTGCCACAGACTAAACTTGTGCAGATTTGTAATAAAGTAAGATGATTCAGTGTCAGTGGTCTATATGGACCAAAAACCCCAACCCTAAACAAACAAAAAATGCCAGAACAAATCTGGAAGATTTGGGGTCTCTGTTAGTACACAAGCACTATAGTTGTGAACTGCTGTGGAACTCAGGGGTGTAACACTTTTCTGAGTCCAGTTAAAATTAAAAAAAAAACCAAAAAAAACCCAAGGTATGCTATATACTTCAAATTATTTGTGTAGTTTATAAAACTTGATGAGTGCAAATTGTGAAGACCAACAAATAGTTTTAGAACAATTAATTATATCAGCATATAAAAGGTGAGATAACAAATTTGCAGCCATTTATTTTGGTCTTCATATTGTCTGAATGGGGATATTGTTATAATTATCAATGGAATAATGGTGTTTCTGCTCAAGTAGCCTAGAAGAGATGAGTTCTCTTAATTTGCTTGCCAGTTAAGCCTTAGCTCTGAGGAAGAGCACAGGAAATGTTGTTCTAGAGACAGTTTAATACTGAACCACTGTATTTGTCTGACACACTGCCTTGTGGGGGCTGAGCCTTCTCCTCTCCTGCCTTTCAAAATTCTCTTTATAGCATTGAAGACAAAGCAGCTTCTGGGCTTTACAAGAAATGAAAACACATTAGAATTAGCTCACCTCTCATAATAACCACTATATTTTTTATTTAGCTTTATTAAATAGTTGTTGGAAGACAAGTTATTGACAGCCTTCATAAAACTCAAAGATGTTTATTTAATCTATTAATCCTGTCTCTGCTAAGCTGTCATAAAGATGATCTCTTGGATAAGGACAACCTGTTCCCTGAGAAACTAATAGAAAAGTTTTGTGCAGTTGTACAGGTTAGTAAATATAATGAACTGTTTATCCCTCTTGAAATGGATAAAATGAAGGTTTAATTTAAAATTAAAATTATTTTACCTTTATATGTAATCTCTCGGCAGTTCTGGTCTATGAATATTGATATCAGCCTAAGTACTGTCTAAAGAACCCAAATATTTTTAGCACCCTTTGCTTTTCCTTGAAAAGAGAGGGGAAAGGCAGCAGGCACAGAGGATGCTGGATCAGCTGTCTGCAGCCTAATGTTGGCTGTGACCACTGTGAGCCTGGTCCTCCAGCTGGAGACCCAGAGATAGACACAGAGTGGAATAATCATATTACAACTGTTTGGATATGCTTCAGACTGAAAGGTTTTCTCGGGGAGAGGAATTTTGACGGGCGGTATCTGTAAAGCTGATTTAGAACAAATTGTTTGTGCACGTTGGAACAGGAGCAGCCTCACGAATGCATCTGATCGTGCTCCTGTGTCAGCATTCCTGGTGAATGGGAAGGGGGAGGCATGGCTCCTGCAAGGTTTTAATACTTTAAAGAAAAGTGGAAGTACACGAAATGCAAAATATGACGGAAGGAGGGAGAAAGAATGAATTCAGGTTTTTTATTTCTGGGGTTTTTTTTCTTTTTTTTTTTTTAAGAAACTATTGGGTCTTGACAGGTCACCTTAGTAAGACAGGAATGAAAATAAAGCTCTGCTTTACATTTTACTTGCTGGTGAACCTAAGTGAGCCATTCAAGTCACACTTAGGTGCTATTAAAAGCTTTGCTCTGCTTTTATGCAAATGAAAATATCAATTATCATGCTTGAATTCTGAAAGTGCAAACATTACAATACCATCTCAATAACAACTGTAAGTTGAGGGATGGTTTATGACTAGTGTATTTTAAGGTGCTCCCAAGTTCTATAATTATAATGAAGATGTAAAACAAAGGTGCTGCAAAGTAAGGATGACTTAGTTCAGACAAAGCATAGTTTGAACACCAGGGCTGAAACCTGAAAAAAAATGGGCCAACTCTTTTTTTAACAGCTGCAGAGTAAATTCTCAAAAAACTCCACTCACTTCTGAAATAGAGTGAATGAAAATATTGATAAAGCTGAGTGATATACTTGCATTTTCCTTCTCCAACTAAAAAAATAGGTCTTTTATTTTTTCCCCATTCAGAATAGCCTTTACTAATTGAAAGTTTGTTTTCTTAGTGTCCGGCACATTTATGAGGGAATTTTATAAAATGATATTTAGAGTATCACCATTAATGCTGCTAATTATTTTTCCTATTGTCCATTTTTTTTTTTGTTTGAAACAGTTGCCTAGATAATAAGGACTTTGTGATAAATGAACATCACAAGTGAAACAAGCAACTCTTCCTTGTTCTGGGTTATTCTTTTGAAGTGATTTAGAGATATTTCAGGACTTTAGCAGTTTTGGTACACAATAGACATAAACTGACCCATAATACTACTTGCATCAATGCTCCAAATCTGAGGTATATATTTCTGAAAAATTGACTTGTGTAGGTGATTCTTTTCCTCTGGAAGCTGTTTGTGTGTTACACTGAGTTGCATGGCATTGGCTGATCCTTCTTCTAGCAGGTAAATTATGTTGACAGACTGCTGAGAGTAACTTATTTTCCTGTGTTTTTTCCTGTGTGTTTTCTGTGTTGCAAGTGTGTCATACAAAGGTAAATGAGCTGGAAAGACTGCAGTTACTTTGCTTAATAAATGGTTGCTGAGTATCTTCACAGAATCTACTGTGTTAACTCTGTGTTAGCATTTCTTTTAGAGCACAGACCTGAAGATTAGCAATTATTTCACTTGCATACTTAACCAGTTATAAGAAAATACAGCTGAAGAAGATCTGAAAGGAAAAAGTGATCTTGAGAACTTTCTTTTCTATGTAGTTTTTGGATCTGGAACATTCCTCCATCTTTAAACAAACAAATGCAGAGGGCTGCAAACAACCTCTTTGCAAACTGGACTGCAAGGATTCATAGATTTTTTTATTATGTTTTTACTCATTGCTTACACACCATAATCAACTATCTCAGTAGTCAGAAAATCATGTTGAGCTTGCAGTTTTTCTCAGATCAAATCTTATGCTGCACCATGCTGTGCAAATAGCTTTCCATTGAAATCTCCAGAGCTGTCAAATATAGTGGGCCAAATTCTGCTCTGAGATATGCCCTAACAAACATCCCATATTTTTCCTCATGTCCTTCACCCTCAATACACACCCTTTTCTTCAAAACCCCACAAATAAAAAAAACCTTCATCCCCCCCAAAATCATGTCTCCCCACTTAAGGGGTAGTTGAAAGCAGGATGGGTAAAGAAAGTAGACTAAGCCAACTGAAGAACTTTAAAGAGTTACTTTAATTCAAGTTACAAACCTTTTCTCATGTGTTCCTCCAAATGAGTTTGGGAATGAGAATAAGGATTCTGAAAGATGACTATAACTAGCTAATGACAGAAGTCTCATTCACTGTTCTATGCATTAATTTGATATTTATTTTCCTCTCTTTTTGTGTGATCCTTCATGAAATGGCTAGGGAAATAAAATAATTATAAATCTATTTTCTAACTTTTTCTGTGGCAAGGCAGTTGAATTATGCTATAAGTAATTTATGGGGAGCTGTTAACACAAATAATTTTTCCCCTGTATTTTTGTCTAATGCTTTCATTTAAAGCAGTATACTAATTAATCAAACTCTAAAGCATTCAAAATTAGCATTTCTATTTTTGTTTTATGATGCAGTTATTAAAATTAAAGAAATAGTTTTGAATTAATGAAGTTATATTACTGAATTACATAATTGGGTTTCTGAACTATCTATTAAATAACTACTGTGGCTTTCATTATTTGACAAATTTGTAAAGAATGATGAGAGCAAAATCATAGTCTCTAACTAGATTTCAGTCATGGTACTGGAGTTTTGATGGATCAGCTGACCAGGGCCTGGAAACATCATAGAATAACTTTAATATCCAGGATACACTGAATGTGGGAATGCTCACAGACTTAGAAAATATGAGCATGTGGGAGTATGCACAGAGCCATGCACTCATTTGGATCAAATGATATTTAACAGTATGTGGTTTACAGTGGTATGGTACATGCTTTTTGTCACCTAAATCTGTGCCCTCAAGTAAAATAAAAAAGAAATCTCATAGATTTACTAGGGGTTTTGGGTCAACCCACATTTGCAGGGGAAGATGAAGTTAAAAAACCTGTCTTAACAAAATTTTTGTTTGGGCTTATTGAAGAAAATGGGAAACTGTTTTAAATGCTATTTGGCTCTTATCCATCCAAATTGGCCTGTTCATTCTTGTGTCTTTATATTTTTGCATGTCTGCTGTGAAGACAGAAAATAGAACTTACAAAAATAGTTAAAAGTCAGTCTGATATTGAGAAAAAATGAGATTTATTGGCAGGAGGGAGATGTTATGAGTGAAGCAGTTGAAATAAAGCCATGTGTAGGGAAGGTAAAATAAGGTGATAAAGCATGGGATGAATGGCAATAAAAAGACCAAAGATTCCAAATTTGAACAATAGAAGCAGAAGTCAAGCAGTCAGCATGTAACGGATGGAAAGAATTAGTTTAATATGCTGGCAAGAAGGAGGCTATAAATTCTGTGCAGAGAAATGGAAGTGAGCCACCATGCTGAACTGGACTACAAAACCATAGAAACAGGAGGCTTTGATGTAGATTTGATGGGGGTATCCTGTGGGGTGGAGGTAGGGGAGAGGAGCTGGATGCAGGGATTTCAGAAGATGGAAATGCTGCAGAGGACTGTGCTCCCCTGATGGAATCAGCAATGAGAGCCGCATTGGACGTGGTCATCTTGCAATCTTAATAAGCACCTCGCTGCCCTAAGAACAATGCTTTGGTTCCCTTTTTACTTTTTATTCCAAGAGAAACTGGAGGCAATCTCAGGTGCATAATTGCCAGCCCGTGTTCACAGTTTCTGGATTCAGTCTCCGTGGCTCCAGTCATTAAAGCTCCCTCCCCACAGTTCCCTCTGTCCCATGAACCGTGGGTGCATCCCAGTTTCCTTTGTGAGGAGTTTAGTCACAGCTGATTGTCCATTGAGGTTTGAGTTTGGGGGTGTGTCTGTTGCTTGGATAGGCCTTTTGCTGACTGGGAAGAGTTTAACAAATGCAAGAACAGTTCTCTTGCCCTTCCCAAAAGGCAATATATGGATGTACAAACACGTGTACAAATCAATGATGTCCCTCAACAAAATCCTGTATGCCTTTTTTCTCTCTGTCAGGTTGCATTTTAAACAATTCCACAGCAAGGCTCTCAGTGCTGTGGAAGGCACAGCTGCTCAAGTCCTGCATGCCTTTCTCTCATGGTGTTATTAGCATTGTTTCCTGTGGTTTACAGGCTTGTAGCTAATATATGAAAGACAGAGCAGGCTAAATGACAGCTTTTTTTTTCAGTGACCAGAAGTCCGGGTATATTTGTCCCTGAAGACCTGGAAAGATACAGAAAGGGGAGTGTTATGCAAAGACCTGTGTATGGTAGTATTTGGAATAAAAATTTAAATTTTTAATTTTTAATTAAAAATATAATTATAATTTTTTAATATTTAATTTATATATGATTATATTTTTATATTTAAATTTATTTTAAAATTTAATATTTTAATTTTCAATAGACACCAGATATACAATTTTTAAAAGTCATTCAGAATGTGACTTCAAAGGCTGAATTTTCTGTATTTCTAGCTTTGGTCGCAAGATCTTATGTTCATTACAGCCTGATTAGACCTTGTCTGAGACCTTTGATGTTTTGGGGGAGTATTCATTCCAAACAAAAATAAAAATAAAATTCAGCAGGTTTCTACAGCTATATTCCACATGTTTTGAAAATTCCACCTTTAATGTTTTGTGTTTCTCTGAACACTTACAAGCATATTTAACCTTTATGAATGAAGAATAAATAAGTGCTTGTTGTTAAGTGTTTATCAAGGAACAGAGACAATACATCGATTTTTCTTTATAAAATAAGATAAGCTTGAATTAGTCTGATTTAACCTTGCTGAAATTACCTTAAAGTAAAATCGAGACTTCAAAGAAAAGATTTGATTTGAATTTTGATGGTGCTTCTAAACACATGAGTAATCTTTCTTGGCTCTTTATTGTCAGTATTTTACAGTTCTTTTTAACACCTGTGCTTAAACATGACTTCTTTTTGCACCTGCAATTATTTATGCAGCTGTTTTTCACCTTCAGTGAGTTGTAGGAACATTTATGTCAGGAGGAGTCTGTGTAAATACCTAAACTGAATATATACCATGTTTTCATATACACTGATGTTAAAATTCAGAGAAACATCATTTTTTTCCAATAATAATAGGGCCCATGGAGAGTTACTCAAACAATATGAGGTAAAAGACAATTTCTGCCATTATTTTGTACTCCAAATTATATGCTGAAAAAAATCTAGAAAAAAATGCTTCAAAGTGACGTTGTAATTAAAATGAGAGCTGTATGTTGGTCTATATGGAATGAATGAAATTAAACAAACTCCTGGAAGAAATACATATGAATGTTCATGAAAAGGTGTTACTAAGGAATTCTAGTGGATTACAGAGATTGAGCTTCGTGTATGGGTGAAATTATCACTGTAATCATGTTTGAGAAAAGCAGTTTAATTATATTTCTTGTATTTTTTTAATGGATACACAGGTAAAGATTAGCCATGTGTGTATTTCTATTAAATGAATCTCTTCTTTTAAGCTTGTTGTAGCAAAAATGAGTAATACTGTATTGTAAAGAATGTGACATCTAAATCCTTTCTCCATACATCCTTCTCAGTGTCTTCTGTGACAGAACCTTGCTCCTTCTTAAAGCTTGCTATTTTTTTTTTGTTGTAAACAAGTCAAGTCTTTCCTATTATAGATCACTGTGAGCAGCTTCTAGGTAATTGTTTTACCATGTTCCTTTTTATTTTTTTAACATTATCACATAGAAAATTACTTTTCTAGTTATTGTAAGTTACTTTTCTCAGCATGTTAACCAGAAAGTAACAAGAAAAAAATGCTAACTGCAATATGGAAGAATAACTTGTAGGCCAAGTGATATTGTAAATAGCTAGTGCTATTTTAAAACTTGACAATCACTTGCAGTGACTTGTAGCACTACTGACTTGCTGTACTGAATTTGGTATGTCAGAGTGAAGTCTGATGTTTGGAATGAGTCTGTCTGAGCTCAGTGTCCTTTTTAATTTTATTTTTATTATGTAGTGCTCAGGGGGTGCTATTTAGTTACTAAATATCTTCAGAATTCTCAATCTAGCCTTTCATATCTAACATAAAGCTGCCACTTCCCTACATCTAACCATAACTAACATAACTGCTTTTCTTACTTATCCACAATTTGACAAGTTTAATTTAAAACTACTTACTTTCATCCAATTAAAACTCTAGAGGAAGAGAGTCTGTTTTAAGTGCCGCTGTTAGACCAACATAAATATCTTGAAAGGGGAAAAAAGGCTGTACTATTTACTAGACTAACATGCCTGACTTATGCAAATCAGTGTTTTCCTGAGCACTGAATTTTTTTTCATTTATACCCACCCAAATGCTTCCCCATTTGAAAGCTCACCTTTTCTTTTTCTCATATCTATCAATTTGCGTTATTCAAAATCTTGTCTTTAATATGTGCAAGCCTTCACAGCTATAAGTGCTTAACTTCTGAACTGGCTTTTTGCTGGCTGCCAGAGTAAATTGAGATGAGTGAACTGTTCCCAGCTCTTCTGGGCAGTCTCAAGAAAGTCAAACAGGTTTGCCAGAGCAAGAAATGAATCAGACTTAGAGTTTATTCTTATCAAAGCAAACATGGATATCTGCTTCTTTTGATCCAAATTAAAGGAAGTGTCCTGTTTGCTTTGGGAAAAGCAGCAGACTAATCCACTTCTATTTTCTGTTGTAGTCTTCACACATTTTTTTTTCAGAAGTACCTGTTAAGCCTGTTCATGTCTGAAAACATTAGTTCACTCTGGCTGCACAGTAGACTTTCAGTGTAGTTGTAACAAGAGGTTGGTTTTTTTGTTTTGTTTTGTTTTTCTGTAGTCTCTATATTTTTAACCTGATATTTCCTTTTTCCCTGGAAAGAATCTATTATGAAAATGACAATATAGAAAAGGAGGGGCCCTTCCAGGTCTAGCCAAGGAGTGATCTGTTCTGTCTCTCCAGCCCTGCTGTTTCCTGTCACAACATCTTTTATGAAAAATCCTTTCCTTAGGATTTTTCCTCCTGAGAAGCTGAGAGGCCTCAGGAACAAAATGTAAACAATGATTATCTGCTGCTGTGGAATGCAACAGGAGCATCTGGGATTGGCCTATGTTGGTTGTTTCTAATTAATGGCCAATCACAGTCAGCTGGCTCAGACTCTCTGTCGGAGACAGCAGCTTGTGTTATCCTTCCTTCTTTCTCTATTCTTAGCTAGCCTTCTGATGAAATCCTTTCTTCTATGCTTTTAGTATAGTTTTGATGAAATACATATCATAAAATAATAAATCAAGGATCCTGAAATGTGGAGTCAGATCCTCATCTCTTCCCTCATCCTCAGACCCCTGTGAACACGGTCACAGTTTCCAGTTCACAGAGTACTTTTTGACCTTCACTTCTCTGTATTTAGAAATATATTGGATTTCTCGTTAAGATGTTCAGTGTCTCCTTGAATGCATATAAATCTATAGAACTCATGGCATCTGCAGGAAGGAATTCTGGAGCCTGAGTGACTTTGACATGAAGTACCTTCTCTGTTTACATTTTCCTTGGGTGTGCAACTAGCTCATTTCAGCAGAGCCCTCCCAGGCCTAGGGAGTTGGTATTTTAACTCAGCCAAACCTTTCCCACCTCTGTCTCTCACGTGCCTGCTTGCACAGGTCACCCATGCACTTTTTAAAGCAGATCCCCTTGCTGTCCCTTGCTGTCCTGTGGCTCCTTTCCCATTTCAGTGTGGCAGGGGATGAGCTCCAGGCGTGCACAGAGAGCAGCTCCAGCTGCTGATGGGTTTCCTGGAAACAACACCTGGCAAGAGGCACTTTGAAATAAACTTCCCTTGAAGCCTCTTCCCTGGGAGTGCAAGCACCAGCTGTTTCACTCCACAAACCTGCTAGTGAAAAAGGAAAACAAACCACATCTGTCTATCAGTGCATCTACACTTCCATTCCTGTGGATCAAGAAAATGTCTTAGCTCTCCATATCTGCTGCTGCATCCTTGAAAGCCTGAAATAACTCAGTAAAGCAGCATCTTGCTGATTCCTAGTGACTGTTGGCAAACATCACTTATCTCAGATTAGGTGACAAAAATATATAGAAAACCCAGGGCTTAAAAGCACGGTATCTTTTCCACAACATTTTGGCATCTTTCTATGTATCTAGAAAATAGGTGATCTCTGCAAGGGCGATTAACTTCAAACTGAATTAAATTGTTGCATGCTTTCTATGCTTTTATTTTCATATCTGAAATGGCTGGATGTGGTTCTCCCAGAAATATCAAATCCACCTTGTTAGAATTTTCATTATCTAAATAGTCAAGTGACATAACCAGGAGTATCTGAGACCTATTTCCAATTTCTAATAAATCAGTTTTTAATAAATATTTCCATGTTAAATCTTGCAACCTTAAGAGCAGTCTCCTATTTTCCGACATTTGTAAATACTTCAGAATAACCTGATGCAGTTGAGAAGTTGTAGAACAAAAATGTGGCCAACCTATACAATTCCTGAAGAAAAGAATATGTCTTGATTTAAGGGCTTATTTTAATTTACAACTTCTAACCTTCTAATCTCGATTTTTTTTTTTTTGTATGCAATTGATTTGGGATGCTTTAATACTTTGAAAATAATTGTTTTCTTGATTGAGTTGATGAACAGAAAAAAATCCCAGACATAAATCTACAGAAAACAACAACAAAACCAATCAAGCCATTCCTCAAACAGATCCAAAATATTTTTGTGAGGAAAGAAAAGAAAATACAAATTTAATTTGCCCCCTCCTGCCTTACAAAAATTTTGTTTCCTAACACACCTGATAGAAAAGGGCATTGCTTGTGAATAACAATTCAACATATAACTACTCTGAGAAGTTAAGGGACCCAATTCACTCCTGTCTTCTTTTTAATGTCTATTTCTGTCAGAACTGCCAACTATTCTGCTTTAGACAAGAATGGATTTATTTTGCAGACCATTTAAATACCTATTTGACCAAGAATATATCTTTTATCATGTCTAGAAGGTGCTAGACTGCTCAAAAAGCAGACTGAACCAAGTTGAAGCATCAAAACTGTGCAGTTTAAGAGCATCTGTATTAAACCAGTTTAAAGCATGAGAGCCATGGCACATCATCTATGCTCTTTTCTGACAATCCTTAGTAGAGGTAATGAAAGGGGGTTTTTTTGAACCTTGCCATAATAAAATGTGTGGAAGGAAGTTAGGCTTACATTGATCTTGTAGCTTTCTAGCAGAATATGTAGGATTCTGGAGCAATTGATAAACCTGACTTCAAAAAAATGGGAAATAATACATGGGGAATCTCAATGAAGTTCAAAGAGAGGAAAAAAGTAAATGCAGTATTTAAGGCTGAGCAGAGCACATATTCCCAGTGACAAGTCACTTGGAACCCTCGTGTACCTTGGAATAGCACAGCCTTTTGGGGAGTTTGTGTTTTGATTTTTTTTTTTTTTTTCCAGCAGATTGTCACTTGTTTCCTTTCTCAGCATGGGACAGTCAGTTTGTCTGTCACTGTGTTCCTTGGCTTCCCACTCCTTGGGCCATATTGACAGAAATGAAAGATAACTGTCCAATTCTATGTTCTAAAATCTGAAAAAAAAACCCCAAAAAACATACCCAAAAGTTTAAGGCATTATTCTATCACTATTTTGATACCATATACAGCAGTGAATTTTCCTGTTGGTCGGTTGCTTACTAAATACAGAAAATATGTGGGAAAGAGGTAATACATTTTTTTTAATAATGTGAAAAGAATAATTGAATACAATATTGAAGTTATGTTGTCTATGTGACATTATAGCTTTTCTTTTCTCTGTCAATATAAGAATCATTCTCACAATAAATACAAATAGTCCATAGCTCTGTTTCTTAAAAAAATGAACAAAACCAAATGCATCTCTATGTTAAGAGATTTCTGTGGTTGTGGAAGTTGAATGTTTGCACAGCCTGCTGCTACACCCCAATACGTTTGTTCCTGAGGAGGAAATAAACATATTGTATTAGAGAAAGAAGAGTCTGTGAAGGATACAGGCAGCAGATTAAAGACAAGGGAGATGGCATGTTATTTAAAACAATGCTGAATTATTGCATCAATTGGTGAGTACGGTTTTAAGTATGAATGAGAGATTTTAAAAAATAATAAAATAGAAATGTCTGGTTTCTCAGCTTAAAACAAGACATCAAAGTTTCAAAATAAATTAATTCTGTACTTTTACAGTATGAGGAAAACAGCTCTGTATTACTCTGAGACAGCAGCCTTTGAAGTATGTGCTGAACCACTGAGGCTCTAACATACTTCATCTCTACAGCACATTATAGTTGCTTTTTTCCTTTCACTTTTCAGACCTTTGTAGTGCCTGTAGCTCCACTTGCAATCTTGTATCATCTGTTAGATTTCTTTTACATGGACTGGATCTTGTCAGTGGAGCTGCTTCATTTGAAGATGTTTAAGTGAAATTCCTGTCAAAATAAACAGGTCACCCAATATGAATTAATCACAGGTTAAAATTCAATAAAAGATATGTGAAGAATAAAAATAATTGTAAATACACATCTATTCAGTAACAACAATGCCACCTTCCAAGCCTAGCAAAAACTAGGTTCCTATTTGAAAGCAGTTAGTATACCAAGCTGAAAATTCTGAAGGATACAGGAGGCAATAGACTTACATATTTTACCTTCAAAATACATAAGATATTGTTTTCATATTATCAGTCCCTCTTGGATAGTGGAGCTTATTTTAGTTGAACTTCTCCAGTAAAGAAAATTCTAACACATCCACCAAAACAGATTAAATAGTTTGTTTGGTAGAATTAAAAACTGCCTAAAAATAGGGTAGGAAAGGTTTTATTTAATTGTAGCCACACTTATTAAGCTTTTACATTTACATTAGCATGCTGTTAGATATATGGAAATGGACAATATTAAACCAGAATTGCTTGTCCTGGCTGTAGTGCTACAAACACATTTTGGTTTGGACTGACTAATCTAAATTAAAACAGGACTTCAGAGACAGAATGTCTAATATTTATTTATGAATAACATAAAGAAAGAACAAAGCATAATTAAAAAAACATTACTAAGTAATCAACTTTATCCAATGTGCAGCAGCAAATATCCCTTGATACCTCTGAGCAGAACTGAAGAAATTCAGGCACAGAACCAAAAATCAGTTACCAATTATCTCTATTAACACTATGACAGAGGAATTATCATTTAGCTCACTATTCTTTCTATCCTAGATACCAAAAGGAGGCAATTTGAAAGCACTTTGTGTGGTTTTACAAACAACTAGCCTTACCAACTACAGGCACATCCATTACCTGTGTTCCCTGCTTGCTCTCTGGCAAGGAAATTCAGGTTATAAGGTGAGCTTAAGCAGTATCTGGCAGTTCTTCAAGGTAAATAAGTGTGCTGGTTGAATTTGACTGTTTTTCTGTATGTGAAATTAATATTATTTTCAAGATATTAAAAATTGCTGGCTACTAAAGTGATGAAACAGGTGGTTACAGGTAGAAAAATGTCAGAGTGGGAAAAAAATGGGAGAAGATTAATTGGAAGAAGGGTTAGCTTGGCAGAAATAAGTAATCCTATTTAAGACTTCTGTATCTGCAGGGCTGCAAAACCCCTTTTGTTGCAGCAGGTGCACCAGGAGGGCACGGAAGGATTGTAATAATCACCTTGACTGACTAAATAGATTTGGTGAATCTTCCAGAGGATGGAGTGATTTAAGAGTCTCACAGGTCTTCTCTCTAAGCATTTTATCCTGAGTTCTGTAGGAGGTGGGGCGTAATCAAAAAGCTTGAGAATAAAAATAGGAACAGGTTTCCCTTTATGTTTCATTTGCATAGGTGTAGGGATGTTGTTTATTGTTTATGGGGTTTTTAACATATAAATATTGCACAAATAGGCTGAAATTCTGCCTACAAATTAAAAATTAAAATGGGATCTAAAGACCTTTACAAAAGTTACCTGATACAAATAAAATCCTGATATTAATTCTCTTTGATTTCTAATTGGAGTTATAATTACTTTAAATGGAGCCTTGCTTTACCAGCACTGCTGCACAATTAATTTCACTTGTGGCTGAAATGTTCTCCTTGATAAGGCTTCTTGATGAGTAACTTCTACTTTTAGGCTTAACAACAATGAAAAAACAAACCAAAAAAACCCTAAACATCTCCTTCCCCCTCAAAAAAACCCCAAAATCCAAAGAAGCTGTCTATGAGGTGTCCAACCATCTCACAGAGTCTTTGTCCATTAGCAAAGAAACATTATTCTTACTATTGAAATCTCTTTAAAGTTGAAATTTCAGCATTAAACTCCATATCCCAAGTTTCCTCCAACTAAGAATGAAACTTGCAAAGTTGATGTTTGAACTTCTGCCTCTTTTAAGGATAGTGATAAAAATTAAGGAGCTAAAAGCAATGTGATCTTAAGTGATAAAGTAATGATGAGTTTTAAGGAGGAAGCAGACCATTGCTGACTTCTGGGTCATCTGCTTTCTGGTTTTTTATTGCAAGTGTCAAAAATGTTAACAAAAGTATTTCAAAAGTATTTTACTCCAGGCTTAGATGATTATAAGATGAAATTTATATCTAGGACAATTCAAACCTGACTTTTAAAGAAGTTTTCACTTTTATCAGACTCTTGTGTGTGTGTCATGTGTCCCCACCATTTCGGTTTGTGGGGTTTTTGTGTGTGTGTGGGGGGGGGGGTGTGATATATATTCCTTTTATTTTGATTTAAATGAGAACTTACTTTGGTTGAGGACAAGGAATTGGAGAATAATACCAATTCAGAAACATCTGCCACTGATCTGAAAGCTGGTCACTCTTCTAAAGAGTTTTTTCTTCTGTTTGGTATTATTTATGTATACAAAGCTAAAAGACACCTGATTGGAGCTGTGTGATAGTGACATTGATAACAGAGCCTCTGCTTGGGTCTTGGAGTCACTTGGGACATAATTCTGCAGCTCTTTTGCTCCTATTTGTTGCTCTCTACTTCAGACATTCATTATTTTGAATTTTATTTTAATTCCCTCAATCTACCAGCACTGGGATTCCAGGATTTCTTATCGAGTTGCTCCATTTGTTCTACTGTTAGATTTTCAGGGCACAGATATTTTGGACTGGTGATAAACAGGTTCTTTTTCTTGGTGATAAATACTAAGTAACTTGTTTTCCTCTACATAACTTTGATAACAAGTAATCTGTCTTTATCCTGATTTTATTTTCCGTAGGAGAATCTCTTTTGACATATATGTAGGTAAGGTGGGAAGGAAAGATGGTAATAAAAGGTGAAGGTAGAGAAAAATTCTATAGAAATTGTCTTTTATAAATGGATTACCAGAACACTTTGGGAATTCATCGGCACTAAATTTCATTTGAATATAAATAGGGTTAGGGTTAAAATTTCCAAGTTTTCAGAATAACACCGGTGGGCCCTAGAAAACACGAGAAATTAAATGCTACTAAAAAATCTAGGAAAACAACAGTGTCTAACCTTCTCTGAGCCTGTGTTAGATCAATACATTACACTTTTGCCCTCCTGGTGAAACATGCAAGTTGTACTCAGAGATGCCCGTGTAAAGAGCAGTGTGACACGTCCCTGGTGCCCTGCTGGCTGTGTAGCCCCTTGGCTCATCCCTGCTGTCACACTCCAGGAGCAGAGCAGCACCAGTGTGGTGAGTGTTACAGGCTGGATCTGTAACACCAGGGGGCTGGGATCACACTGCCTGCCAGTCCACTATTCACACTCATGTTTGCCTCGCCGGCTCCGCTGCGACTTGAGGGAAAAGGGAATTGTGTGTTTTAGTTACAGTTGTGGTATTTTTGCTGGATGTTTGCTGTTTTCTGCTCCACTTGCTTGCATGGGGCACCCACCTTTGAGTGCCTGCCTCCCACTGCAGCTGCTGCAGAGCTTGCACAGCTCTCTGAGGCATGGTCCACATTTGTTCAGTGCGAATCTTTTCATCCTAGCGAGAATTTCTCTGTGGAAAAGAGGACAAAATAAGCCTCACGTCAGCTTCAATGACATTTTAAAAATAAGCATCACAGGCAGATTTCTGTATTATATTAAATATGCATGTATGTCAAAATGAAAAGTTTATGTAAAAAAAAAGCCAGTTTTTGATCGTCTGCTATTCTCCCTCTTCCTTAAAATTCACTTCACAGGGAGTGTCGGGGGAAGGGCTCTTTTGGTGTTCTGCTTTTGAAACAGTCTGTTCTCAGTGTTCGTCTGTTCCCACAGAACTAAAAATCAATTTCTTGATTATCACTGAACTATGGAAATTTTAAGGCTGCTAGGTTATGCAAGCAAAACATTCTGTTTGCTAACTTGGTGATTTTCACCATTGTCCAAATGTAAGTGCACATTTTTTCTGATTGTGCTCTCACTTATCAGAGAATACTCATAAATAGAGCATCTAAGTTTCGTTTGTTTTGTTTGTTTCTAAGTTTCTTGTCATATATCTGTTGCATCAGAGAACAGCTCAGGTTTGAACCTGAGAGATCTTGAGGTTTGAGACCTTGAGAGCAAATTCTTGCTCAAAGGGAGGAGAGCTACAAAGTCAGACAAGGTTGTTCAGTACCTTTTCTGGCTGAGTTGTAAAGCGCTGAGCACTGAGATTTCACAGCCTCTCTGGGCAGCCTGGGCCATTGCCCACCTGTCCTGCTTGGAGGAAAAGCTTCCCCTTCTCTTGTTGAATTCTCTTGTTTCAGTGTCTGCCTCCTCTGTGTTCTGCTCCCACCTTGCACAGCTCTGTTTCCCCAGGAACCACCCACAAACATGAGGAGGCTGACGTGAAGTCTGAATCTTGAATAGTCCTCTTCTTTTCCCTTTCCACTTCCTTCAGCAAAAGTTTGGGGTTTTTTTTCTCCTCTTAATCACTTTCGAAGAACTTAATCTTTGAGGTTTTCATGTGGCCACCAATGGAAGAAAGACCAGAGGTGTTCTGTGCATGCCTAATTGACATCTTCCAAGAACTCGCACATTAATATACTCGCACATTTAGAAAAACCTCTTTAATTCCACTTCTTAAAATACTTTTTTTTTTGTTTTGATTTCAAGAAAATTGTTTTTTGTGGGTATATAAAGTAGAGGTACTTTTCAGGTATATCTAACTTGTGGTTTTGTGTAAAAACTTTATAAATAAAAAAAAGTTAAAGTTGAAGAGAAGGCTCACATGAGATATGATCAAATACACAAGAACTCTTTAGCTTGGGGAGTTGAAAGGAAAATCATTAATATTGGGTTTGGGTTTTTTTTTCCACTTGTAACTGATACAGGGACAACAGGAAGGATACAATTAGGCATTTTAAGGAGATTTATCAGGGTCTGAATGTTAATTACAGTAACTTTCCAGATTCCTCTCAGTCTTTATATCATTTGAGAAATGTTTTGGCTTAGACATCCCCCTGCCCCAAGTTATTTGCAAAAATATTTAGAGAAGGGCTGTACAAATCCATGGATTATCCATTCTCTGTTAGTTATGTATGGAACCTCAGTGTTTACCTGTTTTTAATCTACCTAACTTGTGAAATAGAGTTCCAGTATTCTGTTGTACTACTGAAGATATGAAGTGACAAGTTAAATGTCTCAGAATCTGACAGCATTGCATCAATATTCCATAAACCAAAAACAACCAACCAACAAATCTTGTAAACTCACCAAAAATTACCCCATTTTCTTTTCCTACGACCTACATTCCATTTATTCACTCTGATTGGCATTAATTATAATATCACTCCTTAAAAGTGTGTCGATTTTTTATGTCTTTATTCCTCCTGTGTTGGATTTATCTGTGGTTTATGTCAGGCTGCCAAGTTTTCTAGTTATCTGGAATATTCTGTTTACCACAAAAGTAATAACAGAACAGGAGCTTCCTTTTTGTTGTCTGAAAGACTGGCTGGGTGCCAAGAGATTCAGGTCCAGGGATTTGAAATTTTTTTACTTTAACTTTTCCCTAATAAGTCATGTAGCTGTTTTCTAAACAAGTTTTTTTTTACTCATATGAGACAGACATCTTTATTTTCTTCAGATGGTTCTACTAGTTCCTTCTCATGATGTACTGTGGCTTTTTTGGGAGGTATGTCATTAAGGTCTCCTTGTTTAAGTAAAATTTTTCTAGGATATACCTAATATCAGCTTTTTACTGATGTCATCGATCTTTGTGGAAAGCTTTTATCTACTTTCTTTTTGTTTTTTTTTTAAACCTCATGTCATTCACAAGAATGGGAGTTATTTAGAACTCCATGATGAGGTTTTATTACACAATTGCTAACTATTATACAGATTTGGTTTTATTGTTTTTTTTTTAATTTAATTTAAATCATAATAACATTTACTTCAGAGAAAAATTCCTCTCTCAAGCATGAAAATATATTGCATTTATAGCAATAGATGTAATTGTTTCATGAACTATTGCAGTACTAACTCTTCATCTGGGACTCAGTTACTTGTTTTCTTCCAAAGTTATGCCTTGTTATGTTAAATAGAAAATGAGAGTGGAAGAAAATTCAGCAGAAATTCCGAAATCATGCTGGTTTCTCTATTGAGAAGGATCCCAGAAGGGAAGCGAGAAGGCTCCACAGTAAGGTGAAAGAAACAAATCAGTATGTAGCCTTCTACAGAAGGAATAGAAAATGAGAAAGTCTAAAAGGAACAAAATACTGAGGACCTACAAAACAGTGTGACTGTCTCAATGACATTTAAAATAGATTTCTAAAGCCTCCCAAATAGGGAATTGAAATGTTACCTTGAATTTTAAGCAGTGCATATTTATGTTGAGGAAACAATGATCACAATAAAACAAGTTTAATAATGGATTTGTTCCTTAAACTGCTTGAGATAAGCAATAACACAATGCTATAATACTGTTGTGCATAGTTGTAACCATACTGTTATAGAGATGTTGCTCTTCCTCCCAATTTACTAGAGGTGCTATGTTTGAGTGACAGTAAAAATAGAAGAGAATTGCTGTTTAAAAGAATGCTAAAATATGGCTTCTCACTCTGTTCTTCCAAATTTTTAGTGAAGCAGTGCTACTCTTGTGAAAAACAGCTGTTTCTGACCTTAACACTTTTATTTTAAGAACTTATGTTTTAAGATTTCTTAGCCATAAACTGAGCCTTTCAAATATAGACATCATATGGAAGTAGCAAGCTAGAACAAGGTCTTGCTACTCTGACTTTAAAATTTATTTTTTTAGCACCCTAATGAGTGACATAAATTTCCTGCAGACTTCCCGACAGGTCATTTGCTTTGCATCAGTGAAGAATTTGGTCAGGTCCTCTGAGGATGCAAGGCATGTGCCTTTGTTGGTGTGTAGTCAGCCTTCACCACCCTCCAGGTGTGCCCAGCATTGCACAAACCAAACCATATGCTCTTTCTAACTATTGTTCCAGCAGGGGATAAGTCCCTGGATTTGAGGATGCCTGATAAGTTTAGAGAAATCTTGACATTAAAATCAGCAAAAATACAGAAAAATATATGGAGTTCTTTAGGGATTTTACAAGGTGGTTTTCTGTTTCTCTTTTTTTTTTTTTTTTTTTTTTTTTTCCTCCCCTGCTTTAATTTAAACTGATTTTTTCTGCAAATCTGCTGTGGTTTAACTGAGATATGCTTGTAAGCCTTGCTCCGTAAAGTGTCAGGCGGTAATACTGGTTCAGAAATAAATCTGCCAGTAATGGGTATGTCCATACCATAATCATACACAAGGATAATCATCTCAGCTCATCCAGAAGTAGATTTTCAAGTTTATTCATTTTCTGTAGTAACAAATTTGAAAGTAGAGCTACTTGGAGTGCCATTCACATACCACCAGTCCTAGAGCCTAACCTGGCATCAGAATGTCTTCAAAGAAGGAGAGTACATGGTTCATTACTGCACCTGAATTCATCATTCCTAACGCCGCACAGCTTGGGGCGTGTCGGAGTCCACAAATTAAACAGGTAGTCTTGATCTGTTCCAGGCTGGTACACCTGCAGCAAAAGCACCTGGTGCACAGAAAAGTGGCACTGGGGATTCATTAGGTGGCATTTTCCTTCTGAAGCAGCATTGATTAACTCCACGTTATGCTAATGAACTGCTGGAAGCACTATCAGCCAGCAGGATGGGGAATGGGCCGGTACAGGAGCTGTAAGGATAGTGTGAGATTACAGGTTTTGATCAAGTTCTTCTTAGTGAAAGGTTTACTGATGGAGATTTTTGCTTTTGGTGTTTGTGTTTTTTCTTTTTTGCCCTCTGTGGTTCTTTAGTATTGTGCTCAACTATTTTATATTTTGTAATAAGTTATGTCACAAAAAAACCCACAAAGCAAAGCAGCTCGTACTGAAATACACTAAACAATATTGTAATATTTTGCTCTGCTTTAGCCACTGATTTAGCTTTACTTTGCTACAGGGCATGTCAGCTATTGTATGCATTTCAGATTTGCTGGGAGGGGAATGTTAGAAGGAAAGTCATCCTTAACCTCAAACCATAATTATGGGTGCATGTTGTACAGATGGAGTCTTCCTCCCCAAATCTCCTGCTCACCCAAAGCCCCATGGACCTTGGGAGGATTGTGTATTATTGATGTCCATGTTGATCAGTTTGTTGTACCAGAACTACTGGAGGTTTTATTCTTAGTTTTGCAATAAATGTACAGCAGTGTATTCCAAGCCCAGTGAGATTGTCTGAAAGAATCAGGCCCTTTCCCTCAGCTCTGTTTAGCTCCAGTAAAATTTCCAGCCTCTCCTGGTGTTCCTGGCTAATTACACATTAACAAGAAAGTTGCATGTGTCTTCTGCTTCTCTCCTATGTACAGACAGTGTTGTATAGTGAATACTACAGCCAAGTGGAAGTCTGAAGGTCAGACTTTATAATTAGCTCATATAAATAGCATTGGCTTATGTTAATCATAGAACCACAGAATCACAGAATCGTTAATGTTGGAAAAGACCTTTAAGATCATCAAGTACAACCTTTTTGTTAAGGAAAAGCCAACCTCACTTTGAGGATGGCATCAGATTCCTATTGTATTAAAAAAAAAACTCCCCAAAGACTTTCCAAATAGTGACATACCTATTTAAGCTTGGTTGTATTTTAAAATCTGGGTTTTAAATTGGTGAAGGAGTTAATATAATTCTGTTTGTTGACTTAAATGAATGAGAAATTGGATTAATTGTCATCAAACAGGGGGGGCTTTTTCTTTATTTCAAAACCAGAAAATTTAATGACGTTACCAAAAAAACCCCAAAATCCAGAATGGGAGGTCTTTTGGTCAATGCTTCATTCTGATATAAATTTAAAAAACAGTGCGGTCTTCCATTTTTTATCTCTTCTTGCCATCTTGGTCATATGAAGGATTGATGCTATTTGGGATTTACTGAGGTGACCAAAGGAAGGATAAAATGTTTGGACCTTGAAGGGAATGGCAATTCTGGAAATCTGCTTTGAGCCCTGAACTGAAATAGCATTTTTTCTGAACTTTATATGTAGGGGAGTGATGAAGGGGACTATTTCTTCTATATCTGTGGTGAACTCTGGTTTAATGTTTACTGGTTTTTTTGTTCATTTGTTTGTTTTAAAGGTGATGGGAGAAAGTGTAGAGAAGAAGCCCAAAACATAATAAGATACATGTGATAATCTGCATTAAATTATTATTCAAGTTGAAGAAATGAGCTAGTTATGAATGAAAATAATTTATTTTCCTATTAACACTGTTAATACTAAACACTAAAAACCTGTTAAAACTAAAAAAAAAAAGAAACAAAGCAAAAACCACCACTCTTAAAAAGAGTACCTGTACAGTTTTTAGGGCATATTTTTTGTTGTTGTTGTTTTCATATTAATTTGAAAGGTAGATTGGAATATCAGCCAAAAATGGATGTCAAACATCTGTAAAAACCGATTCTATAATAGAAACAAAAATGAAAGATATTAATGCCTCAAAAGAAGGGGAAGACAATTACAAGTTTACCTCAAAAAATGAAGTTGTGATTTGTAATTTCAGACAAATTTTAATACATTTTCTTTTCGTGCAGTAGGAGCATTGATTTAACAGTTGAAATCAGTGTAGCCTTGGCTATTAGCTCAGGACAGAAGTTCTTTCTCTGAGTTTTTGGGTACATGGATGGTGCAGCACATGGCTCAGGGATGAGAGATTTCTGAAAAACAGAATGAATAGGATGAACACAGTGAAGCTGTAACATTTTTCAGGGACTTAAACTTTGCATTCTGTGATAACACAAATTTAAGCATGGTATTTTCTTTTAAAGTTGCTGTATGCAGTGCATGTGTACCTGAAAGCATATTCCTAATAGGATTGGTAGGTAGAAATGATTGAATGAGGCTCTACCTCTTGGAGAACCTATTTCTGCTGATCTCATTCTATTGAGTTTATTCTAAGTAGTGGATCTGTTACTTAGCTTTTTTAAAAGTGAAAGAACTTGCTTTACTTTGACTGCTTTGTTCAATGTATTTGTTCTTGCATAGAAACACATGATACAGACTTACCTGGATTATTTTTCCTGAATGCCTCTTGGAAACTGCAGTTTTCATTAGTGAACTTTTCATGAGGTGATTTTTCATGAGCTCCAAGCTCATCAGTGAGGAACAGCAATGTGGGAAAACATTGTTTTGCATAGACTTCCCAATGTACAAAGAGAATCTGGTCAAACTTGGCCCAGTCACTGAAATGTCAGCCTTGAAATGCCAGAAAACATCATATTCTATTTTGTTCTCCTGTGATCACAGCTCCACATCTACAATTACAGGGGAGCTGGAGATCAAGAAGAACAACTGGAAAAAAAGTTTTCACCCTGTATTTGGTATTCTGAATGCTCTCTTGGTTCACATAGTGGAATACATTGAGAAATCAGCTGTGGAACTATGGAACCCTCCCAGTTGTTGAGAACAACTTCCCAACAGAGGTCCACTGGGTAGCAGTTTGAACAGTTCTCACAGTCTGCTTGAAATAGGTATAAAGCAAGCTGTACTCATTATTCATCACCCAAATGTTTAAGTTGGTTTTGAGTGTTCATTTCTGGGAAAGGAGGGAATTGTTTTATGCAGAGATCAGATGTAAACATGAAAAGATCACTTGTTTGTTTTGCTTTGATGGTTTTTCTATGCCTCCTTTTCACACATACCTGCAGTGCTTTCCCCCTCAGCTTTGAGTGTACCCCTACCCAGAGAGATCAATTCTAAGAGGACTCCTCAGAACACTGAATCCACTATTTGTTACTGATGAGAGCCTGCTGTCAAAATCCCTGCATGCAAATTTCTCTTAACTGACTTTTTTTCTTCTGTTTAGGTTTGGGATTTGGAGTTCTTTGTGGTTTTGCTCTTTGCCAAATATGATTGTGAATCCTGCTGTTCTGGTGACATGAAGAGCACTGGTCAAAAATGGGCCAGCCCAGTCAAGTAAGCAGAGACAATTGATGCTCTTCCCTGCCTGGGTGCTTGTGTTGAGCTTAATCTTTGCTTAAATTTTCTTTCTTTTAATTGTTCTCTGGCAGCTGCAGTGATTTTTTTCTTGCACTGGTTGGAGAATATTTCTAGTTTTGCTTTTATAAGCACTCTAATAATCTGCCACTAGTCTCTGTTGCAGGTGAGTTACAAAGCTCTTAAATTCCTTTTGCTTTTTTTGCAAGGTGCTACCAATCAAATACTTGTACATGATCTATTAGACATTGCAACAAACAGGTGTCACAAAACACCTTTATCATGATGTCAGTGTGCCATTCCAGTTTTACTGCCATGATTTTCTCTTCTGGAGAAGAGAAGAGGAGCTGCTTTGGAGTTACTTACAGGTCAGTTATCTATTAAACAAGTTCTAAGATCTTGGTGTCTTTATGCCCTTTCTCTAAAACGGGGATTGAAAGAGAAAGCTGAAATTTAAATTATGACTGTCAGTATTGCTATTCAAGGAACTGAAACACAAGTTTTTCTTTTAAAAAATAGCAAGTCCCAAGCATTTAACCACTCACTTACAGTCTTATTTGTAGTATAAATGTCATGGATGTACATAGGTCTTTTCTGCAGATCACTGAATTGATGTTTGGGGTTTTTTTAAGTGAAAAAAGAATAGTGATAGCAATTTGTTAATAGGGGCACTACAGTTTCTCTTGCTATACAGCAACCATAGAAGAGGCAAGGCAGACATCTACAAGAATTATTTCAGCTATAATGCTGATAAACTGTTGGACAGTTTAGTAGGTTTCAGATGGAAATTCAGGATATTTTATACATGTCATCATATAAGTTCTGTGAGGTGAATACAACTGTTAGCCACTTACTAGGAAAGGTGCAAAAATCTTAAACACCTTGGGAAAAAAAAAAAAAACAGCAATTTTCATCTGCTTATTGCAAACTCTTATCACTTCAGCTAATGTGAGGCTGTTCAATAATTTATGCAGCTGACCTAATTTGTCATACAAAGATTGCATTAATAAACAAGCTCAGCTGTGTAGGGCTCCAGGCAGGGATCCTGTAGCAGTGGATATGTTTGGAAAGAAGGCAATAGTTTTATTTATCAGTCATTCTCTCCCCTTCTGGGAAGTTTCAAATTTTGGCAATGCATAATGTCTACATGTAAAAAACATCTACTTTGTCTAAACTCATCAGTTTTTCTTCTCTCACCTTGCAATGTCTATTCTCTGTGCTCAAAAATTCCTTCTTCAGATTTCTCACCGTAGTTTTAATGAACAATGAAATTTTAAATAAGTGGGTGAGGCACTGGCAGAGTTCATTCCAGATATTGACTCCAGATATTCACTTTGGAGTAAACCTAGAAACTAATATTACACAAATCAGGAAGAATATTTTCAAAAAAGTGACCTTAGTAAGAATGCTTCTAAATAAACATTAATCTGGCGGGATTTTATTTGTGGGTGGCTGGGAGTTTGTGTGTGCGTGTTTTGCTTTCGTTTACTTTGGTTTGGGGGGCTTTTTCTGGGTTTTTTTGGTCGGTTTTGGTTTTTTTGGGTTTTTTGTTGTTGTTTCTGCGGTTTTCAGTGGTGATGATGGTTGTGTGGGTTTTGGTTTTTTTTTTGTTTTTGTTGGGTTTTTTGGTTGTTTTTTTTTTTTGGTAATGGCCAAATTTGGTTAATTCTTAGGTATTTATACAGCTAGAGGTGGAATTTTGCATTCTTCTGCTGAGATACCTCCTGTCCATTGTTTTGGTTCGTATTTTCATCCTGAAAACATATCACAGTCCTACCTGTAAACGACAGTGAATCTCTCAATAAATCCTGAAAATAAATCTTTCCTAGTTTAAGAAATTTCTAAGCCTGAGTGACTCCTTAATGTTGGATTCTTTGTCTGAAATGAAATGTTTTAATGGATTTTGAGTACATGTCTAAACAAACAAATTATTATTGCAGGTTGCAGAGATGTGAAATCCTATTAGGAACAAATTCTAAAGGGGTTGTGCATCACAAAATGAAAAATTAAAACCGAGAAAATTCACTGCTGTTAATGGAAGAGTGGCTGTGCTACATGCAGTATTTCCTACTCCTCCACATTATATATATCCATTTCAGGTATTTATAAGAGCTCCACCACCAAAATATTAAAATCTCAAATTTTCCTGAATACATGCCATGGAATATTTGAGATTAGAATATTATTTCACATTAAAGTTGTTATTACAAAAGAAATATTATCTTTAGGACTCTTATTTTAAGTTTTCCAGTTCTGTGTCCACATGCAATTTGCTATTCCAATGTTCAGAAAGAAGTTCTTAGTGAAGATAAAAAAATAAAACTCTTAATAGTCTTCAAATTATTGGGATTTTTTAGTAATTTTAAAAGGTTTTTATGAGAGTGGCATTTATGTGCCCACCAAATAGGCCAAGGCACCTGATATTCAGTACAGGTGTGTAACAACATGCAATATTTAGCACACTGGAAATTGGCAGGGGATTTCTATGCCAAATTTAGACCTAGAAAACTCATCCAAACTGGAGCAGCTTAAGTTGTTAAGCATTAATCAAGTGCCTCCATAGTGACAGGTGTGTACTAAAGGTATTAATTCATGGAGGAAAATTAGCTATTGTTTCATGGGAGTAAAAAGACATGGTGGAGGCAAGGTAGACAAAACTCTTTTGCATCAGAAACCTTTTCCTTGGGGAGAGGAAAATAGAAAAACTGAGGAACACTGGGTCATGAAAATGATTTATAGTATTTAAGTGTTTGGCTGGTAACTATAATGGAAGAACTTCATAAATTAATCTGTAACTACAAGAAACATTCCTGGCAATTTTGCTGCCCTTGGAGGGTTCAGAAGAACAAATGAGGGTGAGCCATAACACCCTCTTCACAGAGTGCAAAGTCCTTGAATGGTCATACCCTTGGCTGTCAGAAAGAAATGTTCATTTCTCCAAACCTTTAGATAATCTCAAAAAGAGTAACCTAGAACACCACATGAAATCTAGAAATAAAATCATTCTGTTGTGTCTAAAAACTACTTTTTATATGTGGCATTAAGGTTGGTGGACATGCCATAACAAGTTGCTTTTTCCTGCAGAGTTCATGATCCACCATCTCCATTAGTTGTCTTCTCCATGGTTCTTCTACCAGCAGATATCTGGAGAAGGAAGACCTTGCTTTGCTTTCTCTCTACACTTGCTACTGGTCTTGGACTTCATTTTTCCAAAGTTTTCTGTTGCTAACATCAGGTTAGTTTGTGCCAATGTCTGTAACTGTCAGTGAATAAGAATACAAATTTGGGTGTGAATGTGTTACAACTGAATATATATACCTGATTCTAGTTCACCACATTGATGTATTTCCTCTTCATATATTTCTAGGTCTATAAAATGTAAAATTGTTAAAAAAAAAAAAAGGCTCATGATCTACTACCAACTGATTAGTAATCCTCCTATCTTTAAGGGGAAAATGATCCATTTTAGACCAAATGTATTATTTAATGGGAAAAAAAAAAAGGCAAGTGAAATAGGATGGATTTATCTCTTTGATGAAGACAGAGTCTTCTCTTGGGTCAAAGATGGATGTTTTTGATAGATGATTCTGGAGTGATAAGTGTCATCTGAAGAGTTTGCATTTGAGACTGTTGCTTGATGAAAAAGACTTTTTTAACAAGGAAATATTCTTCCTTTTGTCAGGTTATTCAGTTTCATTTCATTGGACACTTGCATTTGGTAATTTACTGGTTTTCATTGTCTTCTTCCCTCCATAAATCCTGAGTGAAGTTATAGATCTGTCTGGTGCTAACAGCAGCCCAGCTAGCAGGGATATAAAGTGTACAAGTTTGCAGATGAATGTCTAAAATCAAATGACTCAAAACAAAACAGATATTTAAATTTTAAAATGTGTGAACAAAGAAGTGAGGTAACCTGCACAATCAGGAAGGTGTTAGGTTTGCTATTCCTGGAGAGGAGACTTGGGAGTACCTCTTCATGGTACTTAAAAGTCAAATACAAAGCTGATGGAGTCTTCATGGAGGAAACAAGGAGTGATGTGTACAAGTCTCACCAAGTAGAGGTTTTTTTTTCTCAACACAAGAAATAAAATTTGTGCAGCAAGAACTCATCCCCTGGAACAACCACTTCAGGGACATGGATGAGTCCTCATTGCTGGAGGTTTCCAAGCTGCAGATGAGCAGATAATCCCATTTACATTCCTTTTCCCATGAGGTTGAATCAGATGACTTTTTGAAGTCACTGTCAACCTAGACTGTTTTATGGTATATAAGAGACAGAAAAGAGGATTTAAGAAAGCTGATTCCCAAACAAGGTTGTGTGCACGTGGAGGCAGTTTTTTTATTAAAAAAAAAAAATAGTTAGTTAGAGGTAAGACAGCCTATTGCTTCTTTAGATGTTCTTCAGGGATATTCATTACAACTTAGGTAGTGAGCTCAAAAATTCAGATTCAGAGAGGAATTGCACCAATCAAAAATATCCCCCCCCCCAAAAAAAAAACCCAAACCCCTTAAATTTTATTTATATGTTCTATAAATTGGACTATCAAATATGAGAATGAGAAGAAAATCAGCAATATTCAATTTAAGTAAGAAAAAGAATGAAATGCCGTTTGGTTTTTAAATTGTGTTGTTTTTGTTTACTTCTAAACTGAAGGACAATAAGCAAAGTGGAACTTAATGTAAAAGAGTGAATTTTATATTAATGTACATAACTCATTATCAAAGAAATTTCAGTCATAAAGTGCTGTAATCTTGTTAAATTCTGTATATAAGATATTCTAAAGTAGACTATTCTAAAGTTTTTTGCTGAAAACATTTGGTAACACCAGGTCTTATATGGGTGCTCTCACAGGACTCTGAAAAGAGCTAATGGGAAGAACTGTAAAAAGTAGTAACCCTGTCAGCACAATTGATGGACCATCTACTTTTCTGATCAACACAAGCACAGGGAGTTTTATTGCAGAGAGGGAAAAAACAACTAAACCAAATCAAACAAAAATCTTGTGATTCTTAAAAAAACCCCAAATATTGTGTATTTTATGGCACGCAAAAGCAGCAGGTACTCACCCAGGTCTCTGCTTTCACATACCTCAAATGTAGTATTTTTCTTACAGTCTGCCTGCACTCTTATGTGGTATTAACCCATGTCCCTGGTCTGTTTTCACCACTGGGCTTTCCCATCCAACTGAAACACATTGAGAGTCCATAAATTACCGAAGAAGGGCTGCTGTATGCTCTTTACACAAACTTCATTTCTGGGCCCAATCGGGATATCTAAGAAAAAAAATATAGCTCTTGAATATTTTTATTCAATACATGGTTATGCCATCTTAAAGTTTTATCTAAAGGAAAAAAAAAAGAACAAAAACACTTAAAAGTCATTTACTGACAGAAAAGTGTATGATGGTAAATACAATCCTTAAAGCCGAATTCTTGGTAATTTTCTCTCTCTGCTGTGTAAACCTGAATACAGTACAAGTATACAACAAATATTTACATTAATCCAAAATATGTGTATGCTCTTTGGTCTTGTTCGTAGTGCTAGGCCAAATATTTCAAATAATTGATTTAGTATTTACATGTGAAGTCCTAGAACAAGAACCTTCAGGTTTTGAAGTCAAACATTAAAGTTAGAAAGAAGCCATAATTAAAGTCACCATTCATTTCTCTTGCAGTATCATTTTTGTTATTCATTGCTGTGGCCATTAATTACATAATAATTTACTGTAAATCTCTCTATGAAACCTTAGCACTCACCACTGCTCAGGGGAGAGAGCGTTTACTAAATGGGGATCTACTAAATGATTCTTCATTATGCTCCTCATTAATTAGTGGTGCTGTATTTTTTTTACACACCATCAAATTGCTGCACTTTATACAGAATTATTAATTTCCCTCATGGGGTTTCTTTGGTGTTTATCATCATGATCAAGGATTCACTGTGGTTTCTGAAATTACCTAAACAATAGCATGCCAGGTTAAGCAACTGCTTTGCCTTTTGTCATACAGAAATGAATTTAAGCACAGAGAGCTTATGGCTCAAGTAAGCCACTTTTTATTTTATGTTGTAGATTGAGGTGCCAAATATTTCCTTTTCAGGTGGAGTAGCACCACTTCCCTATTCAAGTAACCAGTAAGATGAATTTCTTCAGATACACTGCACAGTGTGCACTGCCTGATATGGCACACAAGAATTTATGACTGTGGGCATCAGCTGTCAGAATTTATTTGCTATGTGGCCTCAGAGGTGTCTGCTGGTCATCAGGGGAGGGTTCTCTACAAAGACTCCCAGCTCCTCATTTTACAGCTCTTCTCTTTTTTTCTCATGGGCCACTTTAGCCTCTATGGTCCTTTCTTTCCACTGTGGACTCTGCCTCTGTTTTTATTTCCTTCCATGTTCTAGAAACGTTGTTCTAGAAACTCACAGCTTCCCCTTGTACAGCAATAGCAAGGAGAGACTGGTGAGACTGACTTCCTCCCTCTGACCCTGTAAGAAATTTTGCTTCTGTAAAATATGGCTGTGAAACTAATTCTTGCTTATGTCCACCTGTGGGACCTCTAAAGGCAAAGGCTGTTGGAAGAACATCGCTGCCCAGCTGTAAAGGGTTGTGCAGTGCCTTTGTGACTTAGAGTGGATTTGAAAAGCCTTTAACAGAGTCTGAGTGTCTGCAACGAGTGTGGTAGTGATGCAGGGAAAATCTTTGTGCTGCTTTTCAAAGTGCCTACTACACAAAAACATGCCCCTGAGAAAAATTTGCTTCCTCCTTATGAAATAAAAATGATCTAAGGAGAAATGAAATTCATAATGACTGTCTTGCCATATGGGCACAACACAGGCACATATTGTTACAGAATCACTGGAAGGGCAAGGTTGTAAGGGGGATCACAATCAGGTCCAATGTCCCTCCTCAGGCAGGATCATCCCACAGCACATGGCACTGCATTGTGTCCAGACAGTTCTTGAACATTTCCAGTGAGGGAGATTCCTCACCCTCTCTGGGAAACCTGTTCCAGTGCATCAGTAAAGTTCTTCCTCATGTTCAGGTGGAATTCTTGGGCATCAGTTCCTGGTCTTGTCCTATTGCTCAGCACCACTGAGCAGAGCCTTGTTCCAGCTCCTGACATCTCCCTTCAGACACAGACAGACATTGATGAGATCCCCTCTCAGTCATCTCTTCTCGAGGCTGAGCAGGCCCTGCTCCCTCAGCCTTTTCTCCAGAGAGAGATTCTCCAGTCCCTTCATCACCTTTGGAGCCCAACACTGGATCTGCTCCAGGAGCTCCCTGACTTGTGCTGAGAAACCCAGAACTGGACACAGCACTCAAGGCTCACTAGAGCTGAGCAGAGGGGCAGCATCATCTCCCTTGACCTGCTGGCAATGCTTTATCCTTTTCTTGATGCTTTTTTAGCAGCTGGTGTAAAGTACAAGAAAGGCAGAGAAGTAGAGTTTTCCATCATCCCTGATTCCAGCAATGCTGTAGAGATGTTTGCATGAATTTAGAAATATGGTTGTGGTTTTGGCAGTTTTGGCAAAGTATTTTCATGAGTTTATTTAAGCAGTGTATATTTATCCCCAACCCATAACACTCAGTTTTAAAATTTCAGTACAGATTCTGTTACAAATACTTTGATTTAGAAAGCACTGCCATGGAAAAAGCCAGCTTGTTTCACCTGAGAAGCAATGTTTACAAAGCTAATAGGCTTGCATTATTTCATGACATGTATTTTATTCAGAGCAGACCATTATAAGGTTTCTGTTTGTTGTGTTTATCTGAAATTGAGTTTGCTACATTATATATATTCAACATTTTTACTTTTTCTATGCTGGGCAGCCTTATTATTTTAGAAAATTTTTAATGAGTAAATGAGAAGGTATTTAAATGATTAGTAGTAAATCTTGCACTGCTGAGAACTGACAGAGGTTCTGTTCTGGCATTTCATGTTTCCTTTAGTTACATCAATAAATTATTGGGGAAAAAAATAAAAAAGTACAGCATATTTCCAGTGACCTTTGTAATCTTTGTAGGTATTGTGTTGTTCCTTCTGTTTCTCATAAAATTTGTAAAATCTCATTGATTGGTACTTGTTTCCTAAAAATGAAGATTTAGAACATATTTTGCTCTAAGTAGTTTCAACTTTCATCCAACATGATGAAGTACTGCTAAACCAAACAGGGTTTCTTTAGGATGGCTGAATAAATTCAGATGAACACTTAGGTGTCACAACATAGAGACAGAGATATAACTGTTGTGAATAAGCTGGAGATTTTTTATGAACTTTCATCACTTTTTCCTTAAAAGCTCAAGTTTATTGAAATAAGGAGACTTAATGGGTAATAACTTAGAAATCTGCTTCCCTTCTGCATGCAACAGGGTGGACCAGCATAATTACAGTGGTGAAATCCTACTGATGGTCAAATTTCAGGAGTCTAGCCAGGTCTTGGTCACTTCATTTTGACTTCCCTGCCCTGTAGCCCACAGTTCCTTCTGCATGAACCATTGTCCTCTTTCTTACAGCTTGATTTCATAGCTTCTAGTACATTTGCATCTTTTCTTACTAAAATGCTTCTGTACATAGTGTGCTCTTCTAATGGTGCTCTTAACTAGAATTCTTTTCCCTTTTCCATTTTCCCACCTCTTCAGGATGGTTGGCTGTGTGATTGCCTGTTATTTACAGCTTGCATGCACCAAATACCAGCAGCAAGGACAAACCTCATTTTCTCATTCCTCGCTGTACACTAGTGAGCAAGTAAATGTGCTTAATTGTGTTTTTATCTGAGCTAATAAAGCTGTGCCAGGTTGTTAGACATGGAAGACTGCTTAAAGCCAACTTTGTCCCCACCAAGGGTCTCTGCAGACCCTGTTGCCTGGATACGCTGAGGCCAGGGTACCACAGCGGGCACCAGCAGGGGCTGAATGCTTGCAGGGGAGCTCTCATGATCTGTAATTGCTCAGAGAAGTTGGTGATACTCTGAGTTTTCTTTATCATCAGTACCTTAGGAAATAAGGAGAAAGGCGGCTTTTTCATTTTTCTTTTATTTTTTTTTCTTTTGTTCTTTGTTTTCTTTTAAAGTTCCTTTTCTTTCCTTTCTCTCTTATTCTTTTATATCCGTATTGCACTTGTCACAGTTCTGGCATTTTATGAATGCTCTTTCAGGACTGATTAATTTATTTCTTTTGTCTGTTAATGTATGCAGTGTATAAATTTAACATGCATCCTATTAAAATCCCTTAAACTGAAATTCTTTAACTGTATCTTTGAACTTTATTTGATATGCCAAATACATTTTAAAAAATGCATGAATCTGAATGAATTCTTCCCGCTTGACCAAGTATGATTTCCTGCTGAAATTTGAATACTGTATACTGGAGCTATCCACAGATTCTTTTGACAGCTTGAGTACATTTCCAGATGGTGTGCAATCACCATTCCTTTTTAAATCTGTTTTTATAATGGCGATAATTAAGAATTATTTTCTAGGACTGAATAGTCAGTACACCACAACTGAAAATGGTCAAGGAAGTAGTTAGCCACAAAGGGCTGAGCTAAAATTTTTTTCAGGACCATGATTTATAATAGGACCATGATTATACCCTACTTTTAAATGAAGAGGTGTTTTGCTAATTGTTGCACAGGGGAACAAAATAGTTCACCTTTGTGTGTTTTCTGAGAAAGGGAGAAAAGATAATATTATTCTGTTTCAGTAGAATCCTGATCAGATGAAGCCAACTGCCTTTAAAATACTAATTTCAACAGTGAAGCCTCTCTACACTTCTATACATGCAAAAGCATGTAAAATAACTAATATTAATAGTCAGATCTTCAGAAAATGAAATCCAGAACTATGGGCTCAACCCAAATGCAAGATGAATGACTGAACTTTGTTTCTCTCATGTTGTCTAAGTATTTATGCCAAACATCATATTTATCCAGAATCACAGTTATTAGTTATATAGCTGTAATTAGGCATTGTATTTAATTGCACACCATTATTTCCATGTACTTACCTAATTAAAGTAGTTAGCTTGTATGCATAAAACTGTAATGAGAAGTTATTATACTGTGGGATGGCTGTCTGCTCTTGTCTGAAATCATGCCATAGCTGGGTTCCAGCAGCAAGCCTCATGCACAATAACTTATATCCTTGTGCTTGAGGAAGAAACTTCACTAATCTAAAATCTTTCACTTTAGTCCTAGGTAGTCCTGGGGTTGTGGCAGAAAGAGGAAGATGACTGAAAAACACCTGAATTTTAGTCTAGATAGTTTAGGTTTTTTTAATCCAAGAACTAATAATTTAACAGGTGGACTTCTGCCCTTGGACATAGTATATTCCCAGTGACCCTTGTGATCTTTGTAGTTATTGAGGGTGTTTATTCTCATTTTCACAAAAATTATAAAATCTTATTGATGGATACTTCCTTCCTAGGTATGCACTTTCAGAATTATCCACCTGAAATGGGGTTGGTCATATTGTAATATATCATGCTGTTTCCCTTCTCAGGTTAAACAAACATACAGGCAATACTGATTTAAATCTCCTGATCAAATCATAGCTGCTGCTGCAGTGTTCAAATATCCTGATAAACCCACGGAAAAGCCAGTAAAATTCAGTCAGGCAAAACCAAACATGATCGATATGTAGCTCAGGTGAAGCAAGCACTTGGAAGGAAAAAGTAATGTTTTTTTTGGCCCTTTTGGTTCTGCTAATTTAGCTCTGGTGTCAAAGAAATATCTTGGTAATTTGTAAATCCACTTTTAAATGCTTAGTTAACAAATATATGTATTAGCAATATGTATAGCCCATTTCCTGGAAAAGTCACTGAGTTGCCACAGGACTACTTTGCTAGTGTTGCAAAAGAAATATATCTGACAATTTTACTGGGAAATGGCTTATACATTGATCTGATATACACACACTATTGATCTTTGAGACACCTTAATGGGATTAAACGGAAAATAAATTTATTAGTTATAACACTGAAAATTTTCACACAGAGAGGAGGACCGGTCTTGCTTTAAAAGAAAAAAAAGGTCTAAATCTGGCTTGAGGGAAAGTGTTAATTAAGAGTCTGGAGGGCAAGGGATGAGCAGAAAAGCTTTGGGTCGACAGGTTTTAGAGTAGTTTTATTTATTGTATCTTCTGCACAGTTAGAAAATTAGTAGGAGCCAATACAGAGGGCAAAGTTAAAAAAGTGTTTGAGGCAGTAATGTTCACTAAGTGCACTCATATTTTCTCTACTAAATTAGAGTTGTATGCTTTGCCAATATATGTTCACAGTTATGGCAGTTTCTCCAGTTAGGATCACAAATGGAATTGATGGGTTGCTCTTGCCTATAAAAATGTGTCTTCCAGGCTGAAACGTGGGAAAGTGTGAGAGGAGGAGGAAGGAAAAAATCAAATAGCAAGGGATAGAAAGGGTATTGTCTTCAGCATGGGGTTTCTGGAAATGTTTTGTCTACTGTTAGCACTCATTATCTGTTACAGTTTAAACAGCTCTTAGGGTGGTAAATCTTAGCAATGTGAACAAGCTAAGAAAACTAATTTAGAGCCAAACAGTGCTTTTAACATAATATGTATATAAATTTATTACAGAGTCACTCTTCAGATATTTTTGTCTTTTCTGAGTTAACCTGGTGAAAGTTATTCTGCCCACTTTCTGTGAAGTCTCAAACATTGAAATTACTTGAACAAGCATGATTTCTTCTGCTGATGGCTGTGTATACAGAATAACATAATCTGTAGATTACAGCATTACCCAGTCTCTTTTCCCTTTTTTCTGAATCAGTATAATATTCTATGCTACTTCTATAAGTACTTGTGTTTACAAAGTGTTTTGTTTTCCCAGAAGTTCGTGTGAGTTCAGAAACGGTGACCTGAGCCTAGTGCATGAGTGAGTTGTACTGATAAAGCCCAAAGTGTTCTTGAACTCTGCAGCACTCTGCAGCCAGAACTATCATGAGAAGATTTCTTTCCTGACATTCAGTTCCATTTTTTAATCACCTTGACCTTGGGCTTTTTTCCTTAAGCGTGCCTGGTACAAACCCTCATTTAGTCCTTCCCCCAGGAACAAAAGCATTTATTTATTATTTTTTTTATTATGTGAGCACATTTTCATTGTCATGCTTGGTGTGTATTGCAGTGCTTCCAATCCACCAGTGACATTTTCTCCCATTAATAAGTAAATATTAATGATTGGGTGGTTTTAATTAGGGCAAATGGTGTTTATTTCTCTTTTCAGATCTGTGAGTAGAAGGCATACGTTGAAATTACATTAATTATGTACTGCACATAGACATGGAGTGTTTTGTATAATCAATTAAGGCATGGGAAAAATTATGTCATTTATGATTACATCTGGGGTGGAAGATATGTGTAAATAATGAATGTTATAGGAATGTTGTCAGTGATTTGCTCTGTTTCTGAATATTAACACTCAGAAGATTAATTTTCAAGTATTTACTACTCCTTTAAAGGACATAAGAGGAAATGCTTCCAAAATAAGTTATCAAACACTAGAAACAAAACTGCAAACAAACCTTTGCACTGAAATATTGAGAAATGTACAAATTGTCTGCAATCCTTATCTGATCTTCTACAGTGTTTCACAGTACAAATAGCTTACTTAGAGTGCAAAATCAAATAACATTTCAATCCTTTATTAAAAACAAAATGCCTACTGCATCATCAAGTCTGCCAGATTTGTATAAAAACTCCCACAATCCAGCAGATTTTGTGTTAAAATTGAATTGGCAAAATGGAGCCCTGAATAAATTAATCTGCCTAACCTTGTCTCTGCCTTAGCTGTGTGCATGATCTATGACTGCTGTGCTAAAAAGAAAAAAAAAAATCACATTGTCATCTAAATAATCAGGCTCTGATCCTGAAAAGACCTATAACTCTGCTTAATTTTAGCAACATGAGGGTCCCAATGGCCCTTTAGTTGCCTAATGAAGGGCTCAAAAATAAGCAAGCATGCGTAATAATCTTTGTTAGGAACTGGGCGTAAGGAAGTCATAAAAAAGGCAGTCGTGTCCAAGAGAGTTAAACATCTTTTCAAATTGCTATAACAGAAAGGGTAAATTTAGCAGAAAAAACATTACAGCCATGATTAGGGAATGGCTGCAGACTTAATTAGCTGGTTTTTAAAGTGTATATATATCAGAAAACAACATCAATGTCATATTACAAAAGAAAATATGAATATAGGGTGAAATTAGTTAGAGAATGTGCTCTTTTAAAGAGTTTTTTTAGGGTATTAAATCAAGGAGGGACACATTCCATAAATTTTAGGCATTTTTGCAAACACTAGTGTAACAAAAAATGTCACAAGCTACTTGGTAAATTTATACAGGATGCATGATGAATTTTATGGTGATTCATAAGTAAATCTCTTAATTATTTTGTGTAGAAATTATTCTAAAAATACAATGTCTATGAAATTCTAGCACGTGTATCAGTTTATCCTTTATCCTGATGGATTAATAGACTCTTTGCACTCCCTATGTGAAAGCAGTTAAAATCTCGTGAATAGACTATGGAAAGCATAACTTTCTAATCAAGGTCATTTGCTTGCAATTGTTCTTAATTGTGGAAGATTTATATAAGCTATGGAAAGGGTGAAACAGTACCTTTATTGCTTTTAAAGTAGCTCCTTTGTGTCTTACTCTGCCGTGTTTGTGTTTATACACAGAATTTACGCGCCCCAGCTGCGGTGGGGGCATTGGGCAGCCAGGGTGTAACTGAGTGCCTGGGAACTGTGGCAGGAAACTGCACAGCCTGCCCTTTCCTCATGTGTGTATGGATGCAAACGTTCTTGGCAAAAGGGATGGAAAAACCTTTTCTGTGGTGGCCCTGCTGAATGCTGAAGCAAAGTGGGCAAGATCTTCAAGTGTCCTCCTGAAGGTTTTCTCGTCTTGTATTTCTCTCTCTGCTCAAAACAACCCAAAACTAACAAACCATGTCTTGTTATGCTGTGGGGCTGTTGCAAATGAAGGGGCAGATGTAAATAGTGCAGCTCCTGGTTTGACTTGTGGGTACCTGTGAGTAGTTGAACAATGTCCCAGTAGAGCAGGGACAAAACCAAAGGATGGGATTATCTCCTTTGCAGTCTGTGAGGGCAGCATCCTGAGCCTGCTTAAGAATGAACCATCTGTCTGGAAATGTCACCTTCTGGGAGAGCCCTGCTCATAGATGTTTTTTCACTTCTACCCAGCTAATTAAGTGGCCAAACCCAAACTGCCTAAATTGGATTATGTTTAGCACTTAAATACCACGATGATACAGCTATGCCACAGACAATCATTAGAACTAATCTGATATGTAAAGTAATTTTTAGAAAAAATTCAGCTTCTCTTATATGTAGGAGAGGATATTATAGCAATATGAATTAAAGGAGAAAGTATTTTAAATACAAATTCATGTAGGACAGGCTGAAAAACATTCAAACCAGTAGGCTGTGTTCACTTGTGTCTAGCATGCAATAACTATAGGGAAAATGTGGGTCAGAGAGAGAGAGAGGGAGAGGTTCCAGGTATCCACAGGGTGTGTATGAGCAGGTTTTTTTTCCTTTCCCACTGCTTACCACAGTCTGAATATTGGTCTAGGTGTGCTAACTAGGATGTACTAGCCAAACCTCTGCTCTGCCAGGCCTGGAATTAGTGCCTTCCTGTCACAAATGCCTGCCTTTGTACTTGTCTCAAGTTCCCTCTGTGGTGGCTTTATCTTATGGCAAGTTCCTTCTGTGGCCTTAGCAGTGTTTAAGAAGGGCAACCCTGGTTTTTTTATCTATTTTTATACCTTAACTTAAATTTTTTCTCTTAGTATTGTCCAAGTTTTGAATTTCTTAAGACCTTCTCCCATGAAAAAGGGTAGAACAACTGAACCATTATTCTCTAGTAAATTTAAGAGATGTCCTCTATTCAGAGCCAAACCCAACTGATGGCTATTTAAAGCAGCACCAATACACAGCACTTCATTTACTGTTCTAATTCAAAATTGTTCTCAGTGCTGAGTCTGTCTGATGAATGGAGTCAGGCAACTGTATCTACCCTCACAACATTCTTACAATGTAAATGTACACCAAATGCAGCCTACATATACATCACCTAATATTTCAGTTGACCTAGGAGTAAAACAGTAAATAATTTAATTTCTGTATGCATTTACCTACTCTAGTTTTCTTGAATTTTGTTCTCGCATTCTTGTCTTCTACTTTGTAATTATCTATTCTGTGCAGATGCTCTGCAAGTCATGAACATGCTTGCCATCTGCATAGGCCTTCATTTCCAAGAGCAAACTGCTCCCAAGACTAGTTATGATCAATTGATGGATTGATAATTGGTTTGCTGATCTGTGCCTTCTAAAACGTGTGTTGCCAGGGTTCTTTTTGCAGTAGCTGTTTTCTCTGATAAAGGGAAAGGTTATAGCGTAGACCATACACAAATATTGCTCTATTTTTCTGTAACATTCTTGCTGCTGCTGCAGCTGTTCACCTTCCTGCTTGAACTTTAAAACAGCCTTAATAGTACCAATAAATCAGCCTTCATCACTTTGGAGTCACTAACTTAGGAGAAGGAGTGATAGTGACTTATTTGGATGACTTATCACAAACGTCAGTTGATAGGGCTAAGAAAGTGGCACTGGAGAATTATAGGAATTTAGTTATTATTGTGCAATTTTACCTGTAAGTTGGGAGTGGCTGCAAGGTTTTGTTGCTCTTCATTCTCATCCATTCTGACTCAGATCACAGCAGTATCCTAGCCTGGAGAGGAGTGTTTACCACAATGCAGGGAGTGATGCTATTAATTCAAAGTTCACAGAACTTGATAATAGGAGTCCCCTAATCACAGTTGGCTATAATAGCTAATTCTGAAAAGGAAAATGCTGCCAAGAGAGAAACATAGCCCTTTCTTTTCCTAACTACAAAACAATGGAGGGAAATTATGTTTTAATTTCTTAACACTGTTTTATTGGGGTGGGGAGAATATACACAAAAACCCACATGTATTTTTAGTGAGGTTAGGGAAAGGATTTGTCTGCATACATATTAATAATTTGATTAAGGTTCTCTCTAAACACAAAATAAAAATGTTTCTAGCATAAGGATTTTGCACATTTTCCATATGGAATTTTTCAGATAGCCTCTGATTAATTCTGTTGGCACCTGGGCTTTTGTATGTTTTTTGTGCCCTTTGCATGTTTTTGTTTGTTTACCTTAACACTTTTTAATTATTTTTTTCTTAGCATTTTGTGTATTTGTATCACATTTATAATGTCTAGTGACTGAAGATAGGGGAGTCAAAGAAGAAAAACTGCCGTGGGTCTCTAGTGAGTTTCACAAAAAATTACTTTGAAATTTTTTTTTTTTTTTGGTGCTAGAGTGATCTCTTTTGTCATTCTTGTGAAAACTTGTATGACCTTCACCGTTTAGTGCAATGTTTGTATCTTGAGTAATTACTATAGCTGCTTTTTTGTTGTTTAGGGTTTGTTTTTTATTTCCTCCTCTTTTTGCTACAGTCAGCAGACATTTTAAATTTTCATATAGCATGTTAACTGCTTGGGCTGATTAGTGTGAAATTTTGCTGCATTCATGAGCAAGATGCAAGAGGAATACAAAGTGAGCTTTATTTCTTATATTGAAGTAATAATCCTTTTGTACTGTAGATGTTCTGATACTCTTTCACTTGAAAGAAATCAATAACCATTGGAATATGAATTTAACAGAGGCAAATTCCATTTAATGGCAATCTTATTTTGAATTAACATTTTTGTTTTCAATAAAAAACAAGAACAGTTGGTAGACATAGACTTGATATATGATGTTTTGAATCAAAACCTAGGTTTCTGTGTGTCCATTGAAAATTAGGACACTTGTCTGGAATGTAGAAAGTAAAGATCTGAGTCGTGCTGAACTGATTCAAAATAGTGGGGTGGATACAGATTCCTCTGAATTATTCATAGAAACTGGAGCTGAATCTCTTGCAGGCCAAACCAACCCTTTAACCCATAGGTTACACAAGTCTGTCTTTTCTTCTGGTTCTCAGACCTTGTAATAAAGCCCATTGTTCTTAGCAAATGCCAAAAGCTGGAATATTTTGGACCAGGTAGAATGGCTGGTTTCAAAATAGCACGAGTAGATGTTTTCATAGGTTTCACAGTGCTTAAATTACCCCTATGTGAGGACACCCCCTGAGCTTACAGTAACCAATTGAGCTGATTGAGAGCCTCTGAAGGAAACACACAACTTTACTAGAACTGGCTCATGTACAGGGCACTCTGTAATTTCTGTCCCAAAGAACAGGAACATGGACTAGCAGTGTGGTTTTCGTTGATAGATGCCCAAATCAGAGGACAGATTTTTTAGTTGTTATGCTGACATTCTATGTCATAGGCTTTATAAATTTTTACACAGCCTCCTTCATTCTTACAGTTACCTAAGGGATGCTGCACAACTGAAATATCTATAATGAGCTGGGTTTCATGTGGTATCTACTGGACAAAAACTCAGCAGCCCTTGTAAAACAGCTGCTGGTTTTGGTGTTAACTGAAGTACCCATTGACGAGTTAGATGGCCTTAATTTGAGGGACAAGCTAAGGAATGCTTTGATTGGCGAGGAGCTGTGCAAGGCCAGTCAGTAAAAAGAAATTTTTCATTCCAGAAAACCAACGAAGGTGAAATTTTATTGTCCTGTCTTTTAATGAGTGAAATGGCCTCAGAGAAATACCTCTGTTTTCTCCATATCCAGGCAGTCAGACCGTGTTTGTGTAACAGCCCCACACCCTGTATTAGTGATTAATATTTGTGCACATGTGCACTGTTCACTGCAGGAAGCAGTGCAATTCAGCAACTTCCATTTAATTAAATACCGAAGTGCTGTAAATAATTTTATGCTTGGTGTTGCACCAGTATGGACTGTACAGTTAGCAGTGCTGCTGATCTGTATTCAGCTGCTATTATTTAGGGGCTTTGCTCACAAAAGATGGATGTCAAGGGACAAAACCTCAGAGACAAAGATCACAGAGATGTTCAGAAAGGGACAGCTTCTGGTAGTCATTCAGTGGGTACCAGGGAGAAGACAGATCATTTTCCATTGGATTTGGGATCAGAAACTCAGCATTTGCTTTGCATCCAGTTGCTGATGGGTCCCGAAGCAGCATGGTAGCCAGCATAATTAGTCTCTGGATAATAAGGGAGAGGGAGCAGTGAAGAACATGGAATAACTATTAATCCTGCTGCAATATGCAGCAGTTCTAATGTGCATCTAAGTTCTTCATTGTGGGAAGGAGAGAAATCAGTGGTTCGGTTAATGTTAAAAATTGAACAATTTTAAAGGAAAAATTTTTTTTTACAAGTGTTACCAGCAATATAAACAACTACAAAATGAAAACAGTAGTCATAATGGAGATTCAAGCCTTTCTTAATATAGCAAAAGCAATACCTTTTCCTATGAACTTGTGTGGGAACACTTTCCAGCCTGAGAATTTTCAGTGGAAAAACCTGCAGGTAATTTTCAAATTTGAAGACAACAGAATTTTAGGACCTTTTCCTAGTTGAAGGCCTTGAGCAGATGTTGTCCATTCCATAACATGTCCATTTTCTGTCCTCCTTCATCCTCTTCCCTGATTATAGCATCACTGGGTTAATCAATTAGGAATAAAACCCTAAAATGTGCATTCAATAATAAATTTCAGATTATTCACTCAGCTTCAATAAAAAGTCAACCTTCTCATGTAAGATTCTGCTTATGGATAAATGGCTCTCAGTGTGCATAAGCAATCCATGGTGAACCAGTCAGTCAGCAAATTCAAATGCTAGGGAGATGACCCTTCTGTAATGATTCCACCTACACTGAAAAACAAATTGATTTATGAAGAGGAATAAATTTGGTTAACAGTGGACATGACACGAACAGCAAACTGGCATTATTTTCCATTATTGGTTTGAAACTACTGATGTAATTAAATATCACTTACTTTTCCATCCCCTGCCAGAAAACACTGTGTAAGAAATAGCAATAAATATAATCATGGTCTGGCAAATGAGCTGAAAGTTCTTTCCTCATTATGTTCTCAGCATTATTTGGATCACAATGCACATTTGCCATTTAACCACAGGTCAATTTCATATGCCTGCTGATTAATGCTAGATACTTACATACACACACCCACCACTCGTCCACATCATGTCTTTTATTTAAAATGTAAAATAAGCCTTGATTTTAGAAAGACCTTACTGTATGAGCTCTATGTAACCTTGTCCACCTAACAGGAATATGTGATTTATTTTTCTCTTAGATGAGAATCTCCTTTGTACCATTTATCAGTTCCAAGAAAAAGATAAACCAAATTGGAATAATTTTTCCCGCAGAGGCATCTAGAGTGCTCTAAATAGCAGGAGCAGTTGGCTAATAAAGCAAACTGGAGTTCAACTACTGCTATGCTCTGTCCCAGTGTTTTAATTTCATCTCACTGAAGACAATTTTATTTTCAGAGAACATGTTATATGGCAAGCACTTTCCTCATTACCCATGTGATTTTAAGATGACAGAATACTCTGAGTTAAAACTACCCAACACTCATACAGTCAGCCAACTCCTGACTAAATTGATCCTTATAGGAAAGCTGTCATGGTGTGTATCAGAAATTGAGTCATTTAAACTTTACATATCTGCAGAAAAGGAGGATCAGTATTACTTCACTCTTAACAATTGCAGGTTTGCTTATTTAAGCTTTTTAAAATTTATTTATGAGTTAAGCACACTAAACCTTTTTCTTAACTTCATCAGAATTTCTCTTAAAGAATATGCAAGCAAGAAATCTTAGCTAAATTTATGTTTTAATTTATTACTCTAATGAACATATGAATGCCATACTCATGCAAAGATACAGCTCTGATGAGTTAGGATATTCCTTCTAGTCAAATGCTAGTTCACTTGCAGTACATTTTTAGGACTGCAATTTTTAGAAAATAATATTTCCTTTTCTTAGACTTAATTCTATAGGTGTAAAGACTTGAAGATATCTATTGCTCTTTGGAGAAGATTTCTTTAGGAAAGTTAAGAAAGTAAAGTATCTTTCTTGCAAATTCTACATCTGATGGAGAAATTTATGCAATCATTGAATTCTTATAGAAATGTTAGCCTTTTGCACTGTGCTGTTTGTAAAAAGCTTTTATCAATATTTGGGATTTTTTAAGATACTTTCATTGGCCTATTCTGTTAATCTTTGTAATAGATGTAGAAGGAGATTACCTGTAACTCCCATCTCATGGGACTTGTCTAGCTGCTTACTGACTGTAATTTGCTATATTTTGTGTTTTAAAGCAGATGGGAATGAAAATTAAATGAACATCTCTGCCACAAAGTTATTTTGATTTGTTATCACAGTTGTTTTGGATGCCAAATCTGATAAGAATCCAAGCATGGTCAAGACCAATATATAGCATACTTGTGGATGCAGTTCCATGACATAGAATAATGAGTACAGTGGTTATGGTTAATATTTTATATCAAGAGACTGTGATTGTCTCTTGCCTGGTATTCTTGGTACTGCAACCCTGCACTGGGAGATGGAGGAGAGAGCAGGAGCCTGCTTCATTCATATTCATGTTGGAAATTCATAGAGGTTATGGTTTTATTCCTTTCCAAGTGGTTATGCTTTTATTAAAAAGAAGAAGACACTCTAAGGGATCTGGAGATCAAAATAATCTAATTTAGCAACTGCAGGAGCCAACAGTAGGTTTTATGATTTGTCCTTTCTTCAGCTAAATGGTTTGTGTCAGGTAGGTCATTTTCATTTTGCACATTTTGAAGGCAGTGTATGAATATCTCATTGAAATTTGAGGACAAGAATTTCATTAAGCAATTAAAAAAATTGAATTATCATGCTGATTTGGGTAACATGCCAGTCTGTGGCACTTTGAACTAACACAGCTTACTTTCAGACTCTGACACTGTTTTGCTTTGAGCTAATTTAAATATTTAGTACACTTAATAGAAGACAAAAACAGAACCTTATAAGGCTTATAAGACTTATAAAACCTGTAAGATCCTTCCAGAGAAGGTTTCAAATTCATCTACATCTGCACCTGGTAGATTTGGGTTGTAAAAATAACTTGAAACTCTGTTTTGTCCTTTCTAATTCTGATCATGTTTGGTTTTTTTACTGATAATCTTAACCAGAGTTTGAGTAACTGTTATTTTTTTATTTTGCCTCTGTTATTTCTCTTGACTCTGAGTCCCGTGATTGCCTCCAAAACCTGAACTTTTCTAACAGAAAGCTTTGTCTAGGCATAGAATATTCCTAAAATGCAATATAATTTGCTCAAGGGAGGAACTCTTAAGTTTTGTATAATTCCAAATTCAACTCAGTAAAATTTGCCAACACTCCTGTGGTTAATTTGGAACACTCTCAGTAAAAATAAAAAAAAATTAAAAATTAGATTTCAAATTACATAGTATTTAATATTAAGAAAACTGAGAAAAGCCTAATATCATCTCAGAATTTCCTCCCTAGGAGGAGTTTTAAAATGCTTTATATTAACTTACTCTTGCAACAACTCTTACAACTCTTCTGCCTTAGAACTATCCTTCTGTTTAATGTAGCCTGAGGATTATAAAGCTCCCAGATGCCAACCTCTTGATTACAAGGAAGCAATTAGTAATAGAGTCTAAATTTATATTTCTCAAGATGAAGAAATAAAACCCCTATGAGAATAATTTCTCTGGGCTGCTTTTCAGAAGAAAGTACACTTTGAACAACAAAAACCTCCACTGTAAAAAAGCAGCATGGTATCATTAAAGTTATGGCAGACAGTGTTGCTATACTTTCAAATAAATAAATTAGTGAAGTTGTGTTTTCATTGTAAAAAGCACTTCTAAATAAGAACAAACTTTGGTAATTTCAATCATGAAATTTGAAATGAAAGTATTTTAAACTTGTATCTGTTTAGAAATGTAAAATGAAATATTTAAGATAACCTGGTCAATATGTCTTTAGAAATTCTTTCAACTTCATGGCCAGCTTACATAAAGACAAAGGTTAAAACTGGATGACCAGTGCTCCCTATGAAACATATGTATTGCTAAAATTAATTCTATTCATTATTTCAGAAAATGTCATTAATCTTTTTGGTTTGCAATTAAATATGCTATCATTACCAGGAAAACTAAACAAAAACAATGCCTTTGGCATTGCTGATATTAAAAATTTTATCAAGAATGTAGGAAAAATGTGAATTAACAATTGTTATAAGTGTGTTATGGAAATGAACTATTTTATGGAGAGCTTTATGTTCTTTTTTAATAAGATGCTGTTTGATCTACTAAACTGCATAACTAGGATTTAAAGTTCACCCTTTCTATTAAAGAGTTACTGTTTCCTTAACCTCTTATAAACTCCAAATGAATTACTTTAAAGTCTTCTCTATTCAGTGATACTCTCAGAAAAAGTGCTGTGCAAGGAACTATAATTTGGATTTAGCAAGGTTGTGTTTCCCTGAGTTTTAGTTCAGCTCCTAACTGCAATATCTTCCAGTTATTTTAAGAAGATTTCTATTAGATGCAATGTCTTCCGTGCAATTCACAGAAAAAACTGTATGCAAGAAATAGCATTTAGAAACCCATTTCTAAAGCTAAAGATAACAAAACTAAAAAAAAAATTATTTTAGAATCTCTAAAATAGAGGGGAAGTGGATAAGAAATATTTAAATCTTTCATCTTTAATATTTCTTAAAATTTAATGAGAAAAAAAGTTTCTTTTGTTTTGTTTTGTCATCTGTTTTTCATGGTTTTTTTACTCTTACTACTAAAATTGAAAAGAATAGTTCGTACTGAGAAGGAAGAAACTTGCAAGGTAAGACTTATGTTCAGTTAATTTTCCTATTGTGGTTAAAACTTCAGCTTGTTGAGATTTTGTCCAAGAGAATGTCTTGTTGGTGCACTCTTGCCCCTCTCCATCCCACTTGTATACTCAAAATCCTCAAGACTTCTACCTGTAAACTTTTAAATTCATTTATAATGTTATATCATCACAACTATCACAGCACCTACAACTACTATACATTTGCATATGGTTTTGTGTTGCTTGTGTCAGCTTTCAACCTAACACAAATTGTGAATTTATTTCATGCTTACAGGTTTATCTTTTGCATAAATGATATGTTCGCTGGATCTTTAGGATCCATCACCTAATTATTTAATTCCCTGTTTTGTGTTTACTATTATCCAGGTCAGCATCCATGTGGTTTGTTGAGGTTTCCTTTCTGGTTGTTTAAGGGTAATAATTCAAGCCTTGGACTGTTTATTTGTCCACACTGATATGTAGACAGATTATGCACCAGTGGTGGTGATGATAAATACTTAGGGAGTGACTTCATGGCTTTTTAATTTCCTTCAACTTTTTATGTACTATGTGACATTTTACTGGCTCTTTCTTTAGATGATTACTCTATTTCAAAGTCATATACTTTGAACTGAATGAAAAAAACCAGTCGGAGTTGAGATAGCAGCAAGTGGAGACAAACCTGAGGTAACGCTGCTCTGAGTAGCTTAGGCAGGATTTGTTCCTATGAAATAATGAAAGTGTCACTGCAGGCCTGTAATTTGCCTCTTCTGTTCTTTCTGGTGCTCAAGTTGAGCCACAGAGGATTTCAGGTGTAATGTGTTACCCTAAGAAGAGGCTCAATCAGCACCCTTCTCATGAAGGCTAAGAGAAATTCACTCCAGGCAAAGTGGTGCTTTCAGCTCAGCTGTGCAGAGCTGAGGGGAGAAGCACAATCTTAACTTCTATCACCAGTCGTGGCTGATTGTGGCACTTTCTCAGAGCTGCAAAACAAAAAAAAATGCAAAGAGGAGGATTAAAGTATTGTATTCAAAAGGAGAAGATGAAAAATAGAGCCTGGAGCGCATTGGCTACTGGAAAATCTTTTCAACTCCTTTAAAGCTTAATCTAGTTGAATTACACCTACATGTAATTAGTCACACTTCCAGCTACATTATAACACATCCACTTTGGTTTTATTTTTTTCTGAATGATGAGTTGCTTAATAGTGGTTGCTCACCACCATGGCTCTTTAAGCTGGACTTGCACAGAGCACTCAGCTCTTGCTTTATGCCTTTCTCTTCTTGTCTGAGGTGACAAATGGTTGAGCCAAGAGATCAAGCCTAAGGGCATGGAAAAGGGTGAAAAAAGTGAGTTTATGGCTTTGAACTTCAAGAGAGGAGAGTTTGTCCTCTTAAATGACATTCTTAGGAGAGTCCCCTGGGGATAAGGCCCTGGAGGGAGGGAAACAAGAAATCTCTTTTGTTTTCAGGGACCACCCCCTCCCAGCTCAGGAGGTTTCCCTTGCAAAGAATGAGAAGCCATGCAAAAATGCCAGAAGGCCTCTGTGGATAAACAAACTGCTTCTGGCCAAACTGAAAGACAAAAAAGGAAGAATAGAAAGGGTGGAAGTAAGGGTAGGTGATGTGGGAAGAATACAAAACCTTGTGCAAATATCCATGTAGGGGGGAAGTTAGGAAAGCTAAAGCCTAAATAGAAATAAATCTAGTTGGGGACATCAAGGATGATAAGAAAGGCTTCTACAAGTACACAGGTGATGAAAAGAAGACCAGGGAAAATGTGGTTACATTAACAAGACCAGGGATCTGGTTACACAGGATATGGAGAAAGCAGAGAAAGATATGGAGTGCCTTCTTTGTCTTAGCCATTGCTGGCAACACTGCTCATTGGGAATCCCAGGACCGGACAGGAAACCTTCTCAAGAGTAATTCTCACTTGACCTGCTTGAGAAACTTCTAAATGAAGTGACAGACTTGGTAGATGACCTCCAGAGGCCCCTTCCAGTGTCAGCCATTCTGTGAAGCCATTGCAAAGCTTTGTCTATAACCATAGATTAAGTCTTATTTTTAGTGTAGAGCTCTACCTGAAGAAACCTGTTCTTAATGAAAGCAACAAGAAGAATTTAGGGACAAGCAAGGACAGTTCATTTTGGTAGGAATTTCCCTAGAAAAGGGCTTGCCAGACTCAAAGTTGATTTCTGTAAGAATGACTAGGTGTGTTCATAGAAATGTGTGATGAAAGCTGCAGAAGAAATTGTTTCCCTTTAATTTAAGGTAAGGATTAAAGTTTTGAGGCAAACTGGAATGAAAATGCCTGAAGATGCTCAGGTTCTAAGACTGAAGAACGTGGTCAAATCACAGCAAAGAACTGGATGTAGCAGAGAGAAACTGATGTTATTGATTCCTATAAATAAGAGATACTGAATCTGAGTTATTTTTGTGGAAGCTTGTCTTGCACCATCAAGATTTGAATTTGCCCAGATCAAATATAGTTAATGTTTATAGAGAATTTTTAATGTTTATAATGTTTATAGAGAATTATAAATTTAAGAATTTTTTTTGTTTGTTATAGAGGCTTGTATTTTTATTATGCAGTTTGTCTATACATCAGTGTTGAATGAAAAAGAGTATTCCTTGCTACAACCTGCCCACTGCTATATTGCAAAATTGAACAAAGTGGGCTGTACACAGCTGAAGCGAGACCTTGAAAACTTAATAAGATCAGCTTTCTATTCATTTTAAAGCTTTGTCAAAAAAGAATGAGTTGGAGAAGATGTTTCATTTAATAACTTGAAATACATGGAATTACACAAGTATACTTCCCTAGGATCACAAAATGTCCCCAAAGTATGAAAAAGATGCTTTAGGTCTAAGGTAAAATTGCGCTTTCTGTGCAAAGCTGGAGATGAAATGTTAAAGACAGACTGGCAACAACTGTATATTCTTTCATGTTTCTTTCTTGCCTATTTATTGAAAATTAATGAAACTAAAATTAGAGGAAGCAAATTCTACAAGTGACTGTCTCAACTTAATCTGCATAAAATAAGTCATCATAGAAAATTTTGTTTAGCTTTACCCTCAGTTTCCTTATTTCATTGCATGGTATCAAGTATGTGATTATTGCATAATGCTTCTAGTTCCAAAACTGAAAAAAAGATCTTATGCACTCATAATCCACAAGAAATAGAAATTCATAAGTTTCCTTATCCTCTTGGAAAACAGCATAAAAGGTCTGTCACAAGTCAGTTCTGGTTAACAAATATTTTTTCCTCCTCTTTTCAGACTGAATGTGGGTTAATCTCTTGTTATTTATCTGCACTGAAGGTATCACATAAAATTGCTGGAACTGCTGTCATAGTGAATATTGACAAGCTGAAATGGTGTAATGATAGAAAAGATAACTTCAAAAGGAGATATTTTTCCTCCTAAAAGCTACAGGCAGTTCATTGCTGCTGGTGCCTTGCCCAGAACATATTCAGCTGGACTCTTTTCTTGCAAGGAGAGCTGCCTTTTATATTTGTTCTTGGAACTTCCATAATTTTGTCAAATATTTTCTTAGCAAAGGTATCATTAAATAAAAGAGTCAAAAAATTATATATTGTCAGCATCAAATCAGACTTCTGAACCAAAGGTAATTACAAGTGATATTGATGCATCACGTATAAAACCATCAAGGATTTCCTGTTTAAAATATTATCTTTGCCAATCTTCAACCCTTTGGGGCTGATGCATGTCATATTTCTGCTTTATTCCAAATTTTAAGGAACTTTTTAATCACAAAGGGCTCAGTTATACTTTACTATGAGGGCAAACCAATACATTATTTTTGACATGGTAAAACTTTTTGAGGTTGCTGAAAGATTTTGATATAAAATTATTCAAGTTCTCAAAAATTCATAAAAGCTAGAATTAAAATTGCCATTTGGCTTCAGTTGAGTACTCCTGAACAAACCACTTGGGGTGTAATTTTCAGTGACATGATTACAAGTGATGGGGTCTTGCAGAAGCAGAACCCCTCCTGCACTTTATGCCCTGGAGATTAATTTGGTCAGTATGACAGGGTGGCAGTTTTCTCTGTGTGTAATGGCTCATTTGATAAATTTGAAGGATCACACAGAGTAAAACAGGGCTTGCTAGAAGAGACTGAAAAGTTGAGACCAAAGAAAGAAGTCCATGAAGGCAATGCTTACTATTACACAGTATTAGGATATGCACAGGGAGCATTGGACCTCATAGGGAAAAATTGAAGATTTTGTTCCTTCTGTAAGTTGTAATTCAAAGTGATCATAGGTCAATTTAATTTGTTGAAGTTAGGATTGCACTGATAAGGAAAGAAAGCCTTGAATGGCAACTGGGTGAGTAATAATAGAAGATAACAGCATTATTTGTATAACATACACTGAAATTTTGTCTTTCCGAAAAACCAAAGTGCAATGGTGACAGGGATAGCAGAAGTAAGCAGGCTAGCTTAAAAATTCAAGTTGTATAATTTTCTCTTGACATGTGGGATTCTGGTCATCTTAGGCAGATGAGACAGCAGGAAGAAATTGTACAGAAATGCATGTGGGGCTGTGACAAAAGTACTGGGCAAAGTGGAGCTGGCAGAGCATTCACCGTATGCCAACATTTGTTCCTTTTAATATGTGATAACACAACACTTACCCACTAACTGTGAGTATTTAACTCATGCTCTTTGTGGGACTGCAATGGAACTCTACAATGCACTAGCACATCCTCAAGCCTTCATTAAAATTTCATTTGGACAGCAGGGCCCCCTATGTCAAAAAATGAGGTGGCAGAAAATGGCTAAGTAATTGCAGCTGGGGGAGGGAATGTGATACAGATACATCTTTAATGAAGAGAATGTGGATGTAATCATGTTCAAAAGGCGTTTCCTAACACACAAAAAGCTAACAAGAGAACTGGCAGCCACAACATGCTTCAGAACACAAGATGCCAGGTATGTATCTCAGTAAATACTGTTAGAGAGATTAGAGACATCCATGCATGCAAAATAAAGCCCTTTTGGCCAGATTCCTTTATGTAGTGTGGTGTTTGCTAAATTTGACCAGTGGTGGGTAAGGGAAGGACAGAGGCATGGTTTGAAAACAGCTTCTTTTCCATCAAGACTAAATTACATATATACTGCTAAACTTAAAGAGGGCTGTGGAGCTTTTATTTACTTTCTTTGGGGTTTTTTTTAGAGAGCATTTGGGCACTTGTTTTCCAGCTTTGCTTCACTGAGCACATTTAGAGGTCTGTGAGCTGCTTCTATCACTGATGAAGGATGTGCTGATCTTTGGACAGTAGTTCTTCCTGCCAGACCATAACACAGTCCAGTTCACTCATAGAGTCTGTAGAGCTATATCTGGTAAGCTCAGAGAAGAAAAATACTTTTAGTGCCCAGTAAGTATTTCAGTGCTGGTGGATTAGTTTTTCATTCAGTGTCCATGTTTCTCCTCTGTTACTTCTTTTATGTGTGCTGGATTTGGCTGGGGTGGAGTTAGATTTCTTCACTAACTGGTATGGGGCTGTGTTTTGGATTTGTGCTGAGCACAGAGTTGATAATATAAAGATGTTTTTGTTGTTGCTGAGCAGAGCTTGCACAGAGCCAAGGCCTTTTCTGCTTTTCGTACTGCCATGGTGGCAGGGAGGCTGGGGGTGTGTGGGATTTTGGGAGGAGACACAGGCAGGACAGGTGACCTAAACTTCCCAAAGGGATATTCCAGACCACATTGCATCTTGCTCACTGTATAACGTGTGGGGAAGAAGGAGGAAGTGGGAGACATTTGGAGTGATGCCATTTGTCTTCCCAAGCCATCCTTGTGTGTGATGGGGCCTTGATCTCCTGGAGATGCCTGGACACCTGCCCAACCATGGGAAGTGGTGAGTGAATTCCTGTTTTGCTTTGCTTGTGTGCATGGCTTTTGCTTTGCCTGTTAAACTCTCTTTATCTCAACTCTCAGGTTTTCCAGTTTTTACCCTTCTGATGCTCTCCCTGGTCCTGCTGGTGGGGAGTGAGCAAGTGGCTGCCTGGTACTTGTTTACAGTCTGGGGCTAAACCTCCTGGTATTATGGTATAATTTACATATCTAGATCAAAATTTCAGGACACCTAAACTGGAGCAGGCATGAAAAAGTCAGAAAGGACAGGATCAAACAGCAAAGTTCCACTGATGGATGAAATCACTAGCAATTGAAGGCAGTAAACAAACATTTGCAAACACAGATAGGAATTCATTTAACCAAGCACTGCAGGACAGCTCCATTCCATTTCCAGTTCTGCTATTACAACAAGCTGCAGTTATGGACAGGCAAGAGGCAGAGTGGTCATTTAGAAAGTCAGATAGGTCCATGAGCAGATGTCAGCCCCAACAAAGCAGGTGGGACTATGAGGAACATCTGAAATCAGCAGTGCTTGCAGGTTAGCTTGTTCATGCCAGCCTCTCTTTTGGGCTCTGCTACTAGAAGCTGAACGTAGGATTCCTGTGAACATTAACAGATCTGACACAAAAGTCTCTCATTCTCCCTCACAATCTTCAGAATAGGAAACATTACTTGGGCAGCTGAAATGATCTCCATTGCATTGGGTTGGTAGGGAACCTAATTTACTTCTCCCTTCACACCATCTCCTCAATGTAAAAACAGGAAGTATTTTTGAATCCATAATACTTCTATCTGCAGCATAAAATAACTGATGCTGTTTTAAATGTGCCAAGGGGATAATGTTTTTCTATTTAGTAGAGGGGTTGCATAGGTAGATCCAGTAAATTGTTATAAGAGATTTCAGAATTATATCAATCAGGAATATAAATACATATAGAGTAGGAAGTGGTTGTTAAAAAATTAATTTGAAAATAGATTGCTCATTAAATTAGGACCAGATTAATTTTTACTGTTTTCAACATGAGTTAGGTGTTTCCTCTGAGGAGGACTATTGGAGAAACAAAGGCTCTGTAAGGAACGTGATTATTTAATTTGGTAATTTGATTTATGCAGATTCCAAAAGAGCACTGTGATACCCTCAATTCTGATCACAAAAGGAAAAACAAGCATACCCAATCCCTACCATTGATATTTTTTTGTGTGAATTTCAAGTTGCAGAATATACAGAATACAGAATAATTTGCAAATTGTGCTTGTTTATTTTTTAATATTTATGTGATTTCCTTATTTTATTTTTATTAAAATATTTTTAAAGATATTTTATAATTTTACACTAAGGAGTGACAGCAAAAGATGATGAAAAATAAGACAGGAGAAGGAAAGAATAATACTCAGAGGAATTTTGTACTTTTATATAATGACACTTGAAAAGTATTGATTGTCTATAACTTCTTCTTTGCCTCAGAAAAATTTAAAATTGAGATTTTGATTAAATGCCAAAAATATTTGCACTGTAGTAACAGCCATTTTTCATAGTATAATAGATATCACCTGTTTCCTAAAACTTAGAGTAGATGATATGAAAATACAGTTATTCAATACAAATTGGAAAATTATCTTTAAAAAAATCCAAACCTAATACTACCTATGAAACTGTTTTGGATTTAAGAAAAATAGTTCTTTAAAATGAAAAGTAGTTCTTTAAAATGAAAAAGTATTTGATAAGAAAAGAGATAAAGACTTTTCTAGTTGTAAAAGTGGTTTGCTTTCTTAACTTTATAAATTAAGAGTTGCTGTTTGACAAAATATCCCTGCAACTTGGGCTCAATGTATTTGGATCTGCTGATCTATATTCAATTTTGTGCAGCAGATGTTCTTCCACAAAAAAAGGTTGGAGTGTGGATTGGCATTTGTGAAGGAGAAAAACAATGGGCTTGATTTTCAGGGAAGAAAAGCTTAGCTGAATTTAAGCTATGCAGGCTGAAGCTCAGTGTTCAATTTATGACCTATTTTTAGGAACAATCTATCACTTTCTGTAACAGTGACAGATACACACACATATATATAATTTTACAGGAAGGAAACAAATACTCTAATTTTTCTTAGCGTTGTAGCAGCTTAAGGAACAAAACACAATAATATCTTCCTTTCATCTCTGTTTGAAAGTTGCTGGGTTTTGGCAGGAGAAGGCATCTCCTAGGCTGTAGATAAGGGCTTAGCACAGCACATATCATCCCAGCAAAGGCACTGTTGTAATACTTATTGTGAATGTGTATTATTTTTGAAACTGTCTGTCTGATGTGCTGAGCAAATACTTGGATGATACTCAGTAGTAGATTGCAGAAGGCAGAATTCATTCCTCAGCCTGTTGCATGGGATTATGAACTTTTACTATGTCATAGAGGAGGAAGACTGGATCCATTAATTGATTAACCCACCATGACACTGTTTGAACTGTTGTGTCTTGTGTCTTCTTTACCCTCTGTCCAATTCAATCTTTTCAGCAACTGAATTCTAAAATATTAAACTAATTTTAAAGCATTAGAAAAGGACAAAGTGACAAACCCAGTAATAAGAATTTGTAGGAATATGCCATTGCTTCATTCAAGAAGAAAAAAGGGAAAGAAAAAAAAAGAAAAAGTAAAGTTCATCAAATGCAGTAATGAGTCATAGTGTTGGTTTCTACCCAAACTGCAATTTGGAGACAACTCAAAATATCTGAGCCACTGTAAAATTATTTTGAAAATTAATTTGCTTAGTAGATTACCAGCTAATTAAAACAGAACCAGTTTTCATCCAGCCTAATGGGGGTGTGGAGAGGGGGGGAAAAAGTATGCAAAATCAATATGGATCTATTTTTGTATACTCAGAAAAGAAGCCTAGTTATTTTCTGAAAGGGAGGAAGTGGGCTTAAAAGGAGTTCCAAAGCTATGGTGAAGCTTAGGCCCAGAGTTTTTGTCCCTTAATCTTTGCAGAGGAGTATATATTCCTAAGAAACATAATTTGTTATTAACATTTCCCCTTTCAAATGAAGAAAAAAAAAAAAAAAGTCCCAATAACAAGCATTTATTTCTGCTCACCGTATTGCCCATGCTCTGATAGTATTGTTTTATAGCAATGTGTTGGAACAGGATACCTAAACTGAAAAAATATATGTTTATTTGTCTAAAAGCCCTTAGTGCTGATTGTTTTGCATGAATGTAAGTATATGAAGATAAATTAGACAAAAATGCTTCTGATCAACTGAATTATGGTACTGCAGCTGGTCCTGTGGCATGGTGAAGGTTAAGGAATGCTAAACATATGTTTCATTTATCGGTTCCAATTCATTTAAGCTTAAACACCTCAGGTCTGAAGGTTATGCAGATGACAAGGACAAGGTTATGCAGATATACACCTTTGTCTCCAAGAAACCTGGAGGCTGCCTAAAATAGCAATTGTCTTTGACCTTGCCTCTGTACAATGGCAATAAATGGTTTTTAATTCCAACTTGCTGGGTTCATCATGCTTTCCAGCTAATAGGCCCTTGCTGTCTGTGCAAGTTGGAGTGTATATATAAAATTCACTAACAGCTCAAGTCGAATATTGATCATTTCTTAACCTGACTTACAAGGGAAACTTTTCTATTTCTGAAATATTAACAATGGAAATCAATGTGGCCTTATATCTTTGGGGAAATGTCCTCTTTTGCAGCTAAACACCATTGAATTCCTGATGGCTAACATATCATGGTGACCATTATGTTGGTATGTAAAAATTAATGTTCTAAGCCAGGGAGACTCAGGTAAGGAAGTGCTGGTCTTTACCTGGTCATGTCTAAGCCATAGTGACCAAATCAAAAGCTCTGAATTTTTTAGGGATTGGATTATTTTAATTCATCAGTTTATTTGCCTGCAAAATGTTATTCATGCTGATGCTTCCTTGATTCAAAACAGAAACATTATGAAGCAAAGCTGATGTTTGGAGAAGTGCCTTGAGATGCCCAGCTGGAATAATATAGAATTGCAGAATTCTATAATACCAAAGTCAAAATTCAATTTATTGCTACCATCCATCTATGTCATCAAAGTTCTATTGCACCTACAATGCACCCACTCATGCCTTACTAGAAGAGGATTCAGTTTAGTAACTGAAAATATACAGATTTCACAACCTGCATAACAATCTGCACAACATGTAGAAAATCAGGTATAATCAAATTACTGTTCCTAAGATCCAGCTCAAATCCATAGTTAGGACTTCTTTGGGAAACACAAAAACCTGCAGCTTTTAAGAGAGCATTGTTGGAAATAAATATGTGGTGGCCTGGGGGTTGTTTTATGTAAGAAGAAAAATATGGGTATGTAGGAAAAGCAAATATGGATACTGTGGATATACTGCATTTTGTACAGAATTATGTTTCAGATATATCTCTTGCCATAAAATTATTGCCAATACTGGTGAAACAAAATAGGATAAACACAACAGTGGGAAATGATCCTTTTTTCTTCAGTGAGCAAGATTGTAAGTGCTGTCATAGATTTTGCCTTGTGACCATAAACGACAGGCTTTTATAGTCTACTTTTAAAGATCGACATGTTTGGATTGTATTAGTTGAAAGAGAAGAACTATATCCCAAATCAAATAAAACTCCACAGAGAAAGTTCTGCTTGCTTTCTTTACTCTTTTTTTTCTAAATGTGTCAGCTGCAAACCTGTCTTTCATTTGAAAAAGTCAGTGTGAGTCTGATGTACTTCTATAGGTAATGCACACAGCAGTGTTAGAATAAAAAAAAAAAAAAAGAGGGAAAAAAGCAATCCATATGTTACCTTATTACCTTTTCTTTGCTCATTTTCTTAAATCAGTATAGCTGGCTCCCAGTGAACAATTTATGAAGGAACAGAGATTGAAGTTGCTCCATGTTTGGCTCATTAATGCAAGTGACCCTCACATCATCCAAGCTCTCTTAACATAAAGGAAGTGTCATATAAAATGAACTCCATGCATTTTGGAGAGCTGCTGTTTTCAGAAGAATTATAGGTAAAGTATCTTCTCCATTTGCTGCCTTACCTTCTTGATTTATGTCTTGCACCAGTCACATGTCAGTGCTCTTGTATTCCTCAAAGATATTGAGGAGAAACTGTATGACTCTATAGAAATTCAGTTATTGATAAGTACCAGATTGTGTTTTCCATTTTTATTAAGTAGGTGTTCCTCCATTGGCTTTTACTCCTTCAGAATACTTTAATTATCACATATTTATCAAGACTGCTAAGCAAATATTTAAATAAACCCTCCTCCAAATTCTTTTTAGGATACAATGTATGTCTTGCAATTTATATAGCTCTCAAAAAAAAAAAAAAAAAGGAATGCAATTGTAGCTACACTGTCTTAGAGAAAGCAATATATAAAACTGCCAAGTACCAGAACATTAAAACACAATGATGATGAGTATTTAAGTGTAACAAAGGACACAGTTTTAGGATTAATCCAGCTATTGCAGATATGCAAAATCTGATAGGGTTTTTCTCATTCCTGCAGTTTAATGTGTTATTCTCTAAATAGCACCATTCTGTAATCCTCAGTCTTCTGTTGGACCTTGAATATTTTGAGATAAACTTTTCCAAATGACCTTGATAGGCCTAAACCATATTTAATATAATGTCTAATAACATTAGGTAGCCTAGTCTAAGGCGATTTTTTGTATGCATGTGTTTTTAACAAACACAGGTGTCTTCTGTGAGATGATAACAGAAAGTGAAGATACCAGAAAGCAAAGATGTCACTGATCTTTAAAATACAGATGACTGGGAGAGTGATGGCAAACCACAAAACTACAATGGAGAGCAGCATGACTTGGCTCTGGCAAACACTAGCAGTGATCAAGAGAGCTGCTAAGACCAAGAATTTAACAAGAATCAGGCTGGATGAAGAAAACAACAGGCTGGAAATCTCAAATTTCATTTTAATTTTCATAGCTTGAGGATGCAGACTGGGAACAGAAGTAGCAGGGACTTGCTGCAAGTTATGGAGTCTGTTCCTGCTGGATCATCGGGAGAATAGGTGAGGCATTTGTTATAAGTGGTCAGTGGAGATGTCTGTAGCCATGGGCAGATGAATTTTCCAAAATATCTCCTAGAGTCTTCAGCAAACTCCTCAGACACTCCTAGTTCCTTTATTTCCAAGTTCCTGAAATAATCTGGTTCTGTTATAGAAATTTTGTCTGAATTTCCAACCATGACTTTCACAGAGTCAGGAGAAGTTCATCTCACACAGTCTTTGTAGAAGTTACCAACTCCAAAGTAAATGATGTATTTGAGATAAATAATAAAGATTTCAGCACTGGATTTTGAATATGATTCAAGCTCTTTCAGATGAGCAAATTAGAGAATGGAACAAGTTCAAATCGGTGTATTCATCATAACTTTATTACTTTGGTTAGGAAAGGAATTAGCCATTAAACATCTATTTAAGTATTTTGTGTGCATGTGCATGATGGCCAAGTTATTAAGACTGTATAAAAACACAAAGAAAAAATACAATTCTTTATATGGTGAGAGGGATTAATCCATACTCTGCATCAGTTTGGGGCCTATTATATATAGAAATGGAAGTGCTCTATTCAGCTTGGGTTGAGTTGCTCATAATTCTTTTAAGACACTAATTAAATGTCTTATATCCAGTAAGTAATAGAGCCTGCTGCCTCTGACAAATGGAGTTTTGGCCAAAACCTATCGAGTTCTTTAAAAATATCTGAAGAATGGGAACACTACAATACATTGTATAGAAGCCTTAAATCTAGTTTCAGGGAGGAAAAAAAAAAGAAAAAGAAAATATTCTTTGATGAACTTATGAAAGGAAAGATCTATTGCAGGATGAAAGTCTGACCTTCTGAATTCTACTTTGCAGCATCTGTGATGTGGGTATCGTGGTTTAACCCCCCAGCTGAAACCAGATCAGTGGTGAAGGTAAATTTCCTTGCTTAGAACATTAATTCTGTTTTAAACAATATATTTAAGTAGAAGACCTACGACCCTTATAAAACTTCAGAAATACTCCCTTTAAAAAAAAAAATAGTTTCTAAGGAAGAGTTTGATTCCTCCTTTTCCTCAGGAACCTCAGGATCAAATTGTGGTAGCCCATTGTGCAGAAACCCCTTCATGTGCAGGGTAAAATTGTGGCTAATTGCATTCCAGTGGTGCGATTAACAATTTGGAAGGAAACGCGTCAGGCATTCAGTCTCAAAATGTGAGCTGGAGTTCACAATCTGGAGAAATTGTCTTGTCTATTTAGACATGCATTTTATATTGTTTCAGCCCCCAGTTAATTAACACTGCTTGTAGAATCTTTCTTACTACCTGTTACATGTGGTACTTTTCAGAAAACAAACCACAAGATTTCTGCCTCAAGCTCTGACAGATTTTGCAGGATAAAACAGGGCCTGTTGTGTATTAAGGGAATGCCTCTTAACCTACTAAATTTTGCACCATTTACTAGAGCTGCAGAGGTGAGAATCATTCCCTAAACTGTTGAGAGGAGAGTGCTTAAACCTTGAGTTCATTACAGCCCTTATTCTCTTGTCCCTAGCTTTTTGCCTGGAAGGGGCAAAAGATGACTTTTTAAGATCATACAGGGAAGTACAAAATGTGGCTCTTAAACCTAAACCAATAATCTGCAGCTCTGAAACCATTTATTTCTTTGGTTCCCATACCATTTATCAGAGCTGATGAGAACAGTGGCTGTGGTAGGACCAAGCAATTGAATGCTCCATCCAGTGAGGTCAACCAAACAACAAGAACCAGGGTAGAAGGGAAAAAAGTCTTCAGCTGACATACAGGCTCAGCTACCTCATGAATAACAACTTTCCCCTTTCTCCTCCTCCTTTCTCCTTCTTTCTCCTACTTTCTCCTCCCCCTTCCCTTCCCTTCCCCTCCCTTCCCTTCTTCATCATGTGACATTTTTTGTGTGGTGTTCTGAAGCTATTCCAGTTTACAGCCATGTCACCTTTGCACAAAGAAGCAAAGCATGTTTTCCAGAGGTACAGCGTGATTCCTTTCACAATCTAAAGGAATGGGAATTTGAACTGTCCAAAATCAAGCTCTGAACCCTGTTTTGGTGTCTCTGGCATTATGGTTCATGAAGTCTAGGAGCAGATGGGTGAATCAGATAGCAATGAATACAGCAGCAACAGGCAGCATCAGTAAAAAAAAGTAAATTAATTTTGTTTTATTTTTAAAGATTTTTCAATTTTAAATTTTTATTGATTCAAGATTTGATTGAAGATTTCACAATTCCTACTTGTTTGTAGATGTAAAGAATAGCAAAATTAAGAAGAGGAAACACAAAATGGAATTGTTTATAGGAGCATAATGGTACATCATGCATAGGTCAATGATTGTGAACCTGATTTAGTCAGAATTACTTCAGACATTCTCAGGCAGTAGTAGTAAAATAAACCCCAAAAACTTAGGGGACTACTCTTGATGGCAGTCAGCATGTATTGAGTGAAATTCACCTTCCTAAAAGCGACTGCATTTCTGTGTAACATACCTGCTGCAGTTAAATCAGGCTCTGAATATGTGATAATCATTTAAGTTATTAATGTCTGTGCTTTGCTCTGTTCAAAGAACTAAGTCAGGAAATGTTTGCATTTTACTGTGGCTGTGACTCAGCTCAGAAGGGGTCAAGGTGTACCCTGGGTTGTCTTCCTGAGCAAACATGCAGGCAAACCTTTTCATCTCAAATTTCAATTACACCTCAGTCCTTCTCCTCCCCCTCCATCTCCTTTAATGAGAAAAGAGGAATCAATGCACATTAATGCTTTTCCAGACCAAGTAATTTATTTCTGTATGTGGCTTGCTTACACTGGCTTGCTCATTGGAGGAATGGAATCATTGTCCCTTCAGGACTGCTTCAGCTTCTGTGCAGGGACTTGCAGCCTGTTGAGTTCTAAAAGAAGAACAGATCTCTCTCCCTCCCTCTCTCCCTCCCTAATTGCCTTAATAGAAGATAAAAGGAATTGCAGGGTAATTCATGGTGGATCCCATTATTATAATGTCTCTGGGATTTCTTGAGTAATATAATAATTTGCAATCTTCCAGATAGAAGTGCCATTTTTTTTTGCTCCCACTTGTGCTAATTTTACATCAGTGTGACTTCTTTGAAGCCAAATGCATCCTATCTAGAGGGAAAAGACTTGAGAAATCAAGTTATTACTCCTCCCTGCCCTATTCTGGAGAATCAACTATTTCTGTTCAGGAAGTGCTGTTACCCTACTGACCCTGGCTTCAAAAATAAGTCTCCAACCAGCATCTGTTGAAGGAGGAAAAGGCCCTAATTACACCTTTTTATATGCAAAACCTCAAAGTTCATTTGCATTACTTAAATGTTAATATTGTTAATAATAAGCTTTTTTCCTTTTTTTTTTCCTTTCTTTTTTCTTCCCCTCCCTCAGGTTAAAAGGGAAAAACTACAGTAACAGCACATTGATGATACTGAGGGAAAATCATGGACCCAGAGTAGTGTGGCAGAAGTTTCAGCAATCACTTTTCCAAAATCATGAATATTTTATCTTCTTTTTCCCCTCTACAAAGTGTGTTCAGAATTGTAGAACATGTAGTAGAAAATATCTGATAAGCAGAGAATTTGGGGTTGAAGCTGGACCCCTTGGATTTTTTTGGTTTTTTTTTTCCACTTCCTGGCCTTTGTTATGACATAAACATCCTGATACTGTTTTTGCACAAGCAAGTTTCTTTGTATTAAATATTTAAGTGACTGTTGAAGTCCACACAGTCATAGTTTCTGAGTGTGTTTTTGTAAGATGGAGCAACTTCATTTTCAGGATCTCTTGCTGGTCAGAGTGCCCCTGAGAAATGTTAGAAAGTCTCTTTTCCCAGCCCGGCACTCAAAGAAGGAGTCAGGGCTCTTCATTTCTCAGTCTCGAGGTTGTTTATTGTATCTTATCTATAAAATTCTTTCTCTTGTTCTGCCGAGGTCTGCTCAGCAAGACAGTCCAAGGCACACTGCCTGCCCCCGGGGCTGTGTTATGTCTTTATGCTAAAAACTACATATACAATGTTTACAATCACTTTCCAATACCTATCACCTATGTTAGACACTGAGCTTCTACTCTAAGCCAATCCCACAGTGCCAACATCACAGCAGAAGATGGAGGCCAAGAAGATGAAGGAGAAAGGCAGGACATGCTCAGATCCCTCCATCTTGCCTCCTGAAACCCCCTTCTAAAAACCCCAAAATCTACTTTTCCACCCCATTATAAATTCATTATTATTCTACTTAATTTGTCGTGGCTTGCAGATCTTCATCTAACGTTGGTAACTTGCTCCATGGGTCATAATCAAAACCACAGGCATCCTGGGCTCTGTGCCAGGGTCTCTGAGACCCCTGGCAGGGGTCTGGGCTGCTCAGGACTGCCAGAGGGATGTCCTGGGTTCCGACACTTCGTCACCACTTAAGGACATTCTCACCTAGAGAAACAGTGCCTAAGCATTCTACTCCAACCTGGCAGAAAAATCACTCAAAGTGATAACAGTGACTTCTGGAAGGTTTTTCTGAGAGTCCTGAGCTGATGTGATTTTGCACTTCAACATGCACTGTCATATTCCCCTACTTCAGAACCCTAGCACAGTGTGTGCCAATTGGAAGGGGCACATGCAAACCTCAGGAGTGGTTTTGTGTCCAAAGAGCAATCCCTGAGCTGGCAGAGCAGCCCTCAGATATCACCCAGGCTATTATTTGCTGCAAGATAAGATTGTGTGTGCTGGTCATGTGTTACAGCTGCATTGTCAGCTTGGCCACACCTGAAAATAATATCTGCTGACTTCTTGGGGGATGGTAAAATGCCAGAGGAAGATAAAGCTGTGCCTGGACCCTGCCTTTCCCCCCACTCCAGGCACTTTGCCTTTGCAATTTCCAGCTCTGAAGTGGCTTTCTCTTATGTACCCCTTATTCCTCACCTGGCTCCTGTCCAGGCTCTTTTGTTTGCGTGCTTCTCAACTTCATTCCTTGCAGCCATCAGAACTGGCTGCTTGCATGGCAGGCTGCCAAGGAGTTTGTAGTAGGATTCTGGTATATTTGCTCTCACTTATTGATGCTCTCAACAAGGTGTTTGTAGCACAATCCCCTTCTTACCATAGCTCTCTTCAAGAGAAATACTCATAATTTTGCATTTCCTTAGCTGTAGCTCACAAACAAGTCAATAAAAGCCCCTTCATTGCTTGCATTCAATCTATTAGCAAGCAAATACCTCAGAAAATGGATATGTGACCTTTGTCTTCCTCTCTCAAATGCTGTGGACGTGAGGCTTGTTTGTCATGGAGTGTATGAGGGTCTATATGTTAAAAGACAGCCACAATGGCCCAAAACAATGAAATTTGAAACATTGTACTTAAGAAGTTAGAAATTTTATGAGTAGTTTTATTTTTATCAATAGTTTTATAATTGGTGAGTAGTTTTATTGTGAATCTCTGCCTTTCATCTGCTTTTACCTGCCAGCAGGAAACTTTTACTCTTTAGGACTTTGAAAAAAACTCCTCTGAACAATTCTATATGCAGGTAATGTTCTAAAATCTATCTGAAAAAGAAATATCATGTCCAATTCTTCCCAGTTTCTTTTCCATAAAGCACTAATGCCTTAGGCCTGGAATGGACTTCACTGTGTAAAGCCAATCAATTTGCTGATGATTTATGGTAGGAAAATAACAGCTTCAATTAATCCAAACAATGTGTCTGTGGAAAATGGTTCCAACAAATTTTACAGTTTTTGGGTATTTTTAATAAATAAAAGAAACTATTATATGATTAACTGCCTTTTTAAGGGTATAATACTTTGTTACAAACACTTTTAGTTCAAATTTTTTTTTAAAAAGAAGTAAAAATCTGTGCTGATATGAGTATTAAACGAACAGCTATTTGAAACTTAAAATGTTATTTGCAGAATTGTGGGAGGGGGAAGATCTGTGGTACACTAAAATCCTGAATCCAAACCAAACTTTTCTCCTCATGGTAAAGTTTTCAATGTTAATATTAATTTTCCTGTTACTTGAAAGGCTAGATATAAGAAAGTTTGTTCACACAGCATGGAGCGAGATACTTAATTTTCTAACAAGAGGTATTGCCTTTTTAGAAATTTCTGAAATATTGGAAAGCAAATAATCATTTTTAGAGTTGAAGGATTAGTGCAATTACTAGGAGAGAGGTTTTTAGTGAGGATGAGGGGGAGAGTCAGATGTTAGCACAGCTGTTGGCATTGCACATCTCATAGCAATATTTGTATATTTGTAGGTATATTTGTAGTGCGCATATAACCACACAGCTTTGAAAGTCCTGTGAAGATCAGTAAAATGACTTCCTCCCTAACCAAATGTGTCCAATTAAAGAAACAATAAGTTTGGAAGCTAAATTTGGGCATTGTTTTAAATCATGGTGATTTGTTATTGGCATGTCCTGCCAATGTTGTGTCTGTGCATGCATTTCAATGTCCACAGACATTTTGTTAATCAGAAATTGCATGGTTTAAAATTTACTGGTTTATGAGAGGACAGATTGTTCTGTGAACTGCTTGTGAATGAATGGAATACTACAGCCGAATCACTGTTTGACTAGAACTGTGTAAACAGTTGGGATGAATAATTCATGCAACCAATTTATTTTATTTTACCCTTAATGCGTTATCTATGAACAGCAGAAAACTGTCTTGATTTTGAACATTTTTGCAAATCATTTAATAAGGAATTTTGCTGATAAATTCTTAGCTTCCAGTTGGTTTATTAAGAACACAGTGTAATGCTCTTTACTAAGAGTATTAATTATGTCTATTAATATTTTTTAATATTTGATTTCATTGCAAACAAAATTTACACTTTTGGCCATTTTTTTCGATTCAAACAGATTATTGGGCCTTAAGAGAAATCCTTGTTGTGTTGTAAGCACAACATTAACTTCCAGCATGAATTCTCCAGTATTTACTTACCTTGAAGTGTTTTTACTGGCTAACTTGTTGTGGGGGCTAACTTGTTGTGGGGAAGTGAAGTAATATTTCACTGAGTATGGCTAACCCATTTGTTGGTGCCTTATAGCATTAGAGCATTCGAATGTTGAATTCATGGCATTCAAATCTTGAATTCAAGTATTTCTAGGGAAGTACTCCAAGTATTCCACGTGTTCTCAGCTCTACATACAAGTGTAGCAGCCTGGATATATTGGAACTGGTGGGTACCTTATTTTATGAAATGTGATATTCTCACCTGCCAGTGTTCTTCAGTTAAAGATCATTAAAAAAACCAGATCTTGAAGGGACTTTGTTTTCCAGGGCTTTTTAATGCTGTTTTGGAACACTGCCTCGAAGAAGAAATTTACTTGAAAAATTTTTCTTTTATCAACTCTTTCTTTAAAGATGTGAAGTACTTGACAGAGAGTAGTGTTGAGGGAGACAATTTGGTTAAGGAAAATGACATAAATGAGGTATTCCTGCTGTTGCCACTTTGTCAGTGCTCAGAATTGCCAGGTACGGATGCCGTGCTCTCTCTGTAATAACTCCTGTAGAGCTCCACAGCCCTGTTGTAAGGAATTTAAATAAACTGTTTCTAAAGAGCACTTTTTATAGAAATTTATATAAAAGCTTATCATCACCCCTTCTTCCATTTGCTAGTAAATCTTGATGAACCATTTGCTAGAAGCAATATCACTAACTAGCCTGTCCAAATAAAGGCAGTACAAGGTCAATTACTAATTCTTTGCTGGTGTTCTCCACATCATTGGCCCTGTATTCCATAGGCAGAAAGACATTTTTAATCCTGGAAATGATGTCTAACTTGGCACTTTGGAGAATGATACCAGTTTCCTGTACAGTGAAACATAAATGTGTGTGTATATAGACAACATATGGTCAATATCTTCAGCTTTTTGCCTGGGGAAGTTGTATTTTCTGCTGACTGAAGAGCTTCCAGACTGAGCCTAATACTTTGTCTTCATTATATCCCTAATTTTCTTAAGTCAGAGATGAAGGTATGGCCCTAGCTTTGCCTGGCATTGCTACCCTACTTTTACTTTCTCTTTTCCCTCCCTCCCTCTCTGTCACCTTCCTAACAATGTGCACTGCATCCTGGGTGGCTATTTGTGTTCAATAATGTATTCAGTCTATTCACTGTGTCTTATTAAATTTTAAAGCCACTGTGTTGTAAAGTATTTTATGTATGTGTAGCTTTGGTCTGCTGTCAGTCCACAAGTAGAAGAAAACAATCAAATCTTATCCTGCAGTTCTTGTTCATGCTGTATAATAGCACTGGTGAGCAGCAAGCCAATTGGATGCATTTGTTTCAGAGAGAAGATAAATGAGAGGCCTACTTAGATGAAGCAAACCAAGCTTCTTTCGGTAGAATTCAGGTAACTATTTGCCCTCTTTGTTCCTCTCTTTAAGATTTCTAAGAATGAAATCAAACAAGCCTCCTTCCAAAACACAGAACCTGACTTATAAAGATTTGGAATCAGCAAGAAACATATCAGTTTCCTTTGTCATCCTGACCATTGTCATACAATTGTAATAGTGGCAGAAATTAAGGCAAATTTATTCTGATTACCTTGGCTACTGGTTAATGCTGAATCACAGCATGAAAGAGTTTGCTGACAAAACACACCTCACCCAAGAAATCAAAAATTATTGGAGGAAATTAATATTTTAATAGTTTAATTGCTCAAACCATTAGTCCAATAATAATTATGCATTATTTGATATAATAGGCCAAATCAATAAAGGCATTGATGATATTAATAATAAATCATAATTGCTATATAAGAGAACCAATAGTCACCCTTTCTTTGGTGTGATATTCACCTTTCCAGTGTCCCATTGCATCCTAAGGTTGACTAGCATCTGTATTTTCCTTGTTTAACCTTTATTCATAATTTTCCATGAGAGATAGATTCTTTGGTATCTCTGCTGTAGCTTGCAAGCATTGCATGGCTGAATATCATGTCAAATCTCCCAGAACATTTTATTTATTGAATATTTCTGTGTATTTTCATCCTTCCTCTAAGTCCAGCTCCCCCTTCTATATTAAAATACTCTATGTACTGGTTTTAGGGGCTTTTAGAAGCTCAGTACATTGATGCAGGAGATTCCTTCTCAGTCTTTTTCAGGGTGTTGATATCAGGGCTTAGATACAAGCTTTTACTCTTTCTTTGTTCCATAAATTGAGATGTTTAGCTTCAAAACCATGAGTACAGAGAGCACTTGTCTGCCTTTCATGAGGTCTCAACTGCTTTATGGAGGGGCATAATTTAAAATACCAATGTATTAATTAGCTAATTTAATTTTTTATAATTGCAGTCCTGTGCCTAAAAGATCAAGGAACTTGGCTGCAATCAATTTAATGCATTCTTAAATAGAGAGCTATTTTCAATTCCTATTCTTCCACTGTATGGATCACAGCCAATGTGCTACACAAAATCCATTCTTTTAAGGATTGCTAATGACACAAACTAAGTGATCCTGAAAGACAAAATCGTTGGTGTAGTTTTCATTGATTTTGGCAAAACATTCAATGTGAAATCTCATTTGCCTTTTATTCAATTGTGGAAAATATCTCATTCTGGATTTTTTCAGATCAAGCTGAAAAATATATAAAAACTTACCTGTTGAAGCACAATGCAGAAAAAGAAGTGAATGATGGGAAAATATATAATCTTGCCTTTGGAATCTCTATTTCTTTATAAATTGATCAAATGTTTTTGTCTGCTATATAAAAGAAATGTTTCAGGAGGAGTTAATCAGTTTCTAGCCAAATCTTTAAAATAGTTCAGAGTAATAATCCTATTTTTTTTTCATAGGGAAGGACCTATTTTTATTCAGAGAGCCCTCTGAAGGCCATGGAGTTTTTATTTATCAGATACAAGTCCAGTGACTGACATCTTGGAGTTAAGTAGCATCTCCTAGAGAGTGGTAGAATCCCTAAAAAGGAGATGAATTCTGCTGATATTTGATGGATAAGAAAGGATGATGGACAGAGGAGACCAGCAAGCAATCTTGAAATATTTATGCTTGCATATTTTTATCCTGCTTTGGTGCATTTCTGTTTATAGTTACAGAAATTTCTCAGCCCCAAAATGCAGGAGCCATATCATGATGACTTTACTTTGAGTCAGCTAATTTTTCTGGGTTTGTTCAGTGGGCTAATAATTTGGGACCACAAATTCCGTGGAATGAATTAAAAGAGTCTGGTTAAAGATTTTTATATTTTTTTTTTCTTTTGAGGTAAAGGCTTTTGTTCAGTGCCCTGTGTGCTTCTTATAAAATCAAAAACAACTGGGGACTGTAGGAGGACTGAAACTTGTATTAAGAAAGGACTTGTGGTCTTCTTATTTTGTATACAAATGTGTATATCCATATGTAACCTGCAAGGTTTTCTTGTGTCACACCATGAAGATTTCTCAAGTTCTCAAGCTGCTTTTTTTAAGGAACTTGATAGAGTTTAAGCAGTCCAGTGCCAGATTTGCATATTTCTGGGACTTTGCAAATATGCTTAAAGATCAAAAGATGCTGTCAAATAGCTTCTAAAAATCAGTTTATGCAGCTAACATGGTGTCAGCATTAACAGACTTGCTGTTTACCTTTACTCTGTTTATTTACCTGCCTGGAAATTGGAGCTGGATGTCAAGAGGACAAGCTTTTCCTCTTCTTGAGGGAATTCAAGCTTAATCTCCCTCATGTAGAGGGAGTTTCCAAATCAAGTTTAATGCCCATGCTGGAAGGAAGGTGTCCTTCAATACCAGGCTTTGTGCCATCACCCTTCCTAGCAGTACTTCAGCTTCAGTTTGCCCACAAAGTGTTCGCAGGGACAACAGTCCAGTTTCAGAATCAGCTGAGATAGGAGGGAGCTCTTAGGGTTCTAGTTCTACTTGTGCATTTCACATGGGATAGCAATAGGATAAAATAAATGTCTGTTTTACCAGAATTCAAACTCGAGCATAGGCTTCAAACTCTTTGAGGAGAAAAATAAGGCTTTGTGTTTTAGGGTGGTGTGATTTTTGGTTTAGGGTTGTTTTGGTTTTTATTTTCTTCAAAACTTCCAGAGAAGCATTGCTTTTAATCACATTTTCAGAGAATTTTATTTCATATTATTTCTAAGAGACTATTAGTGTGAGTAAAGTATAATGACATAGAAAAGGACAGTCTGAATGTTATGGGTGAATCTCATACAATGCTAGGCATGCTTGGGGTTGAAAAACAGACAACCTATATTTGCTGCTGCTCAGAATTGACTAATTATCTTAATGGGATAGCAAGGGTCAAAATCTTCTTCTGACAACCTTTACAAGTACAGGAAGAATAACTCTAAAACCCATACTCTGTAAGACACTGAGCTGCCAGAAGCTTTTTAGCAGGTGAGAAAGAAAGGTGACTTGTCAAGGACTGCTCAGGGGAAAAAAATGTATAGAAATAACTTCTTTGTTATATTCAGAATAGCATATTGGGCTATTGAAGTGTATTTTGCAATAATTTGACTACTGTTATGGATCAAGAAATTGATGTCAGTATTTGTGAGAGGGATGAAACAGGACATTCAAATCTAATTTCTTGGACAATTGCTCTTCTTATTTTTCCTACACCATATTAAAAGAAAAAATCTATACTAATACTGGGATCAACTTGAGGCCAGCCTTAGGTTGATCATGAGCCACAACCTTAGGACTTACTCATCAAGCATTGGCAATCATGTTACTGAGGAGGGAGGTTCTTGTTTGCAAAGCAGGACCTTCTCAGAACTGCACCTTTGATAACCATTTTTTACTTTTTCAGTCTTGTCTCTCTTTATAAAGAGTACAAGATGTAAGGAAAGGTACCAAAGAGCTGGATAAAAATGTGGTGACCTGGGATTGTAGATAGTGGATTTCTGTGCTGAAAGTCTTTAGGAAAATCACCACCATCCTGCAAGAAGGGATGAAGAGGGACAGAAATATTTAGGTCAAATTCCACAGCTAGAAGTTTAACTTACTGAATTGACAGCCTCTAAATGGTGACCTGGCTTAGAGAGTTAAAGTACAAAAAGTTAATGTGTCTGCTTCCCAAAGCAGTTATGGTATGAGCTGTGCAGCTGCACTTCCATCTAGAATGTTGTGTAATGTTCTTTTATTCTCGTCCCATTGACCATCTCTTGGCTCAGCTTTTTGCAACAGCTTTTTGTGAGAACCTCTTTCCTGCAAAAACCAGCAAATAAACATATCCTGTGACTGCAATTATGATTTACTTACTAGTTGTTTCTTATGAACTACCTGCTGGCTAGCATTTGTGACATGCTTTTTTACAATTTTTCTTTTCAGTTCCTTCACTCTCATAAAGACAATTCAACCTTTCTTTTCCATAGATGTGTCATAGAAATGAGGTAAGCAGACATTGCATAGACAAACAGGCATAAGAAGACAAAGAGTATGTTTAGAATTGTGGGCTTTACTTCAATAAAATAGAGATTTCTAAGGGCTAAGTGATATTCTTCTCTATAAATCTTTTATTCTACTTTCCTTCAATATTTTGAACATAGTTTGGTTTTATTTATGGCTCTGACAACATTTCACATTGGTTTTTGCACTACATATTGTTCATCACTTAGTTGTGAGTATTCACTGCTGGATAAGTAGCATATATCAGACAGGAGATAATAAAAGGTAAAATTGAACCTGTTGGTCAGTAAGAAAAAAACCCAAAACTTTTGCAAAAAATTGGGAAGAGATGGATTCATAAAATTGTCTGGTTCTATCTCATGGTTAAGGAAACTGATGTAGATATTCTATTTTTCTGAAAAATATTTTATAGTACAGTAATCCTATAAAATGGGGAATCTTAATTTTATTTTTTAATACAGATGTCTAAGTAAAAATATGTGTTCTTAAAATTTTATCTTCATTTTTCTAAAACAATGTGTATATACAGAACTGTTAATAGTAATACTATCCTGCTATTTTTCTCACATAGAAGATAGTAATTTTAAATAATCATCACACAACTGTAGAATTATGCTGATATTAAACAATCAAAACTTTACTTTGATCAAAAAAAGAAATTCAGCTTTGATTACACAATGCTCTTTTAATTAAAAAAAAATATGCATCATCTTTTTAGTACTAGTATCTCTTTAGTGTTAACTTTCATGATTTGTTATTTTATCTGAAAGACTTTTGTATGGAAATTAGATTTCCCTTTCTAGTTGAACAAATGCTAATAGAGGTGCTCTGCAATTACTCACTGAAGTTTTAACCAAAGTCAATTTAATTACTTTTGCACCCCAAATGTCATTTTCCCCTCCAAACATCCCAGCAAACAGGGTTGCCAGAATGAATATTTGCAAATGAAACAAGTATCAAATGTTTGAATATTTTAAATTTTCCTTCAGTAGTAATCACTCGAGATGATGATTAATCAGGGAGCACATGTACATCGAAGTTAAACATCAAATGCACAGATCCAATTTCGTTTATCAATTAATTCTAGTGACCTTCTTGTATCCAAACTACTCTAGAATTCCTCATCTGCCACCTGGCATCTGTGACACTCCCCCCAGCAGTGTCATTATGTTATCAGCCTGAGGATAGTGAATGAACATGCAAGGTAAGGGTTTGGTAGATGCTGGACTGAGAGGTGGGACTGCAAGAGTCACCGTGCTCAAACAACTTGATGTGACAAGTACTTCTGCAAACAAGTGAATTTCTCACTCCCAATGAGTCCCACTCAGCAGAATAAAATCCATACACAGAGATGCTTCCATCTGGGGGTTAATGTTGGGCTCTGAAATCCCCTCTGTATTAGGTAATTTTTTTGTGCACTAGATGAACTTTTTCCTGAGATTTCTTTAGTGCAGCAGCATCAGCTTTAGTGTCTTTGGCTGGTTCCAACTTGTTGCTGATTAATAGGCATTCAACTAAATAAAATTCCATCAAAGCTTTTCCTTTGAAATAAATAACCTAGGAGATATTGTTATTTTAAGAGGGAAAACAAGAAAGCAAAGTGTATATTTTTTATGTTTGCTGTGAAATACTGTTGTCCTTCAATGTTCCAGTCATTAAAAAACCAGACATTCATTGTGATCTGATCCATTGAAACTGATCTTCAGTTTGCTCTTTTGCAAGTGGAGTTATAATTTATATTCTTTCTATGTAATTTTTAAATGTTTGGTAAATACAAGACCTGAATTTTATAAATTATGGCAGAAGAAGGACTGGGCAGAAGATGGTTTAGGTGGACATGTGTTAGATTTCTGTTTTGAACTGAAGAGCTGCGATGATCCACCAGACCAATTTTTTGTAAATGTTTTGTAAACTATGTCATATATAATGATATAAACAAGACATGTTAAAAGAAAAGATTCTACCATTTGGCAAATTACTTTAAATTTGCATATATTTTGAATTAGGCAAATACATTCTTTGTTTAACAAAAGTTTCTCCAAGTAAATGAAAGTTTTATACTTGGAGTTGGTCTTTTTCTGTCTCCTCTGTGAGTTGAAATGTTTAGATGTTTTAGCTTTTTTTTTTTTTTTTTTTTTCCATTTAGGACTGTATTTTATCCTCAAAAGTCATTGCCTTTATTGTTATTTTTGGTTCAGGTTTTATGTTTTTAAAGTGTTTTCAGCTTCATCTAAGGGAAATGTTTTACTGCTTAGCTCTAAATGATGATAAAAGTTCCAACATGTAGAGAGGGATGGATTCCCCCAGCTTATCATTATGAAAGATCATTTTGATTTAAAATTAAATTTAGGAGATAGAATGAGATTAAATGGAAAGCTCAAGTAGAACATTAAAGAGAACTTCATGTAAATACTGGTATGATTTTAAATTATAATAAAGGACTTACTGTTATGTTCTACAAACCCAGTCAAATTTCAGGGACATTTTAAGAAAATAGTGTACTAATTCAAAATGAATAGACCCACTGAGCCAAAGAAAGAAATTATTCAGAAGGCAGTAACAGAAGATGGGAGAAAAATAAAAAATATAATTGTGGTGTAAAGATTTTTGTGTGCTCTTTTTAAAATAGGATAATTGATCTCTATCCAAATATCAGAGTTACAATCAATTTTTTCTAAGTAATCTGCTGAGGCTGGATCACCAGTTCTGACTGGGTCAGCACAGCAGATTTTGAGCCATCACAGGCCTTGAATGATCAAACAGGTATTCCCTAAGATGAAATAGAAATGTCATACTCATTGAATTCTGTATGCTAATCCAAAGAGAGAGTTCTTCACAAATGCTTCTTTTTTTTTACTTGAAATTATATTATTTTTCTCTGTCTAACTTGCATCATCAAGGAAGAAAATTTGGACGATGTAATGAAAAAAAATTAGGAATTTATGTATCCTCTATCTTCTGGAGCATGGTGCTAGGGGAAAAGTTGATACAGAATCATTTCCCATGACATTCTGCCCAAACTACTCAGCAGATTACGGGAACAGTGCACATGATGGCCTCTGAATTTCTATGATGAAGAAATAGTTAACCATGGCTCATGTAAATATGAATTATTTCTTTCACCAACCAAGCATTTACTCCTCTTTCTTGTCCACTGAGAGTTTCTCTGTTGGGCCCAAGACCACAAGGGAATCTAAAAACTCTGGCACCCAACCACCTGAACATTTCTTATCCTCCAAATGTACTTCAGGATTAACAGTTCCCTAAAATGCCTAAAAATTCCCCTAAAAACATTTTTTTTTTAAGAAAACAACTTACAATTGTCAAGGTTATCACAGACCTCTTATGCAGTGATGAGAGAGGAAATACTCTCATCACAAAGCTTAAACTTTGCATCACAAGAGTCTCTAAGGCAGCTCAATCAAAAATAAAGCAAGGGGTCATGTCTTTTGATTTCAGAGAAAAGTCCCAGTAGCTGTGATCCAAGAGGAATCGTTGTATAATCATGCCATATTGCACAGATGGGTTCTGTTGGAAAGGTCACAGAGCATCTCTTATTCTTCTTTTCCACTTCCCAAAATCTGGGCTTGCTGGATGTTTCTTGCTTACCCAAGCTCTGCTTTTAAAGGGACAACACCAGGTTTGGAAAACAGAGCTCATTCCTGAGTAGAGCTCAATCTGCATCTCCCAAAGTGGCTAAAATGACCTGGGTCAGTGATGTTCTTGTTTCTTTCTGCTGTAGCTCTTTCACTTTTTGTGGGGCACTTAACCTCTCAGTGAACCCTTGACTTACAAAGGGCAAAATTTTAAGTGGGTGGAGGATTTAGGAGAAAGACGACGCTGTAATCCTGTGCCTGGCACTTTATTGAGAAATAGGTATTAGTACAAGGAATTATTGTGTGTTTTTAATTTCTTCTGAAAAGGCCCTCTGCCTTAATTCTCAGAAGTTAAAGATTGTTAGACTTATCCTAATTGACAGAGTAGGAAAGGCAGTTGAATAAATTACATAATCTGAGCAAACTGGAGTTTTATTTGACTTAGTAGTAGATTCTGCTTTGGTATTTAAACTGTGGATTAAAAGAAACAAACAAAAATGTTTCTTTTGAAAAACAAGTCTCATTATTTAAATTTTTTTATAAAAGTTTAATAAGGAATAAAAGGACAATATCCAGAGCTAGGGTGCTTTGCAATCTGCCAAAAACATCCTGTTAGCTTAAGTATATAGCTTATATACTTTTCATTACAGTGGTTAAATGCCTATTAACAAGGGTTATACATATTCAAACATTCCTGTGGGTTTACATGTTCTGGGAATTCTTTTACTTGGTTTTAACCTTTGACTTGTGTGCATGCCATCCTGTAGATTAAATCAACGTATTCTATTTCTTCTCCATTCTGTTGTTTTGACAGTTCCTGATATCTGGAGAGTCAGTAGTAAATATTTCTCTTGGTGTCCTGGTTCTTGTCACTGTTATCTTGTCATTCAGATAAGACAGTTCACAAATACATTGAATCAACATAGCTATTTCACATCATTATTTGAGTTAGTTACACAAATAAAAGTATTTATCAGTACATAGTCTCTATTATTATGTGAAGGTCTAAGCTATAATATATTTATCGTTATTATTTATAAGCTATACAGTGCATACAAAAATTGACAGATTGTACTATCTCAAAAGCAGTTAAAAAGGGATTACAAATTGTACTATATCAGAATCTCTGTGATCACTAATAACTTGCAAAAGCCAATACGTAAATGTGAAAGTCAGTAATTATATTGTCATTTATAACACTTAATGTGACAGAAGAACCAGATCCTGAAATATCCTATGTTTCACCTGTGAATTTGGAAGTGCAAGACATTTCCCCTTTCATTAAGTAGTTACTTCTCTGAAGGTAAGTTATTGGCAGGTGGAAGTTGTTAACTGCTGTGAAATGGGATCTTGTTTCTCTTGTTGAATATGACCCTAAGATACATTATTTTGCTGTTCTTATGCAAGTCAACTATGTGTAGACCTCGAATTTAAATACTTAGTCTTGTGAGAGGTATCTCTAAGGGTACAGGTAGTTTTCTCTTGTGTTGTGTTCTTCCTCAGACCCATTGAAACTGCTGAAAGATCGTTTGGAGCTTGAACTTCACACTTTTCCCCATGCAAATAGAGTAATGCTCAATTCTACGTGCAGCTATGAGGCTGAGCTCTGGGGAAACCTTCTGGAGCCAAGTGAAAGGGTGACACCAGCCCAGGAGTTTTCCATCAATGAGCACTTAATTATTGAATCCAGTGGGATTATTCCTATGAATAAGAGCTACAGAATCTGAGCCCTGAGTACTTTAGAGTGAGGACTTCACCTTTTGTGTTCTGTGTTGTTCATGTTTATTGTCCTGTGGGGAAACAATACTTTGCTGTAATAGCCTGAACCTCTTCTGAACTCTCTATATGTTTGGGATATACAAAGTGTTCTGCAACTTGTCTACTGTTCTGCTTCCCAAATTCTTCCCAGGTGGGGACAAATTACCATTTTTAATCAGAAACTTAATTTGTTTATCTTTAATTCTTGCTGGTAGTTGTGTAAAGTGATCATGAACACTGCCTTAATTGGGCAGGAGAGTGATTTTTTTTTTATTACAGTATTAAATGAAAGAGCTGCAACATTCACAGTCTAGTATGCCAACTGAAAAGTTGTTTTGGTTTGTTTGAGGGTTATTTTGGTTTGGATTTGCTTTTTTTTTAGCCTCTCAGCTGTCACAGTTCCCCCTTTATTGTTTTTAGAAGCAATGTAAAAAAGACTACACACAGTAATATTTAATGTGCCTACAGAACAACAAATATCCTTTATTCATGGAATTACTGCTGTTCACTGCCCATGAGTGGTCTTACCAACCTCAATTCTTCATTCTGCCATAGAAAAATGCTTTGATATTGCTCTAAACACCTATACAAATGAAACTATAATTGCCCTTTTTGAATCCATTTGCATGTCTTGTAAAACTTTCCTATTTTGCTTATGCCACTCTCTGTAGCTTACTTTCTTCACTGTCTCTGCAGTGTCTTGCTCACATTTGCTTCTGCACACTCAGATGGAACATTTTTACAATGTGTATTTCATATCCCTCAATGACAGCCAGTGTTTTCGTGACTTATGTATTCACTTTCCTGATGAGGTGTTCCACAATCATAACAAAGTAAATGAGTGGCATACAGTGTGCAGATACTTGTTTGCTCTTTGACTAGTTACAAAGAAACAGCTTGTGCTAGAAAAACAAAATATGTAATTCTGAATTACTGCAATATTGCCAAGCTAAAGGTGCCACAGCTTATTGAATTTTGTTCCTGTTTCTGAATGGTGTAGTAAAGGTTGCCTACAAGCTTCAGTTATAATTTCTAACTGACATTTTTTTGAGAAATTATTTTTAAAAGTTTTAGTCTAATATTGTGTAATTCATACTCCGTCTCTCAATAATGAATGGCTTCTATTTTCAGGAAAAGTTAAATGAAGGAACTCTTCTATGTTTTTTGAACAACTGGAGGATTTGGAGGTTTGAGTTTGGGTTTTATTTAAGTCTAAATCCACAAATCAACATTCTATATAATTTTCCTTCATCCTAATCAGTACGCTTGGTGGTTAGAAGAAAGGAGTTTCCAATTTTTGAGTATACTTAGTCTTTCTGAATGGTCAGAAGGAAGCTCCAGCAAATTTATTTTTTCTTATTTTATTTTCCTCTATATTGTTTTCTTTGCAATAAGTAACTCTCCTCATGTCTCCCTGCTGATTGCTCCCCACCTTTTGCTGGCCATGCCTTTAATTACAATTCTTACCAACTTTGTACAGCTGTAAAAATGAGGAATAGTATAACCTCCACTGTTTTCCTGCTATATAAGTTTTAATTATAGGGGTTTACATTTTGGAAGCTATATTTTGTGCAAGCAATCCTAGCTTTCAAGTCCATAAAATAAAATTTCTTAGATGAAGTGGGTGATATTCCTTCTACAGTGCTCCTGCAGAATTACCAAAGGTGCAAAACAGGCAAGGAAAGAAATACAGATTTTTGTCATATGTGGGTCCTTGCTCTTAAGATTGTTCTGGAAAACAAAACTCCTGCTCTTCAAGATAGCAGAGTCAACAACCTATTCACAATGGACCAGTATTAAGGCAAAGCTTTACACTTCACAACATATGGCAGTAAAATTACTTTCAAATAGTGCAGAGGAGATTGAGTCATCTTAATGTGAAGTAGATTAGGCAGACAAAAGAGATCCAATATCCAAAGAAAGATAAGGAAAGGAAAAAGATCAAGACAGATCCACATAGAAATGATCTACTATGAAAATAATTCAAGCAGTGAGACATGAGAGAGAAATACCATAGAGGGAGATAAACATGATTCCAGTGGATCCTGGATCCTTTTCTCTTTGGATTTCTACCCTTGATTTAGATTTTGATTTAGAACAGTGACACACTTCCTGCTAAGCACCTATAATGTTTCCTTTGTTCCTTTTTGCACCATCATGTGTGGCTTTGTGAAGATAGAGGGTAGGGTCACTGCTGATCAAAATAGTTGATCTATTTTAACAAGGCCAGATTTGGCAACACAAATATTAGAATCTGAAAATATAGTTAGTTTGACACTATTTCTTCTATTTTTTTCTCCCTTTCTTTTCTTTTTTTTTTATTCTGTTCACATTAGATGCTACAATTGTTCCTCTTGATCTGCTGAATTCCATCCTGCATGAGTTACATCTCAGTCTGTACCAGAGGAAGCTCTTCAACTGCTTGTGGTTCCTCCCCTACTTTTCATGACTTAAACAGTATGTTCAAGACATACCAGACTGCTCTTGCATATCATGATGATTGTTTTTTTAACTTTCTGCACATAAAACTGTAAGATAATGATGTCTTTCTATACAGAATGGTAGTAGGGAGTGCAAAGAAATTAATTTCTCCTTATGTACCTTCAAAAAGTACCTTGTGTGCTTTAAAGCATTTTCTGTGAATTTGGGGGTCAGGAAAACTCTCAGAATTTAGAAAGACAGGAATAGTAGTGGTAAAGCCTGTAACAAAACTGCAATAAAATCATAGCAGAGTAGAAATTCCAGCTTCCAAATCAACTGCTATATTTGTAATTTATGTGGAAATCAGGCTTCTTTGGATTCAAATTCTATTGTAAAACTCATCACTTCTCTATGTTGCTAGAGCCAGTACATAAATCAGAGGATCACAGAGGATAAAGGGATGCCTTGCTTTGACAAAAAAATGAAGTTGGAACTGCTCTGCCAGTCTGCCTTATGGCCATACTGTCACATGGTCTTCCTCAGGTGAAATTCTTCTCAAAACCAGTTTATTTTAATTTTTCTGGGTTTTGCTTCTTTACCTATCTACATGTATTTTTTGGGCTGTATCCAGCAAGAGATTTTCTCACCCAGTTCACAGTGTTCTTATATACCTGTGTCTAAAGCTGGGCTGCAGCTGAGGCTTTCACACTGCTGAGTACACTTCTGAGTGTGCTCCTCGATGCATTTTTAATGTTGAGATTCCCCAATGATCAAAACAAAATTTTCCCTTATCTCCTTCCTTTCAAAGGTATTCTCAAGGCACATTTAATGCATCTTGCAGCATACAACAGGAATTGCTATTTTTTCTTTTATGTAACCTGAGGAAACACTTACACAATCCCAAAACTTCTTTCTCTGCATTCCTGACCTTGCATGGGGGCATCTTCTTCACAGGGTATGTTCCCTGTGCTCCAAGGCATTTTGCATGTTCCTATTGTAATAAGGATTCCAGTTTTCTTATGCTGGTTATGACTCTGGAAGGAAAATACATCTTGACTTCCATCTTATATGAAGACAAGGTAGATATATTTTCTGAAAATTCTAGGAAAACATAATTTAAGACAAACACCTCAGAAATTTTTTAAATTGTGTCTGATGGACTGTCTTCTGAAAAGGTCCATCCTCTTAAATAAAAAAAGGTGTTTAAATGATTTTGTGGTTAAAAGGAGTATCCCAGATTAAAAGTGTTGTATCCTTAATATGATTATTGATATTTCCTAATGTCCTTATTTTGATTCATATTTGGCTTTGCAACTTAACTTCTTTATCCAAATATTTATGCTGAATTCCTGGAATGGCAGCAGGAAAACAAAGAATTGCTCTGTATTTTATTTTTTTCCCCCCCATTTGTATCATTTACCTGTGTGTAAAAAAAAAAAAGTCCATAGATCAATGGTATGATTAGCATTTGACTCCAGAAGGAATCTTTTTTTTCTAGTTTAAAACAGGGGTTTAGAATGTTACTTCAGTTCTTCTGGAATGCAAGGTGGCTTCCCAGCAATGAGTGAAACCTCTGTAGCCCAAAGCAGACCAAATGGATAAATGTGGATAATTCAGAGACGTTTTGAGTTAATTGGTTTTTTTTTTCTGTCTACATGAATGCTAAAGTCCCTATTCATATTGTATGTGTGATCCTGCCCTTTACTTTTGTTTTCTCTCAGCCCCTGTTTGCTCAGAGAACCAACTGCCTGTGCCCTTTTCCCTGAATATGGATGCACTTTTCTCTTTTGTGGGATTAAAGGAATCTGTGGTGATACATGATGCTCTGAGCTGGAGAGTGTATCTGTGAGTACTTCTGTTTTGCTTCACACAATCCTCTGTTTACAGCACCTGGTAATATTTTAGAAGTGATATCTCTTTCTTTTAGAAGAGTTATCCTTTGTGAGGGATGTTTACACCTGCCAGCAAACTGAGGTACTATTGTAACTTCTCAGTTGTCCTAACACAGTCTTCTTAAGAAATTTATTTTGCAAAGGGTAAGTAAAAAGACAGATTACAAGGTGATCTATGTAGGTGGCAAACATCTGTTCAAGAAATAGTGCAATCTTAGAAATATGGATTGACTGGCAGACTTTTGCCACAACCTCAAAAATATTTCCTTTTAATATCAGTACTGAAATCACAGCATCTTGTCACAGCGTGTGTTCACTGTAAACTGATGTAACCAGGTTCATCTTCAGAGTGCATGAATGTAAATAAAACATATTTGATTTGTTCTGTTTATTCCTGATGAAAATATCATGAGTTTCAAATTTGACTTTTTTTTTTTAAATCCTTGGAATAAAAAAAAAGAAGAAGCAGCACTTTTTGTTGTTTTTTTTTTATCCTAGAGTTGCAACTCTAATCCCAACACAGCAAGGCCCTCATACTTAAAGACCTGACTTCATGCTGGGTAGTCCTGCTGACTTATGCTTAAAGCTACATATATTTGTCTGTATTTGGGGCTAGGTTTAGCTCATTAGCATGTGACCTACTTTACAGGAGAGTGTGCTTTATGAATTTTTCACCAATATTCATGTATATAGTCTGTCTCCTTGCCAAGGTAAGCATTAATGTAATTAACATTGATAAATTCAACACACTTGTGTGGGAGGTTTCTACCTGAAGAGACGATGGATCTCAAAGCTCAGGTCCTTTTGTGGCAGCTCAAACTTCACAAAAATTACTGTATATAATTCAATAAAATAGCCCTTAGATGGAATGAATCCTTAGAAATCATAGCCACTGTGTTCAGAGGAGGTACTTTTACAAAAGGCACTGAAGGAGGATAAGGAATGCTCTGATTCTGTTGCATGCACAGAAGGCTGTGCTGGTAAAAATCACATATGTATGAGTTTACAGTGAGCGAAATCTCATGTGCTTGAAATTGCTTGAAATTTCCACAGTTTTAAAGATTTGGCCCATGAAGCAGGCAAAGAAGAAACACAGTAAGTTTAGTGAATTTATTTTTCATGTTGAGATTATGACCTTGAACATTTTGCAGAGTTCACACAACATTAAACTATATGGCCTTACATGATATTTATTTGACTTACAGTTATAATGGCAATAATAACTATTGCCTTTTAAATTATTTGCATTCAAATTCGTAGGGAAGTTGATAACGTGGCATTGACATGCCTGAACTTATTCTCATGAGTAACTGCATATTCTTTTTGAAAAAATTGATTGTAACACACTTACCTGTGTGCCTGTTGCATTATTGATCTTGTAGGAATCCAGATTTTGAAGACAAACTCCTTAGCAAGACCCCAGAAGACCAATTAGATGCCCTAACTTCAAATGTAAGTTCACAAATCTAACTACCTATTAATTTGGATCAAAGTTTGTAAAAAAGCCCCAGAAAATAAGTAGCACTGACAAAGATTTAAGATTTTCCATTTTTATGGCAAATTTATTGAAAATAAAAATGTGATAGTATCTTAACACTCAAGGAAAAAAAAATCCAAATCCATCTTATTTTAAAGTACATTGCAGCTTTTTGCATTTTAGATTTTCTTTTGCATGTATTCTTAAAAGCTTTTAGTACTAAATGAGCATTTCTAAAAATGACAACAGCCTGATTTCAACATGATGAAATGCTTCTATTTTTAAAGTCTGTACATTTATCTGAACTTTTCAATTCAGCTAAACAACACTTCATAGGGGAGAAATATGTTCCAGAAAATAATGAAAGTGAGACCTGACAGGACTGGAAATAAATTTATAGTGAATTTTTATGTGGGATGCAAGGGAGCCTGGAAAAAACCACAGATGTAACAGCCTGCTGAGCATTAAGAGTCAGAAAGAGAAATATTCAAGATATAATTTTGGTGGTTTGTGCATTTACAGTATTTATCTTTGCTATAAATTGCATTAGATTATTTGGATTTTCACACAACATAGGAACAGTTTTTGGGGGTTTTTTTGGGGGGAGGGGTGGTGGTTGTTCTTGTTGTCTCTTTTGATTTTGTTTGATTGGTTTTTTGGGAGGTTTTTTTTTGTCGTTGTTGTTTGGTTTTGTTTTTTTTCTTTTATTTTTCAATAGTTCTGTTTGTGCTATGGTACCTCTTGACATCCAGACCAGTGGGCCAGTCTCTTAGGCTATGCTTGCACTGTCAATTGTAGCAGCATTTTAATATGTACTTGTGCTTCTTTGCCAGAGCTGATGGGGAAATAGGGAAATTGGAGATATTAGGACTCCCCTATGTCATGAAACATTAATATGACCATAACAGAAGTCTCATTGATTTGAATTTATTTATAAATCTTACTTGCAGGAAACTCCCCTTGCTTCCATCTTTTAACTCCAATCTTTTTTGAATTTATTACTGATGACTGAAGCAGCCTCTAAAACTGTAGTCTCTAAAATCAAGAATGGTCTAACAAAGATATAAAAGCAATGCAATTCTCTTTCTTATTCTTCTTATTTTCTGACTTCCTAAAAACCATATCTGTTCTTCATTTTGCAATAAAAATTAGGGTTCACAGAGGGGATCTGATAATCTGAGTCATCTTTTCTGACTTTACACTGAAGAGTTCTGTAATTTAAGCACTGAAAGAGGCCTGAATGGGACTATATGGATGACTGTGGGAAGACCAGAAGAAGCCACTCAGGACTGGCACAGTTGGGCAACATCCACATTAAGAGGTTGTGAAGATGTGGATGTATTTCCATGCAGCTTCTCAGCAGCTCCAGGATTAGGAAGAGGGCAGCTTGATCAAAACACAAGTCATCAGAAAGCTGCAGTAAGAAGGTGAGACATGACTGAAGTTTTATCACCCCCAGATCAGAGAGATGAAACAGTAAACAGATGATAGTGACTCATGGAGGTGAAATACTCCAGAGAGGCAAAATTTCCTAATCACCATCTGCTCATAAAGAGTGAAAAAGGCACATCTAAAACCAGCACATGATCACTAACTTCAAAACTTTCCAGAAGACATAGTAAAAATCTTGATAATCACCATCCCTCCTCTTCCTAACCAAACCTTGGCACTCCCTTCCCTCTCAGCCCATCATCCCAAGGAAAGCTGGCTATCAGGACCACTTGAACACATGCCCACTGGTGTGAAAGTCTGTGGGTGAAAACAATTTTATCCTAAAATAAAATCACCCTTGCTACCAGAGAGATGCATGTGGTGCTTTGCTGTTCTGTTGCTACAAGTCCATGATCTCATTTGATTTCAAGGTGTTGTAGGCCAAGGTAGGGTTCTCAGCAACTCATTCCTTATGACCCTGGAAAATGAATAATACCCAGATGTGTCTGTATTAGAGACTGCAAGGTCTCCATCTGCCTGGCACAGAAGTCTGAGTCCACTTGAGGCTGAGTAGCTTCATGCTGAGCTCCTAATGCCTAAATCCTATGAGAAGAGGCACTTTAGGCATCTCTTTGATCATAGAGAAGAACTACAAAAAAAAAGAATCGAGAGTTGAAATTTCCTTTCCTTGCATTTCCTTTACCTTTTAAATATAATGACTGAGCTTTTAGAGCAGTACCTTTAATGTTAGGGGAACAAAATCTGATGTCTTGCTGTTCACTAGTCTGCCTTATCAACCATGTTGTAAGTTTGATTTTTTGCTGTTGTTGACAAAATTAGCACATCAAGAGAAAGAATTAAAAAGCAAATATGTATGAACTGATATGGTATGGTAGAGCTCTCTAGTTCCCATGTGGTCCCATAAAAGTGTTTGTATTTTATTCATAGGTTACTTAATACAAAAATCTTCAAAAGGCACTGGAGCAGAGAATGAAAATCAGGTACCTTCAATTTCCTGGTGAATTCCTTGATATTCTTACCCACACCTTTTCTACCCCAAAGATACAGTCTATTGATTTTGCAAAAAGCATTATCAAAAGAATCTGAGTGTTTTCTATGAAGTCTGGAATAGCAGAGTAAGGCACTTCATTCTCAGCTTGGAAATGGGAATTTGAAACTGCTCACTTAAAGGAATTTAGCCATAACTCCCATATAAAAGCTGAGTGTTGTGGAGAAGTGAATTAAAAACATTATCACGGGAAATATTATTTCTTGAGCCAGAATTTGATTTATTGTTCATTTGTGCAATGAAGGCTTGGCTGCTTACTCTGAGCAGCAAGCTCAGAATGAAGGAATCTTAATGGCTAAAAGGATGTTTAACATGTCTCACTTTTCACAACATTACCTATAACTTAAAACTCCAGTCCAGCAATGCCTGCTGCCGGGGTTGGTGCCTTCAAATCCATAATTGGAGCAGAATTTGTGTGTGAATACAGGTAAAAAAGAGGAACTCATAATTCAACAGATCTTTCTTCATGCACTTGGTTGCAGCTGCTTGTTCTAGAGACTAAAGTGAGGTTAAGCTTTTTTGTGTGGGTTTGTGGGTTGGGTTTTTTCCCACTCTTCCTTGGTGCACCTTTCTGCTGGGACAATGCTGAAACTGAGTTCTGTCCCACCTTATCATGTCTTGAGCAGAGCTGCTGGTCATGTTCAAGACTAACTCAGTGGGAACAAGACAAGTTCTTGGTGTTTCATTGGGTCCTTCCTAACCACAAAGCCTGAAGTTACTCTGGTTCCAGACTCCAAATCAAGGAGTTTCTGGGATTTTTGTTGAATTTGGATAAATTTGGTTTTAGCTTGGGTAATGGTACAGTAAACAGCATTAATTTGCCTTGAGTCCTCAGCATGTTGAATGATGGAAAACAGAATCATTTTTTTATGAAGCTAAGATTCAAATTAAACATTTACTGGAAAGACACATCTAAGCGAGCTGCAAAACCCTCTAAACAAGCTGAATCTTTACTTCTTCACTTGGGCAAACAAGACTTTAGGTGAGGGTCCCAAGTCATTCCCTTTCCTGGAGTTCAGGTGGAATTGAAATGCTGCATCAATAATCCAACCAACACTTTTTGTGCCTGTTCTATTTCCCATTAGGACCTTTTTAATTTTAGCCTTTTCTCTGCTGAAAGCTGCTCCCACCACCGTGTCCTTAGGCTGGGAAGGCTGTCACCAGGCAGTGGGATCCCTGCTGCTCAGCAGGGTTTGTGCTCTGCCTGGTGGGGTGGGTCGGCAGAGGAGCCTCACCACCTGGTGTCGGTTCTGCTCAGCAGATTTTGTATCTCTGTTTACACTCCGCTCAGCTATAATTGACAGTTCTGTCATCATTTCTTCACCATCTTTGGGTGTATTGTTATAGCTGAATACATACTATACAAGGGAAGAATCCTTGCTCATCACAGCTGTCGCTTTCCTCTTCTTCAGTTCTTCTTGTTCTTTTTTTTTCCTACGCTTTGAGGAGTGTAAGTCATGGTGCTTATATTGCATATGCATTGACAGATTTCTTGACTGACATGCAAATTAATTCAGAGGAAGAGGAAAAGAACATTTTTGTTCCTGACACTTCTTTATTTTTATCTTTGCGTGCCATCTTTGACAGGCTTTAAAATCTTATTCGTATTTTAAAAGTAACTTTAAATAAAGAGCAATTTGTTATATCAGAACTGTGCTACTACTCTATCTTGCTTTCCAATTTGTACAAGTCCACACTAAGAAAAGCTTCTCAGTGATTTGATTCTGACACTAAACAAGATCCCTGGAGTTCCAGTAAATTTATTATCTTTTTATTTTTAATCTGCTTGAGGGAGTTTTTATAATGGTCCTGGGCAAGGAATTTTCCTCTGGTGTCCTTTACCGTGCTCCTTCAGGACTGCACATGCTGAACCCTGAGAAATATTCATAATGGCTAAAATTAAAGAGGATGGGCCCAGAAAGGGCCGTAACTGAGAAGAGAAAACACATTCTCATTAATCAAGAATAACAGCAAGAGGATTTATTGTCTCAGCATCAGTAATGGATCAGCTGCTGCAATATGAGACTCTTGAATTTTAAACCTTATTTATTGGCTCTCAAATGACTGCTTCTGGCTTTCATTTTCCAGTTCAACTAGTCTCCTAGTAATTTCGCTTTCTTTCAAGAAAACAAAAGCTTTATTTGTTTTTCCCTTTTTATATTTACTTACATTGGGATTAAAATTACCTGTGACCTGCTACCTCCCCAGAACATCAGCCTTGGAATAAATCTGTGAATTCTGCAGAAAGAGGAAAGCAATTTTATAGGGAGGAAATTGCCTTCATATTTAGAGTAGATGAATTATAATCTTGTGTGAAGTTTCTTTTGCTAAAAGATCACAATTCTCCAGTAGAGTAGCGACCTCAATTTTTTCTCTTGTGGTAGGAAATTGTTGGATGTCTTTTCTCATTTCCTGTTGGGGCATGGTCAACTTTGAGACCAGTGCTACCCAGTGTTGTCCACCTCAAGAGTTCAAATGCAGCGCAGGAATTTATATGTTATGTGTTAGTGGTTTTCAGGAAGGAGAACAGCATCTATTGATTGGAGAGTAAGGCATGTGAGGAAAAAAAGAACAGTGACAGTAAAAGAAAATATAAGCATAGGAACATGGGTGCTGAAGAAATAGAAATGTCATTTAGAGAGGAGCTATGGGACAGGAAAAAAAGTATAAAATTAATCCTAGTTCCTTATTGTCATTGTTCATGTCTTTTTCCCCATTCCCCCAAAATATGTTTCCTTCTAAGATAAAATACTCTCTAATGCAGGAATACGTCACAGACATTTTGGCAGGAAGCTTATTTTTTTGCAGTAAAATTTTTAGAATAACACATTATTTGATGCAAAAGACTAATAACTGATTTGTTGTTCTTCTTGCATGGGTTTTTTGGTCCTTTGTGTTCTCGTGGCTGGTGCCTTGAATTTAGCTGAAAGCCATGTTTGTCAGTGGATGTGATGCTCTTAGCTGGAGAGGAAAACTCCTACAAACAACATGAAGAGCGATTTTTCATTCCAGTCTGAGTACTTTAAAATTCTTTGCACTTCACGAGCTTCGTTGTGCTTGATTTGTGCTCCTGAACAGACAAAGGAAGAGGAACAGCTCTGGAAAATTCAGCCCTTTGAAAGCCAATGACAAACCTTTGGTATTTTGTTTTTTGTTTTGTTTTTTTTTTTTTTAAATCAGTCTTGCACTCATGGAGAGTTTTAAATATCCAGGTGTTACAAGATATAAGAAATAATGGGGCAGAATAGTGATTATGAGTGGCAATTAGTCACTGATCAGCTCTTTTTAGTGGCTTGTTTATAATGATGCTTTTTTTATACCCACAAAGTAGGAGTAAGGATTTAAATCTTTTTCTTGTCTACTGGTTAATAGGTGTCTTAGAATAAATTTACAGTGACGGGTTCTTGTATCAATAATGAGTGTAAGTAATGAAAAACCAATAAACTTTAGCAGCCTGTAGACTTTTATGTTTGCTTTCTACCATTTACCTTGTTTGCATTTCAGAGCAGCTATAGATTCTTTCTTTCTGTTTTTCCTCTGGTATAGTAATTTTAAGCAAAGTTCCAGATACTGCTGCAGTTATGGAAAGCAGATATTGAATTACTGGGGTTAAAGTTAAGTATGGAGCAATTTTGTTAAAAGAAAGCTAAAACAAGATTTTTAATTTAAAGGTAAAAAGCCCAAATCCAAATGCTAACCTGAAAATGAACCTGTGAATCCTGTGCAGATGAACTGCCCTGCTTTAGGGTACTTCTTTTTGTTTGATATAAGAGATAACTTTCTTTTTCAGTAAGATTATAGAAATGAAGATTTTACTAACCTTACTCCATCTCAGAACACTTATTTTTGAATTATTCATTTGAAGGTTGCTTGCTATGGAGAGATCACAGTTCCCACCACGTTTATTTGTCTGACTTCTTTCCTGCCCTCCTTGAATGTGCCTGTAATTCATCACTGCTTTCCCTATTTCTTAGGTCTATAGGAATGAACATCTTTTAAGCAAATAAATAGTTGTGCCTTTCTCCTTCTTGTCACCTTCTCTGTATTTTCTCTTAAAGTTTTTCTTACTACCTTTAGGGCATGTTGAAAAGCCTGGAGAGGGGATGAGGTGGCTGTTTCAAGGAGATCATGGTTTTTTGTTTCTGACAGGAGTTCCTTTTAGCAGGACACCTGACAATCTCCTTTCCTTTGCACCAACTTATGTCCTTCCCCAGACGTGGAGAAGCTTTGAAAAATGAGAATATTGTACTTGAAGTAGAGAAAACAAGTTAAGCTGTGTGGTGCTATGAATGTGAGCCTTGTTGCCTTTGCCTGCCAAGACCAGCTCTGCAACTCAGCTGCCACTGAATTTAACAGCACAGAGTGGGACCTGAGTCCCATCTTTAGGAAATTCTGAAACAGGTGATTACACTCTGGATATCTTTTCATAACAAAGTTTTTTGAGACAAATGCTTTATATTTTCTGCCTCAAACACATCACTTAGAATATCTTGATTGAATCCCTGGAAAGTAAGTAAAAACTGATGGTCCACATTACAGTTAGCATTTGGCTGGGTTCAGTAGTGACATTTGTCTCAAAAGTGAAGAGATAATAATGAGAAAATATTTTGGAAGGGTATCCTTGGTAAAACACCATATTCTGTGTGGCAATTTATTTTTCATTTAATCTGTGTGTCTCCCCTTTCATGCAATACTTAGGGAACATTCTCATTAACAGCCACCTGTGTAAAAATCTTCTTAGGCCCTCACAGTTCATGTTTCTGTGATGCTGAGCCCTCCTTAGCAGAGGTGTCCCTTGGTTAAGTGAAGTTCCTGGGAATCCTTTTAAATTCGGAATGATCTACTTTGAATATTAGTTTATTTTGCAGAATAAGGGGGGGAATAACTTCTTTTCAAGGAAAGTTATCACTATCACTGAATTGTGAAATAAGATTACTGGTAAATCATAACTTTTTCAGTGCAGCTGATGGAAGAAATAAATCCATCTAGGCACATCTAAGCAAAGTATTTACAGCTCGTTTAAACAGCCTTTCTAACTCATATTTCCTGTATAAATCAGTCTTGTTTGTGACCTTGGAAATACATCAGAATTACAAAAATAACTAAATTGCTTTCTGCCAACTCAAGCTGAGGTTCTTTTAACTTACCATTGCCTTCAATTTCACAGAAAATGTCCTCTCTGATTAAATACAATTTTAACACTACAAAATGCTTTAGGAAAAAAAAAAAAGGCTAAGTCTATAGTTAAAGTGATACTTTCATACTACCAATCTGAATTTTTACTACCATCTATGAGTTTGACCACAATATACTGTAAATATCTGTTGACACGCAATCTCAGAGAGAAGTCTGGCTTCAAGTTTGTAGTTATAAATTCCTTTTAAATTCTTTTATAAGCCATTATGTTTGAAATGCTCTTCTTTTGAGTTAAGATATATCCCCATAGGAATTTCCTAGCACTTCACCGGAGGTTTTTTGTCCCTGGGCCAAAAGGCCAAGGCAGCTAGCCCTCTTTTTGTTCCCTGTTTCTTTTGAGGCTAACCTAGACTGCCTGCTGTTTCTTTTGAAAGTTCACCCTGCTTCCATTGACACAAGTCCTGACCCAAATGCTTATTGCAGCTTGTCTTCTGCCTTGTAGTTTCTCAGGCACAGAGAGCAGAACTGTCAAAATCCTTTAGACTTTACTGATGTCAATATATTGATGTTAGGAAAAGATCAAGCTGGGAGATTTTGGTCACCTTTCCTTATATCTGGGCAATGTCTAGACATGGTAAAATATAAGTTGATGGCAATGGAAGTTTTTGGTGTTTAAGGATGGAGCACTGATAAAAATCCAAATCAAATAAAACCAAAAAGGGTGATGAGGAAATACAAGACTCAAATACCCTTGGTTGGTTTGGGTGATTTGCGTGAAAGAAAGTCAGATTTAAGAGGAGCATTGGTGTTACTACATTCTCATTACAGTCTTCCTTCTTTTGAGGGAAGAAATGCATGGGGTTTTCTCAGGACTAGAAACTGCAATTTCACCTGGCTCTGCAGGCAGCGATATTCCAGTTTCATCACATAATAGTAATGTGTTTGTGCATTAAGTCTTGTAAACATCCACAGTTTTACCAAAAGTTTGCCCTTTGGAACGGGAAGTTGCCATGCCCTTACATTCTGTACACTCCTTTGTGCATTTCCTTTCCATGCACAAAATCATACTCAAAGTTTCAACGCTGGCCACAGCCTTTAAAAGAAAACACTTCACATTTAATCTGTGGAGATGTTCATTACTAAAATCTCAGAAGATTCCACCTGCATTAAACAACTACTTCTTGTTAATGCTGGTATGACATGATTAGCACCTAAGAAATTAAAATTTGCATGAGGAAAGGTAACCAGGAAGAGACAGCAAAGAGGCAAAACAAAATAAATAATTGCAGAGGCTGAAAACCGAAGGCATAAACTTTTTGAAAGCCACAAGGAAGATTTCCAACTTCAATACTTGATTTTACAAACATTGTGGTTTTTTATTTTGTTGGGGAAAAGGATTGTGGGAGATTTTAATTGCAATTATTATTTCATTTGCAATGAAACAGCAATTTTACACAAAATCTATGACACAGCATGCTCCTTTCTAATCTGAAAGCTTCCCCAAAGAAGAGAAGAAGGCACTTTCAGAGTTTCCCACGATGACTGAAAGGTCCAAGCCTCCTCTGGATGTTCCCACTTTCCTAGAGCAAGGCACAGTGTGGGACACTGATTTTGTGTGGTGAGGGGATAGCAGATGATTGGTGCCCAAGGGTTTGAGGAAGTGGGTATTGTTTTCAGCCCTCTGAAAGGCCACAAGACTTATTGGCAGCCCCTGATCTTGCCTCCTCTTTTCATCAAGGTGAACTAAATAGAGTCTCTAAGCATGGGGATCCGTGTCTTATTTCTGCCTGAAGGTATTAAAAACACAAACTGATTCTGCAGTTACCTTTATTATAATTAAAGGTCAGCGCAACTTTATAGCCTTCAAAAATGTACCCCTGATTTACAGGAAAACATAAAAGTCAGAGGAGAATTGGGTCATGTAATTTAAAGATCATTATTGTCATTCGCTTTGAAATAATGCTCCCACATTGAAGTTGAAGTTACATTATTCACTGTGATTTGTACTTTTAAAAAATTGGAGATGGACAATATTTTTTTCAGGCCTCAACCTTTAGCCAGAATGAATTATGGTAATTGTTGTAAACAGAGTATTAATGTTAGCAAAGAAAAGATGGCAGCAAATTAAAACTAGAACTCTGCCAGGAAAACATTCAAGAAAGAAAAATTTATGAAGGATAAGGGAAAACATTAGACTTGTGAATATCATCATGATTATATGGCTATTTGCTTAAAATAATATAGCTATAATTTTTAAAACCAAAACAGAATATTGGCTTTGACAGTACAAGAATGTGGATGCAGATGAAGATAGTGGATCTTGATGGGGTAGTTTGGACAAAAGAATATTGGAAGATTTACATGTGGAGTTTTGTATTTGTGGACAACATTTACCTGAAAAAAAGAACTAAAATATGAAGGTTTTGGGTTCCCCTTCCCTCCTCTCAATACACTCAGCAGGGTAAAGGAGATTTTCATTCCTGTTACCTGCAGTAAAGATTTAGCAAACCCTGTATGTTGTACATTTACACTCCTCTCAGCCTGAAGAATCAGAATTTGAAAGGGACTCAAAAGCAAACACAACTAAGTTTGGCATGAGAATTAAGCTTCTGATTATTTGTATAGTGGGCAGAGACATTTTTCTTTCTCTAAGTATTTAATTTTTTTTTTAACTAGGAAAAGATTAGCAGCTACAGAAGAAGTTGGACTAGGCACTGCTAGTTGCCTTCCAAGAGGTAAATAAGATTCCAAAAGAAATCACAAGTTTTCCTGAATAGATCTCAGAGGATCTAACGTAATGAATCTCAGACAAATTAAACCAGAAGTCTTTTATCCAGTCTATTTTCTTGTATATCTAAGGAAATAACAAATCTTTGAGCAGGAAGATAAGAAAAGGTGGTGTCAAGTGAACAACTGATTCTTTCCCAAATTTGTTACAGCTGCATTCTCCCTCTGTCCTGGAGCAGTGCTATTCCAAGCCAATTTAAATGACTTTGACAGACTCATCACAATGTAAAAGTGATTTTTTTCTTACCTTCTCTCCTCTGTGACTAACTTACTGGGCAGAAAGGAAGCTGACAGGAGGAAATATGAAGAAGATAGAGGCTACTGCATCCTTGTCTTAACTAATATTTCAGGTACTGGTGTTAGCAGAAAAAAAATCCAATTCTGCTTTTAGTTTCCATTTGCAAATGGAACACACTAGAGATGGTAAAATCAGGGCTTCCAGCCATTTGAGCAACCTTGGATATGAACAAGCTACTCACAGGAAAATCCTCTTTTTCTGCATTTACATGTATTTCTGATTTTACACCTGTGCATATATGTATGTTGAGTTTTTTCTTTCTTATAGACATTTAATGTAGATTTCTGACTGATACTATGTTTAAAAAATTAATGTCTTTGCTAATGCTTTTACAGGTAATATTGGAGCCTTTTTTTCCCTTCATCCAAATACAATGCAGTACTAAAACTTGCAGCTTTAAAACTTAAACATCTATAGAAATATCAAGGTTCTGCTCTAGGTTCTGAATGTGTTTTTGTAACCAATATCTTTCTTTGAAAATTATTTTCACTAGCTTCATTTTTAAATGGGGAAAATGTGTGTGGGGATTCAATAATGCTCATTATATTATTTGTCCCTTTTTCATTAAAATCAAAGTAGCATATCCAGGTGATTTTTTTCACCAACCTGCACATTCTGGTCACATTCATTATTTTTCACATGGCTAGGCAAATCTCATAAGATAGAAGCAGATGGTGACAGCTTCCTCATACCATCAAATCAAATTGAGATAGCAAAAATAAACATTGGTCCCAAGCTTAGAAACTAGGTGAACAATCTGCCTTCTGAAAAGCTGTGCCAATTTTTTTAGAAACCATGGATAACATAATGTTGATTAAGAAGTAACCACGAACCTCCAAAAAGATTTCTTAGGAGAATATTGAAGATATGAGACTATCTAACACTTAATGTTCTATATCAAGATGGGGTTTGTTTGAAAAGCGTGAGTATTCTCCCTCCAGCCTTTGTGTTCAGAATGTGCTCTGATCAATAATTCAGTGCCACCTGAGGTTCACTATTTGAAATTTAGGAACTACAGGTAATATTTGCAGTGTTTCCTCAACCCTCTCTGTGAAACAATAAAAAATTGTAGTACTAAAATGTAGTAAAAATATTGCTACTTTAGGATGAAAATCTATGTAGTAAATATCACACAGGTTCACTGTTTTAATAGCAACATTAAAATTTGGTTCTGTAATTTTCTCCTCTTATTAATTTCTTTTGTATATAATTGTTTTTCATCATTCAGAAAGCCTTGTGCCATGGTACATGGAAAACAACTGCAGGAGAAGCAACAAATACTTTGGGAATATCATGTGTGCAATACATCTCACCAGCCTAAGATGTACTCCTGATTTTGAGCATAAAGTATAAGGAACAAGCATATTCACTGATTTAGGACTTGCAGCATGATTGCAAGAAGGAAATGCTTGTCTGGTCAAGAGTGAGGGCACTAGATTCTTTCAATTAAATTATTACCAAACTTCTAAACAAAGGTCAAATCTCTGTGTTCTCAAAATAACAAAACAAACAAAAACCAAAAAAGAAAACAAAAAACCAAAACCAAAAAACCAAAACCCAAAAAAAAAAAAAAAAAAACAAAAAACCAAACAGCCCTCAACTCTGAAAGAAAAAGCAACCTTTTTTCCATATGTAACATTTCCATCTCAGATGATTACCTTTGCTAAATTTGTATGCCACAGGAACTTGGGTATATTACTGCTGGAAAAGTAGAGCAACTGATTGAAAAGTGATACAATTTCTGTATTACAAAACTGTTGCCTCTAAAAGAAGAGTATCAATCATAGGTAAATGCATAAGTAAAAGGATTGATAGCATTAATGCTTTTATGTGACAGTTAAGGTGTGTGGAGCATTGCAAAGGGAGAGGTTTTATGAGAAGTAGGCTGGAACAATAAAATAATTGTGTGATACTGGTATCATATATTTTATAATATATATTTTATAATATATGACAGTTCAGACAGAAGGGTTTAGCAGTCCCTCTCATTTGGAATGTTCTCTTTGTTATGTTCCAGAGGGTGACTTATCCTGTAAAAACCATGTTACACAACCCATTATGTTTCTTGATATTCATCACAAAGTAAATGTTGTGACATATTAATTTGATGAAAAGATACCATTAAAAATATCACAGTAAAAAATGAAAAGTGTTGTGATTAACGGAGTTCTAGTGTAGCCAAAAGCAGGTTGTAATTTAGATTTTTGTTAAGCTCTGTACCTGACTGAAATAAGTTGTATCTAAATTGTCATCTAAACTTTAGATGGCAAATTGTTTGATCACTCAGAGGATGTGTCCTAGATGTGCTAATACAAGACTGAGGGAAAGAAAATACTCTTGTGCCAATGAATAACACTTATGAGTATTATATTAGAATATTATATATTATTTGTATAATAATAATAATAAAAATATTATGATACTTATAATTTGGTACTGTGCCCATGCATATGGAAATGTCAGTCTTATGGTGATTTTTCTTGTTCTTCTATTAGATCCTCCTATAATTTTGAGGATGTGAGAGAATCATGAAACATTGCTGTTAACTTTGAGCCTAAATCCATAATCTCTTTGGAATAATGGGGGAATTCACTTTCTAATCCACATTTCTGTGCTGCCTGAGGAATTTGGAACCATAGTATTACATCAGTTTAGGTATGTCTTTTTAATTTCTTTTTTTTCCTTTGTAATCCCAAATGATATAAACACTTTTATTTTAGTAATAGCAAACTATTTTGTACAGCCTCAATCAATGTATGTATCAGCCAACTTAAAAAAAAATGCTATAATCTATGTGCCATGGGCTATGAAATGTGTTGATTTTCCTGCTTACTCCTGCTATACTTTTTCTTCTATTCATTGCATTGATTTTAAGTCATCAGGCAACATGTAGCATGGATTTCCATCTACTTCCTTGCTTATATCAAGAATCCCTTTGGCATTTGACTGCATTTTTCAGATCCCTCTTTTCATCTTTTCTCACCATTCTTTATCTTTTCCCTACATTGCCATTTTTCCTCAAGTCTTCTTTTTACCTGAAGGGATACACTAAAGAGGATCAGTAACAATGTGGGATTTTTGCTTCCACCTCCATCTTGTAACTATTTTTCCTTATTTCAAACCTAGGAAAATTTTTCCAAGTCTTACAGGGACAGAACTGCAACAACATTAACTCTGTCAGATGCTTTTCCTGAGTCCAAGTTGCCTTCCCATCCTCAAACACAGAGGTGTTTTGCTTCAGGGGAAAAAAGCTAAGTCATGAACTAATTTTCAGATCTTAAAATTGTGGGATTCTTATTTTCAAATTATGTGAAAAGTAGTCAGAAACAATAAAATGGGGGGAAGAGATGATTACTGTATGCTTCAATGGATTCATTATTGCTGAAAATGTGGGGCGTACGTAATCAAATATTTAACAAAGGATCTTGAACTTTGATTTTAACATGAATTTCCTCCAAGACTTCCTTACAAATTGCTCTGACATTTAAATAAATTTGAATTTATTTACCACAAGATATGTTGCAATGAGACAGCATATGTCCAGTAATTTAACAATATTTCTGACAAGTTCATAGTATCTCCCTCATTAGAGCCATTTTTTCCTTACAGAAATATTCTCCCTGGACTCCTTTTAGCAGGAGTGTTTTGGTGCAAAGGCTCCTCCTGCAAATGTTCACAAAGTACTAACATGACATTTCAATAGTATTAAAACCTGTTCAAGTTTACTTGCCAACTTGTGCCCTATTTGCAAGTAAAATATGCCTTCCTTTCTAATCATCTGCTGCTTTAAATGATCATTTCCCATTCATTTAATAATATATGCCAAGTGCCTTCCAGACATGTTTTATCCTTAGACTGTCTCATCATCATCTTGTGTGGTAGCAGTGCCCCTCTCAAAAGAAACGAACAACATAAGGAACTCCAAACGTCTAGGTGGCAGTTCACGTTATAAAAATACAACATGTCTGTAGCAAGACCTATCAAAAAAACACCAATACTTTTTAAAAATTCAACAAAAAGTGGAAAGCAGCTGGAGGAGCATTTGGGCAATTTTGATCAATCAATGACTGCTTTAAAGAACATCTATTATTTGTGAGTTGAAGAATCTGTAATATATTACCATAGAGGTAATACTGGAAAAGTAGCATCAGTTTCTAAAATACTAATTGGAAAATAACAATCCTGATTCCATAAAAATAAACGTGTTACACCAATCAAGAAGGAATTGCTAGTTTTGACTGGAGTGCCAAAAAGGTACATCCATCAAAGGGGAAGAGTTATTTGTGTTTGCAAACATTTTGTGAGTCAAGTTTAGTTTTGTGAGTAAAAATATCGCCACTGTTATTTGAGAGAGATTTAGATAATCCAGCAACAGGATAACAAGTTAGCACCATCTTCCCCAAATAGCTTATGAGACCAGCTTGTGGAAAATGTTCAAGATGAATCTGGGAGAAGAGATATTTTTAATATCTTTACAACAGTGAAGCCATGTAGCAGAAAAAGGTATGACATAAATAAAACAAAATAAAATAAAATTTAAAATGCCAAGGATGAAAGAAGATAAAAATAATGCAAATTAGGTCAATCATCTTAATATTTTAATCCCCTCTCCCATGTCCAAAACTATTAGTATTATATTACTTAATTCTGGGCCTATGC
>VZSJ01002323.1:29195-155972 GCA_013398405.1 Pheucticus melanocephalus | reverse complement strand
ATATATTTTATATTTGGATATCTGTCACAATCAGAGATTTTTTTTTTTCCTCTACATACTTCAGTTGTGTCTACTCTCCATGATACAGAAAAAAATAGTTCTTCTTTTGCACTTGACAATTTAATGTACAGTTTGAGCGATTTTTAAAATGTTTTTGTTCTTTGTGAATACTGGTACCTCATTCTTGAAGATTTTTCAATTTTCTGCTTTAGAAAATGCATGATAGCATACAATTACTTCATAACACTCAGAATATTCACTATGGTAATAGAGCTGATAATCTTGGCAGAGCTAATGAACAAGGTTCAATGCTATTTCCAGAATGGATGGGTCTATGCAAATTTTAAATACTACTTACAGCTTGTGTGCTCTCTCAGAATTTTATTAATAAAGACAGACGAGATCTGAGCAACAAGACAAATACCAGTACTCAGAAAATGCAGCACATATCTTAGGCAGCTCAAGACAAAATAAGCAGTTAAAGCACTTATATTGTGCTTTACATTTTCAAATCAACTTGTTGGTGGCCACAGCACCAGAGTAGGGTGGGTTTGTCCTCACAGCCTTGACTACCAGCCTACCTTTCTGTGGTGACATCAAGACAGCTGTTACTGATGAAATTATTTATTTGCCATTTTTAGGAGATAAAGAAATGGTGTTTAAGAGGGACCCAAAGCAGTTTATGCCAATAAACAAGTCAGCATGTTTGCAGTTTTATTTTAGAAATGTTTGTCTGTGGTTCACGTAGAGTTACTCATCACTGGGTATCAGTAAGTTGATTATGCAAAGTAACAATCTGTTTTCAAGCTTCCAGAGAGACCCAGTATATCATCAGCATCTAAACCCCTTCATGTTATGCTCTGAAAGTCAAAAAAACCCACGGATATTTGCTCCACAAAACGCCATCTCAGGAGATGTCAGCATTTCCTACAATACCCGAAAACACAATATAATCTTATGATTTAATTTTTTTTTGTGTGTCAAACAGAAGAAAACCTGTTAGCAATAATGTAATACACTTGTAAGCTTATAAGCAAAATACAAAGCACCAACATCTCCTCTTCTCCCTCCTCACCTTGCCCTGCCAAAAAAACCTAACCCATGCTGTAATTTTCTTATCTTGTCTTTTTTTCCTTGTCCCTGTTCTGTTTTGCATCCCCATCAGTTCAATACTTTCTCAACCACCCTGTTTTACTTCCTGTCAGCTTGCTAAAGAGTGTACCATTAAATCTGAACTAGCTGGCTTTTAAACAGTTCTCACTTTGGCCTTTGTCTGAGAGCAGAGAAAAAAAGAATTGATACACCCTTCCTAAAGGCCTCTCACCCCCCTTATCTTAGAGCCTTTTTTACAGTGAGCAATCAAAATAAATATGTTTAGATGTGAACAATGGTCAGACAGCACCAGAAAGATCTGTAGGAATTTCAAATGAAACAGAGGAGTTCATGGAAGCAGAAGCCTTGAAAACTGTTGAGCATTGCAGAAAGGAAGGAGAAAAAAAAAAAAAAACAGAATATAAAGTTTTTTTCCTGCTTGAGCTCATGTGACACAGCCTGCTTTGGGATCATGGAGAACATACCTAGAGCTCTGAGCTACAAACTGCCCCTTGTTAGGGGAATTTGTCTTTTATGAAGGAGATTTAATTGCAGCCATCTTCAAACAAATTGGAAAATAACCAGGAGGTAAGTGAAAGATTCATTTAATAATCTTAACAAGACACAGCCTAGAGCATCTGAAGGCCTTTAACAAGTGCTAATGATTATACCTGAGAAAATATCTGGTTCTGACTCAGAATTATTAATTTAGGAGGGAGGATAAGAATTCATAACAATTTTAATGGAGAGAAAAAAAAAAGCATAAAACTGAACAATTAATGTTAAAAAAAAACTTACAGACCCACATATTTACTAGGTCTTCAAGACATGACTTACTTTGCCTTCTATGTATTTTTCAAGGTGACTTTTCTATTGTCCTGTGCATGGTTGATTTACTGGTACATTCCAACAAATCCCAATAATTTCCCCCAAAGGTTTTTTTCCTTTTGTTCTTGGAAAACATATGTGCAGAGTCCCAGATCTCTGTAATGTCAGGGGAAAGACCTAGATGATATCTGAATCAAATAGACTCCACAGTATTCAGTATAATCTAAAATCACAAGATATGGTCGCTGTGATATAATCAGGATCCAGCCTAAAAATCAATCCCCTCTTCATCCAAACTACCAGAGAAGAAAAGCAATCTGGTTACAGAGCTGAATCAAACCATGGTTTGCTTGTGTGGATCTGCTCTCCATTTCTCAGGTCAGAATCCTTGGATCATCTTGTTGTGTGGTACTTTGGGATTGTTATAGTTATGTCACTGCAGAAATACAATGAAAAATCATAAACTGAGGGGTTTGTATATATATATTTTATTATTATTATTATTATTATTTTTAAAGAGGTCCAGTGTTCTTGAGTCTGAGGGCTGCAGTACTGAAGTCAGAAATGCTACTCCATCTTTGTAATCTGAAGAGGGAAGACTTGAACAGAACTAAAAAATCTGACTGTAATGCTCTGAAATTTTTCACTCAGCTTTTAACAAGCTACTGCTTTGAGACCTTTCCATGTTACACTTCATCCCTAGTTTTCAGACTCTGTGAATATCTGTATTTTACATTATTTTCCTCAAACATATTAGTTTGTATTTTTCCCATTTGAAGCTCATTTTGTAATTTTCTGCCTGATTCCTTAATCTCACTTGGTCCCATTTGTATTATGCCTTTGTGCTCTCTGGTGTTCACCTCAAGTTCTAATTTATTCTCACCTGCATATTTCATTAATGTATTTTTACTCCCACATGCACATTATTAATAAAGACGTTAAACTGGATGACTCTCTACAGAATGCTATTAAATATTCTCCCCTACACTCCAAATCTAATACTTTGAGCCCTTTTTTTGTACAGCCAGCTCTCAGCCCTTGTGACAATGCTCTCTGCAAGTCATTGGGAAATAATTTTCAGTAGAATTCTGCAAGTTATCATATCAAGCACCTCACTAGATTCCAGACATATATATTGCATTCCCTTTATCCACTAAGTAGATGATTTTGTCAAAAAAAAAAAAAAAAGGCAAAACAAATAGCAAAGTCTGTTTTTATGAAATAGGTGCTTTGTTCATTACTTGATGACTAGGTTTGAGATTGGGGAAAGAATTATCTGAATTGTTTTTTTGTAACGTTTGCACCCTGATTTATAGAGTACTGTTTTGAGCTCTACCCAGGTTCTTTTCAATTCCCCTGGCACCAGGACCTGTTTCTGTTGCTTACAGTGTTTAGCACGAACCCCTTGTTCTCATGATGGATAACAGGGCAAAGACTCCTTTGAAACAACCCTTCTGCTGATCTGTGGTGAGGCTTCCAGCAAGCTCTACTGCCAGTGCTCCACCAGAGACAACAAAAAGTCACCTTTGTGCTGTCTGCAACTCTTCCATCCCACTCTTACAGGGGAGAAATGGCCCCAGCTCAAGCTCCTGACTCCAGTGCCTGGGAGGGCAGCATGCCCCAGTGCTGTTTAAGTTTTGCTTTAGTCAGTCTGCTTTTAATACACTTCCTATTCTGTGTTAATTTTTTTCCCTCCCTAGCAATTTTCTCCCAGCTACTCATGTTCTCCTCTAATTACCAGGTGCAATTAGAATAGTTCTACTGCTTTCTACGGATTCTGCGGTTCGGCAATGGAATCAGATTGGTTCAGCTGTGGTTTTCTGTCTAGCAAAGCCTTTGTGTGCTTCAGGAAGGTAAGTTGGATGCCTGGTGTGTATGTCCAACTGTTTAAAGCAATACTCAGCACCAAAACAACACTGAAACCATTCATTAGGAATTTATGCAGTGACTGGAAGGGAAAAATAATTTTTTCCCATTCTTTATTTTAGATTTGTGCAAAGACTGCACCAAAAAGAGTTCAGCCACAAGATGAAATTTGGACTTGTCCCATAGATGCAACAGCTAGGAGAAAAAAACATTTTGCTTTAGAATGACTGTTGGAATAGCTGCCTTTAAGACTTACTAAACAATTCAGTTCCAAACAGTGTATTTTGACATCCAGGCTGTGTGCCCTGGTGTTTCAAACCATACACTAGATAAATTATTAAACCTATGTGGGCTGCTTATTTCCATTTCAAATAAAACACAAATCAAATATGACATTTAAAACTTTTCTATAATGTCTATAAAGAGTGCTAAGAACACAGGCTTGTAAAAGAGGCTTATTCAGTGCTTATAAGAGTGACCTATCAATAATGGAAGTCAGTAAAAATACAGAGCTTCCATAGGATGATTTAGGAGAATATTTTTGGCTTAAAATTTTGAAACACTGGCTGTAATATCTGTCTCAGTTTTCCCTGGACTTCTTTCTCCAAATCCCTGTGGCCAGGGAAGTCAACTCATGACATAGCCCCTCTTCCCAAGAAACCTAAGAAAACTAAGACATTTAGTTTGATTATTTTAGGGCTAAACTGTGTGGATTTTGGTTTGCTGAGTATTTTAGTTATGTAAAGACAAGATGAGTTCTCTGCTTCTTTCTGTCAAAAAAAGGACAATGTCTGGTAGGAATTCTGTCAATCTTTTCAGGTCTTTAAAACTAATGAAAGTTCATTTGCAATTAAACAGTCCTCGAGTTTCTCTGGATTGAGATTCAACATGTTTATTAAAAAGATTGTGCATAAGATATGGGTGTGATCTTCTAAACACTGATATTTGGCATATTTTCTATGTTTGTTATGATAATATATTTAGAAGTTACAAAGAATTTCCAGAGCTCAGCAAGCGCAGTAAGAGGTAAGATTCACTAGCTCATCAGAGCAGGAAAAATAATGACTAAAGAGTAAATTCATGCCATGCTAACTTAGATATTCTGAATGCTTTCTCAGTAAAATTATTCTGGCACCAGAGTCAAGACAATCCGACATTTTGTTTAGATATATAAAGATAAGTGCTTAAAATATATATGGTTGTTTAAGTGTCATAAACTTTATTTTATAACACACATTAATGGAGTATTTTAACTACACTGATGTTTTGAAACTTATGATTTTTAAATATATGTGTAGAACAACTGCTATTTGTAGAATTTAGCAAAACAAAGCTATGACTTTAACTGTAATAAGTGTTGAGATTTATGACAGACTGGGGGTTCTAAGAGATTTATGACCACTTTTTCAAAGTGATCAAATTTAGAAAGCCACAAAAAGGGGGCTGGATATATGGAAGCTAGGACAAAAGGTGTACCTAGAGTTTTCTTCCTGGGTGTTCAGTTTCCTTGCCCCAGCTGGAATTTCTAAAGTTCAAATTTTCCCTGTTCTAACACAGTGCTTTAACCATGTCCCTGAATGAGATATAAATCACTGCAGACCATGCAGCAGATGTGCCATTGCTTCCCCTGCGTGGAAAACTTGCTAAGCAGACAGCTACAAATAGAGGCACAACCTGAAACTTCCAAGACTCTTTCAAAGAATAGTTCTAATTGCTAAAGTTTTAGTGAGTGGTTCATGCAGGAACAAAAAATACATGGTGAACCTAAATTAAAGTTTATTGTTGTGTTGCTGGAGGAAAAGATAAAAAAATTTCAGGAGTTGATGAAGATTGACAAGGACATTATCTTTTGAATCTTTGCAACATGTCTGGTCAAAAATGTTCTGTTGACAGCAATTTCCAACAGAAAATAACTTTTTATTAAATTGTTGTTTTGCTGTCTTTCAATCAAAGTATTAGCATTAAAGAAGTCCAAACCAAAAAACCTTGAACAAAATCTCCACAAGACATTTTGTCTCCTCTCACGCCCTCCATTTTGCTTAGCAACATGCAGAGATGATAAACTCTTACTTGATTAATGTTTGGCATATGTCAACATTTTTTTCCCTGTAGTTTTCTTACAGCTACTGTTTTGCTAAGTTTAAATTTTATATCCAGACTTATTATTTTGTAAAAATTCTGGCTGATTACAGCTAAAGAAAAAGAAAACTTGTCTCCAGTCTTTAACACATATTTGCAACTCTTGTGGTATGGGAAATGGAAGGGAAAAAATTGAAAAAAAATTGCTCATCATGTCCAAGAAGAATAAAATAAGAAAGTAATTAGATTAGACTCCAGTACAAAGGAACATGGATCAGATACTATAAAGATTTTGAAGATAAAGTTATAGAAAGGAACAGAATAAATTGCTGGGGAAAACTGTAGCTGCCATCATGGGACACCTTTATTAATAGGTTCGATAAACATCAGCCAGGAGTGACAGAGATAAAATTAACCTTGTGTGAGGCAAGGTGCCAAAGGAAGCTTCTCAAGGTACTTTACAGACTCACTTTTCCATGATTCTGTCCTGTAGGTGTGGATATGTCATGAGCAGTTTCACAGCTGTCAGTGGGACATCTCAGAAATGCTAACCTCTTGTGAAAGTGTCTCCATGGTCCGAATATTCACAGTCTGACAGAAGCAAAAAGAAGAAAAAGCACATATTTTGGTAGCATTCTGTTTTCTGCTTTTTGGGTTGTTTACCATCTGTTCTCTAGCATAAGTTGCTCAACATATATTTTATACTATGAAGAGATAAATGCTTCTTACAGGGTATAGGAAAAGGTCACACTCTCTATTCCTTGGAAAATTCCTTTTGTGTTCTAAAGCTGCACTTTTTCATAAAAGAATATCCAGCAGAAGGCAAGTGTAGACAAATACATCAACAACCATTACATAGCCTGTCTTGAAAATTTTTAAATGAAATTTGGAGAGCTTTGAGGTTTCTCAGGCATTCTTTGTTCCAGTTTCCTGTTAATTCTCTAGTCATTAGGGAGCTGAGAAAGAAAAAAAAAGCCTTAGAGAAACACAAGAGTTATCCAGCATCCCTGAAGCATGGGAGGCAGTCCTTCATCAGGAAGTGCAGAAGCTTGAAAATTGTTGCCTTAGCTCCCCCAGACAGCCCCCACTGCAGCTGGAATTGGAGCTGCAACTTGGAATTGTCTGAGCCACATTCATCACTGATGCAATGAGTGGGCTGCTGGAACATGACTTGCTTGCCTCTTGCCACAAGTTTGTTAAGCCTGTTTTCATAATTTTCACAATTTCATATTTTTCAGTCAAATTCTGCTTATACTCAGAAAACACACAAGCAGGTTTGTATTTAAGGCTTTAAGCTTTGGATGCAAATCTTCTAAAAGAAGTTTGTAAGGGAAAGCAAAGCTGAAACAACAACAACAAAAAAAACCAAATGACAAACCAAAAGTGAAATCTATTTGCCTACAAAATCAAACTTATTTTATATACTAGGCTTTTATAATTCTGCCAATTTTTATGGGCTTCTAGTTACATATTCCTGAGGATTTTGCTCCTCTGTTGCTGTGTGGAAAATCTGTGCCAGCAACACATGAATTGACTAACAAACTGAGTGTATATTGGAAACAGTGTCTTTGTCAATACACAGTGTACTGCCAAATGTAAAAATGTCAAACAAATGGGAAAAAATAGTCAAGAATTATTGGTTTATCTCTTGTGGTTAGTATAGTTTCAGTTATTCCTTGCAGCAGTTGCAAGCAAACTGTTTTCAGGCAGAAATTTTTTTACTTGGCAAATTTTCTTCAATATTTCGTAGATTTTAACCCAATGAAAATTAAACAATTAGCTTCAAACTGCCAATGTGAATTCACTAAAGACTAAATTTACTTTCTTCAGTCCTGGTATTTTCTTCATACTTGAGTTCTTGTTGCTATGATGTTTTCATTGTGTTGTTAAAGAACAATTGGATGACATGAATATAAACTGCTTAAATATTTATGGCATGGTATTTGGCTTAGTTGCTACTATTGCATAAAAATAAGAATCTAGTCCACTGTATTTTGATAAAGGCAGAACCCTGCCTATTCTGAGTAATGAAGAGATTTCTTGGAAGGGAGGCTATATAGAAACCCTTTCAGAAGCAAAAGGGGAAGGAGACAGTGAAAGATCACAAAGTGGAAGATAAATTACCAATATTTAAAACAGAGAAAAGGAATCTGAAAAGCCTTTATCTGACTGTATTTTGACAATAAATAGAGTCTGACTTGCAGGTTTATTCTAAGTTCTTGCTTAACAGAAATTGTTCTCTTTTTCTTTGTTTACTCAGAGCAGGATCTTCATTTCCTTCTCTTCTTTCAGTCTGAAGCTTAATGACTGTGACTGCTAATTTTGACTACCTTGACACATTCCCATTGATTTTTTTAATCAGCTTTAGCTGTTGTGGTACACCTGAGACATCAGATTTTAAACTCTGCAAGTCCTGCAAGACCAGTTTAGTGTCAGCAAGTCAGGTTTGTCCTACATGCCAAAATTCACATCTGTTTTTACAGATGTTGGGGTGATTTTTAAAGAGTGTGTTCAGCTTGATTCTTAGTGAACTTGTCTGTCTCAAAATCCTTATAGAATGCTTTGCATAATGCAGTCTTTCTGTTTACTTATTCTCAGAGCGCAGGTATTGGGCATTCACGTGATGTTTCTCTTTTGTTCTAAAGCTTGGTGTCCTAGATAAAAAGTTTTGTTCTCAGGTTTTTCAGATATTCCCCTCTTAATTTCTCTTTCTCCTTAGTGCTTTATGGTACTTATATACTGATTTATTTTCTAATGATTGCTTCTTACAGACCTTCTCAAGGACTGTCTACTGAAATCCAGCTCTGTAATCCAGTATATGACACACCCATTTATTTTGCATACACAGCAGTTTGGGTTGTTTTTTTTTCCTGTGTTTTGATCCTAAACATTTGCTTGTTCAAATGGAGAAGGAACGAGGGATGAAATAACTTAAAAAGGGTTCTTGAGAGGACACTAAATTTGTAGAAAAGTATTCAACCAAATCCTTAATTTTTTCTAACCACACAAATGCTGTAGGGTGGATGTGTCCTCTTTGATGTACAGGCAATAGTTCTAGTGACTTTCCACAGAAAGCACCCAAATCAAAGGTGTCAGCTCACAAGCAGCAAGGTTGTTATTGTGGGTACAGGTTTGCTACTGAATCTTTTCTTTAAGACTTGAAGTGCCTAAGGTTGAATACACAGGTGAGTAAGGGCCAGGAGGAAAGAAGAATTTTCTTGAAATTTGTTTCTATTCATGATAGATGTAGACTTCTTGAAACCCTAGAACCCATTTTGCTGCTGGCTGGTGGACAGCATGACATTTTATTTCATTGCACCAAAAAGTGCTGTATAATGGAATTATCTTCAACATCTAATAGGAAGGATGACTTTAGGCTGAAGGAGGGTAGATATTAGTTAGATATGAGGAAAATATTCTTTACCATGATGGTGGTGAGGCCCTGGCACAGGTTTCCCAGAGAAGCTGTGGCTGTCCCATCCCTGGAGGTGTTCAAGGCCAGGCTGGATGGGGCTCTGAGCAACCTGGCCTGGTGGTCTACCTTGCCCATGGTAGAAGGATTGGATGATCTTGAAGGCTTCCTCCAACTCAAACCATTCTGTCATTCTGTGATTAAGTAAACAAGCATTTGAATTTAGAGAAAATAAAACAAAAGGATTTTTTTTAAATTCTTTTCTGCAGGTTAGAAAGTCTGCAGGAGTCCAACAGAAGGTAATAGATTTGGAAGATAGGTAGAGCAGTATCTTTCTTATACCTGCTAAGCGTTCTAATTGTTTCATTATTGGGATAAACAATGTGCCATCTCTGGGAACACAGGCAGAATTTATGAAATATTTATTCTTAAAGACATGCTGCACTAATAGCTATGAAATAACCATGGAGATGTATTTTTGGGAATGAGATTGGCTTGGGTCACCACAGGAGATACACTGCTATTAGTCATTCAGCCAATGTTCACAACTGTGCTCAATTTATTGATTCTCTGCTGAAGGGGGGAGAAAGGCCAATCTATCTGCTTTTCATGGTGAAAATCAAAGAACAACATAAAAAAATAGCCCTCACTTCTCTTTTCTTACTAGATCTGTGACATCCCTTTCTTCACTGGTACTTTTAATGATGAGAAACTCCAATGTGATTTGGCTGCTGTAAGGCAAGATAATTACACAATCTGAGATCTTGGTTTCTGTGAGTCAATATTCAGAACAACTTAGAATCTATTTGCACAATGTAGACATAAAGGTCAAATTAAAATATTAATTCTTTCTAGCTATTTCCAATATATTAAAATAAATTTCCCTCTGTGTTTGAAAAGTTTGAGCTTTCAAATGCAATCCAGATACTTTTGTCAATTATCCATTTACACCAAATGACCAAAGAGGCAGCTTTATACTGTGAACACTTTCTTGCAATTTACTAATGTGAATTTCTTTCTGTCAGACATAAGAAATTCCAAAAAGTGACTTCTCAGCAGCTTCTTTAAGTGGTGCTGAGTAATACATAATTTAGCTGTAAAAATATGGACTTGTAGTCACTCAACATTGGTTTAATAAATAATATGCCTGAATACTGTCGTAGTACATGGTAATATCTGCTCTTAATGCACAGGGTGATATTGTATATTGAGTTCTACATTTTGTGAGATTTATTTTTCCTTCTTTTCATAAAACTTTAGACACTTCTTTGTGGGTTAGGTGGTGGTAAATTCAAGTCTGTTAGGGAACTAAATGCATTTTAGAATAGCAGACAATAACACATGCAAAAATGCCTGTAAATATCTTACACCAAGTGTCATTTTTTCACCCACCTCTGAAGAATAATATCTTTATTCTTCTGTGTGTTCCTGTTCTGTTTGACTGCATGGCTGAATTTCCTCAGGTTGTTTGTCAGGTTTAGTACAAAGTAAATGTTGCTTAGATGCTCCAAATTGATTATGTTCACCCTCAGGCAATTTCACAATAACCTATTGCAGATTAAAATCACAAAATGCTATGTCACCTCCAGTCCTTATTAAGATAATTGACCCTCCTACTGAATTAATAATCTATCTCCTGGTTGCTTAAATACTCTTGCTACTAAATAGTTCTCCTAAAGTCTAAACTGTAACATATTTTGATGAGATAATTGAACTTGTAAGTCTTATTCAGTTAAACATCCTGGACTGATAAGAGCAATAAAATTCATTAAAAAACAAGTGGAAGGTGCAATATTTGCCAGGGATATTTTCCATAATTTCTAAGTTAATTTATTCATTATAATTCTGCTATTCCAAAGAAAAAATGATCGTTGAAAATTTAAGTTATTCAAACTCAAAATTATCAAGTCATGTATAATTTGACATTATAAATGTATTGGCTTTGAAACAAAGCTTTTTTCTCTGGTAGTAGGATACCTTCTATATTTTCACACAGTATGAGTTTACTTGAATTTTCAAATTAGTAGGAAATTATTTAAATATGAATTAAAATGAAGCTGCTCTTGAATAATTTGTAATTTCTCATTGAGATAATGAGTTTCAGAAAGCTTTGAATTTCTATCAGTGTGGAGATACAGGCATGAATTTAGCAAGATGTATGGGAAATAGATTTACTTTGTTGGGGTTTTTTATTGTCTACCCTTTGCTGTCTTCCCAGATGAATACAGATTAAATGAACAGACAGAAAATATGAGAATATTTTTTTCCTCATTCAGGCAACAATTATGCATCTGATGGTCAGTTTCTGTACCCCACTGCTGCCTCATCATATTCCCTTTCTACCCACATCCCTTTTTTTATGCTTCTCCTTGTTCTAGCTATTCAGGTAAATATAGACTTCCTCTAGACAGAGCAGACAAATGATTTGGCTGATTCAGCCTTGCTTGAAAATTTTTGCTTGAAAATGAATCCCTTCATTTCTTAACTTTTTATTTCCTCCTAATTAAATGGGGGATTATTTTTTTTTGTGTGTGTGTGTTTGGGGTGGGTGGCTTTTAGTTAAAGCAATGGCAAGCCCATATCCATGACTGCTTGGCTCGTAATTAAGGAAATTGATCAAATGGAATCCTGCTACCATGAGTAAACCCTGATCAAGCTCCTACCTGGGAAGGGAACCATAAAGGAGCTCTGTAGAACAAAACATCTGCTCTTTTCCCCCTTTAAGTTCCTCTGTGCACTTCACTGTCAGTGCACCTGCTCTTCTACATTGAATCAAGGCAGTTTTGGGTATTGTGTGCTCCAGGCCTGAGTCCACATGCTGGATTTACATAAGTAGCCCACGGGGAGTCAGGTAAGCTGCTGGCATGAGAAAAAATGCTCCTGAAATTTGAACTTCAGTTTTTACATCCTCTATAAGGCAGACAGAAAGTACTCTATAAAAATATATATCCAAACAGGAAAAAGTTAAAAAAAAAAAATGTTGCACGTGGAAAACTCTTCATCCTTGGGTGTGTTTTTGCTTTACTGATGCAGCATCATAATTTCTTTTCAGCTCAGAGGGTGACAATGCATACTTGGAATTGCATACACTGACCTATTGGATAACTGGGCAAATCAGTCTATGCTTACTGTCAATTTTATTTCACTGCATCACACCTGGATCAAAACCCCTGGGGGCTGTACACCTCTGCTATTCTAGACCTACTTAGCAGTCCTGTCAACATACTTTGAACTTCTTTTACAGTGGTACTGTATCTTGGTAACAGCTTCTTGCAGCAGCCAGCTACACAGAGGACTAGTCAATAAAAAAAACCTAATCAAAATACTATATAAAATATCCACAAAATGGCCAAAGGCATTGAAAGAGCTGAAATTAATTCTCTCAGCAACCAGGGTGTGAGTGAGTCCAGTATGCCAGTAAAAATTCTTTATCCTTGCTGGCTTTAAAGTGTTCAGCCTTTTTCAGGAGCAGTTCTGGAGAACAGGTTACTTTCTCAAGTTTCACCACTGGCACTGCATTTAGCCTTCTTTATTTAGTTAAAACAAGAGTACAGAAAATAAACAGTGATTACAAAATGCACAGGTAAATAGATCTGGAAAAAAGTCCCCATATTAATTCCCATATTCACCTCAGTGAACAGTTCACCCCTCCAACCTTGAAAGAGTCCCACATGAAAAGGAAGCATCATCCACATAAAGGAACAGTGTTTAGCTGTCTGAGATGTCTCCTGGGAACTTTTTGTCTGATTTTCTGAAGTCCAGTATGCAGGCATCACTATGTCTTGCAAAGGTAGAGAGCTTTTCAAATAGAATTTGCTTTTAAATCATAATTGTTGTAGGTAACAGGTCAAAAATGTACTGTTCCATTATAATTGATAGCAAAGCTTCCCTTGCTTCCCTCAAGCCCAAAATTGCCACAATTTGATTGCATTAAATGGATACCTTTCCTTTTCCCTTCAGGTATTGCTTGCTCTTCCACATCTATATATCTGATACAAGTTTTTCACCCTAAAAGCAGTTCTATGTCTTTATAGAGGATAAGGAACTACAATCTGTGTTATCCCTCATCACTTAGACCTTTGGAAAGGTGAAACTTTGGCAAAGGGAGCAGGTGGGTCTGCCAATCTCTTGATTAGTTCTTAGCAAAGTACTCTAGTGATATTTTTTCCTTGTAAATAATTGTTTCTCAGAGTATTTTAAACTCATTCCTATACCTCTCAACATTTACTGTAATACATAAAAATGTATTTTTAATTTTTATATTGTTTATTTTTTTTTCCCTGTTGACTCTAATAAAAAAAGTTCAGAGCTCAGGAAGTTATTGTGGTTTTGATTAACAGTATTAAGTTGTTTCCCATCCTCTTTCTCACCAACCATCAAGGTCCTAGATGTTTCAGGACTGATCACACTCACAATTAAGCTATGACTGCCATTCCCTCTATTAAATGTTTTATATAGTTAGAAAATGAGAAATTCCTCTAGGTATAAAAAAAACCCAAACAAACAAAAGCCAAACCAAACAAAAAAAGACATAAAAAATAGTTCTTTATTCAGTCTCTGTCCCTTTTTATTTGTTTTCTTTGGGGAAGCCTCTTTTTATTATGTATCCACTGAACCTGCAACCTAAAATGTTCTTAAGTTTTTGCAGCAATGCAAGATGACTGCTTGAGAGGTAACTATCATTGTGCTTATTTGGCACGTGGGTAAACCAAAAAGCATAAAACTCCAAAAGTTAAACCTATTCAGTGTCTCTCCTGAGATGTGCTAGAGTGGGATCACTTCTACACCAGAATGAGAGAGCTGCAGTGCAGATCCATGGCATGCTTGCTGAATCACAGCTGTCAGCTTCTATTCCAATGGAATTACCTTCATTCCTCCTGATCCTAAAAAAAAAATGGGTTTTGCTAGACCAGTAACACTTAACTGCAGGAAGTGAGTACTGGCTGCTCTTTCTCTTGTTCAGCAGGCAAGTTACTTGTTAATAAAATAATGCCTCATTAGAATACCACTTGCAAGCAGCACTGACTAGATAGGATATTAAATATCCACTTAAAGAAAACACATGACTTTTAGAAACAGCCACTTCCTGGCTCTTGGTCACTGGGTCTGCACAGTGAACTGGTGTATATGAGAAAACACATATCTGTAGTTTGTTATCAGGTATGAGAAAGGAGATCTACTTATAAATTAACAAATCTAGGGCCTTTATTTAAAAATGCTCTGTTGCTGCTGCAAGATTCAATTCACCTGTAAAATTTAAACTTAAAAAGTTTAAGTTTAAGTTTTAAGTTATTAAAAAGAACTGTAAAAAAAAAAGCAGATCTTGGATAGGAGCATAATAAGATGGAGTATTTTCTCCCTTCAGATACAGTACCTGGGATCTAACAGTACTGCCTCAGAATTTTTTGGTTGGCACTAGAAATCCAAGTAGAATGAAATTGTGATTTGCTGTTACGTTGGTTCATGGAAGACTGACTGCATAATCTCCAGGAAAGGTGCTGTGCACACTTTGATTTACAGCTCTGTAAATGCACAAAGTTCTGGTTCATCTAGGTGTGCTCTGAGCTCAATGTAAAAGATGTAAAACCAAGTTGGCTGCCCCACATAAATATTTAATCCACTTTAATCAAGTTAAGGACACAGTGATAGCATGAACACAAGCCTTTGGTTTTGCATACCATATTAATGTGAGGCACTACAGTTGATTTGGTTTGAATATTTTTAAACAAACACTTCTGCAAGAGAAATGGGTGTTAGTCTTTTCTTTGTTACACTGTTATAGATATTTATTAGGGAAGTACTTTATTCTCTGTGTGTGCACGACTATTGTTTCAAAATTCAGAGAACTTGAGTGCCTTTCCTTCCTAAAAAAACACATTTTTCCTCCCTAAAAGCGCTATTTATATTCCTTAGTTGTTTATGGCCACGAAATAGTCTCTACATGATTTTCAGTGCTGTCTTGTAACTTCTTCTAAACGTTTTTTCTTCCCACTATTTTTTAAAACTTTTTTATATAGCAATAAACTTTCATTTATTTTCTCACCTTGCTGCGTGTGAAAAGTGAAGGAAAAATCTTTAATTTTAACACTGTTTTTATGATGTGGTGTATGAAACTCAGCTTCATGTGTGGTTTGGTACACGAACTCACGGAGTTAAATTATTTCTATGAGTCAGGGGTAGTCAAAGTGTAATCAGCCATGAAGTTTGTGTTTCACAAAGCTGCTTACACTGAATAATTCAATATTTGAGCTTTAATGATATTTGAATAGGAATTTGTATGCAGACTGTACAGTGAATAGATGAAAGAAGGCAGACAAACTTTTGATTTCTGGCTGAATCATTAGGATGAGATCGCTTTTCAGCCCGCTGTGGGATCAGCCCTCCCTGAGCCCCTCGTGTGCAGCTCCAGCACCTCCACAGGTTGTGCACAGCCCCTGGGGCTTGTCACAGCTTTTCCCTGGGGCCCTCTCATCATGAGACAAACCCCGTGGAGGTCAGGGCTGGCACTGCTGGGGGAACATTCCCATTCCAGCTCTGCGCTGTGACTAACGAGGGAAGCGTTCCTGGGAGCACAGCTTGGCTGTGGCTGGGGGAGCACAAACCGTACCCATCACTCCCTGTCAGTGCCAGATGGGAGGGAAAGGGTGGGGAGGGAAGCCAAAACAGAGGAAGCATGCTTCAGAAATGTCTGGAAGGGAATTTTCTGCCTATACAAGGACAGTCTGGCCTGTTCTGCACAGAGTGTGATGGGGGCATGAGTGTCAGTGACAGGAAGAAGCAGAAGCTTATTTTTTATGGTGCTTGAAGCATGGCTTTCCTGGCCATAGACCCACCTGTAATCCCTGGAGCCAGGGCTGAAGCTGTGCTGGGCCAGGCATGGTGCAGGGTGCTGCAGCCCCCTGTCCTGATGCATGACCAAGCACCCTGCACTGCTGCCCCTGCTGCTCTGGCAGAGGATGGTGCCATGCTGGGCTGCCCTGGGGCTCTGAAGAGCTGCAGGATGGAGGCTCAACAGATGGGGGTGAGGGAGAAATTTCTGTGGATGTTCTGGTTGATAACCACGTGCAGCGTGAAGCCAAATGGGCCGGTTGCCCTCAAACATTTCAGCTTCGTGCTCGTCTGCCACGTGGGCAAGAAGATCCTGGAAGGGCCCTGGTCACAACAGCAGCTTTCATCCCAGGGAACATTGATGGATTGTACTGGCATGCCCAGTTCTTCTGGAAGAGCCCAGGCTCCTGTGTTCAAGAAGTTCCACCTGAATATGAGGAAGAACTTCTTTACTGTGCTGTGACCAAGCATTGAAACAGACTGCCCAGAGAGGTGATAGGGTCCTCCTCACTGAAGATATTCAGGACTTCTCTGGACAATCCTGAGTCTGGGTTGACCCAACTTGAGTGTGGAGATTGGATCAAGGACTGCTGTGGTCCCTTCCAATCTTGTCCATTCTGTAATTCTGTAATTCTGATAATAAATCCAAGTTACAGTTTGAAGTATTACTGCTATACATTTCTTCCTAAATAATTAACGTGCTTAAACATTTTCTGAAACAAATTTGAATCTGAAACAAATAAATATTTCTGATGAACAGCCCTGGTGCCCATAGTCATACTTTTCAGTATGCTATATATTTTTAAACTCTTGATTCAGATGGTATTATGTTATCTCCACGTTATGAAGGATTCAGGAAGAAAGGAGAGGTGCAGTCCAAACTCCTGCATTATCTCAAGTACACTGTACACTGGATTTCTAATAGAATTTCTCTCGAAGGGTCTTAATCTCAGACTCTTTCTAGGGTAGTCTGAAAAGAACAAGATAGAATCTGATTATCACCCTTTCCCCTTGAAAGCACAGGAAAGGTAAACAAGAAAGGCAACTTGTCAGCATTGAGACAATTACTTCTGTTTCTAAGATCACACCTTTACACTGATAAGGGACTTTTATAAGGGATTTTTGTATCCAGATTAGAAGAAATCAGCAAGTGTGCATGGGCATTCTACTATCTAGATTTCATGTTGTTTCCTCTGTCCTTATGTATCTAAGGGCAAAGTCATTTCACTTTAATTTCACTTTAATTTCACTTTAATTTCACTTTAATTTCACTTGGTGTCAGAAAAATACCAAAACAAACTAAGACAACAAAAACAACAACAAGAACTAAAAGAGCCCACAACAGAAAAAAAAAAAAAACCACAAAAACAAAACAACAGAAAAAAATCAAAATCAACCCTATTGATTTATTCTGGAATCAATTATTTTATTTTACCAGAGTGAACTATGAGAGAAGATGCACACCTGCATTGCCTAGCAGTGGAAGATACACCCATAGAAAACACTTTTTCCATGTAGCTACAGGTGTGGCACCCCATCCTTAAAGGGAAGGGAGCACCCAAGATTCATAGACACCTGTTGTCAAGCAACAAGAAACAGAGGGTCCACAAAAAGTTTGATTTGTAAATTATGTGCAGCATGGAAACTGGTATATTAGTCTCTCACCCTGGAGCTATTTTTTTTATTTTCTAAGCAAATTAGGTATTATGCACAGTCCATTCTTCTAGACCTTTCTGGAAATGGGTCAGAGGCCTTAAGGGGTGGTTTTATTTCCCTCCTCCTGGATCATCCTTTGGTGTCCAGTCCATGCCCACTTCTCAACCTCATTCCTCTGCTTGTGCTCTTGCTGTGTTGTGCTTGTCTCCAGGAGCCAGAAAAAGAATGTTTGTCACAGAAAAACGCTGCCCTACCTCCACATGCCCCCCTTCCCCAGCCACATCCTGCTCTTCCTCAGAGCCTGTTATTACCAGCAGCCCTTGGTTGGCTCCATGGCTATTCAGCCATTGGTGTTTGAGATATCAGCATTAGCCCCTTATCTTCCAGGCTGCTACACAGGGTCCTGCCCACAGACAGCCCTTTTTTGTGGAAAGAACTTGTCTTCTCTTCTTTTGTTGGTCCCACTCTGCAAGCAGGTGTGAAAAGGTTAGATAATAGACCTTTCACTGAGCAATCTTTCCCCAGAACAGAAATGTGTGCTCTCAGGAGAAAAGCCTGCTTTCTATGCTAGCAGAGATAGAAGAGATAAAGCCATTAAGCTTTTTTCCCACAGAACAATCTTTTATGAAACCAGGAACAATTTTGACAATTATTTGTTCATTTTGAAAATTGACATTTTTTCTCTGCAGATCATAACAATCTCCAAAGCATTTTGTCACCGACCAGCTTAAATCCCAATGAAAGTTGATTTGAGTTCTTAACTTAGGCTTTTTTCAACATTGGAGATTCCAGTTAAGCAAATACCAAACTAACACAATATTTGCTTTTCATTTAAACCTTGGGGGTTTTTTTGGGAAAAACCCCATAGAAAATCTTTTTTCCTTTTCCTGAACTAATTAATTTATCTCAAGGGAAAATTTCATTGGGACAGATCTCTTTACTTAGCAAAGCTAACCTATTTTATTTTGGAATGTGAAACCACAAAAAACCATGTCAATGGTACTTGGTCTTTGGACAAAATACTGGTCAAAATAACTGTGCACATGGTGTCACTGGGTACTTTATCTTCCATGGCCTCACAATAAGGACCTAAAAAGTCCTCACTGAGCAAAAGACCAAATTCATAATGTATCTTTAATCATTCATGTGGAAAGAAACAAGAAAAAGAGAAGCTGACAGAAACACTTTGTAGTAAATAGTACTTACAAGACAAAGTACACCATCGAAAAATCAAGAATTAGTAAATAAATTCAACACGTTATTATGGCTGTAATAAGACTCATCTGTCTCCAGGGTAGAATCACAAGCAGTTTATTTATTTTCCTCACCACCAAGAAAACCTTCCCACAGAATTTACCTACTTTTTTTTTTTTTTTTTTTTTTTAATAACAGTGAAATCTTTCTATAGACTGCACAGATGGCACACTCAGTCAATTCAGGGGGGAAAGTTGGAACAAAACTCAAGGGCAGACTGTGATATATCTGATTCTTTCCATTAATGCTGTGATAGTCTTAACCACAAACTAAAATGTCTATCAACAGGCTAAATGCAACAAACCTGCAGTCATTTCTCAGCCCAAACCTTTGTCAATCTCAGTTCAGAGCCACAACTTGGGCAGAAGTGCAAAGTTTGGGTTTATGAGATATCTGTCAATCCAATGACAGTTTACAAAATTTCACTTTAAAGGCAGCCCCATATGTAATCTGATTTCAGACATAGTGTTACATTTCTCTTCAGAAAAATGCCCCATTTTTCAGATTTATTGCATCTGTTTGATTTTAGTGCAAATCTTTTATTAGTGTAAAAATGAGTAAAGTATAGTGTAACTAATACTTTGCATTATGTGTATAGAGTGTCAGCAATATAGTGTAAATAGGTTTTATTTAGTGTTACTCTGTTTAAGGAGAAGGAAAAGTAGCTATTTTAAAACATCATTATGTTAATACTTAACATTATTATGTAAATATATTAATAATTTATTATATTTAGTTATATAATGTGAATTTTAAAATATATATGCATTATCCATTAAATGCTAAAATGGATGTTTTAAAAATTCCAAAAATGGGAATTTTGAAGAATGTTGATAGTAACACAGAATAGTACCAGAAATTCAAACTACTGTGTGTGAAGAAGAAAGGATTTACTTATATGTTTGAAGATGCATGGAAACTGGGATAGGGATAAGAAAATAAAACTGACACTTGTCAAACTAAATGCTGACTTTATATTTGATTTAGATGAATTCCTTTGATAGAGAGCAGATAACACAATTGAGTTACCTCAAAGAAAGTGGAAAATATACAGTAAACACTTAAATTTATATCATTCTAAAAGAACAGCAGCGAGATAAAAACATTTGTATTATATTAAAATAATCACCACTAGTCAATCTAGTTTTTATAAGCTTTGCAAACACTCACGTAAGCTATCTGTGCATGAGCTAAATGGATATTCTATATTTTCCATGAGAAAGTACCTCTTATTTGAACTGTAATTAGCCACTTTCTGTCTGTCTTTCACAAGAAATTGCTTCTTTTGAGCATAATCCCACCCAGAATTTATGTAAAATCTGTGCATTCATGAAAAATAGTTGCATAAGACTCAATGTTCCCTTGAAAAAGAATTCTAAAATGATTCTTCTAGGCAGTAAAGATTTTTTGCATTAAGTGACTGGCAGTTCAGTACTTCTGAGAAATATATCACCTATTAAGATCTCTGAATTAGAAATGGATTTTTAAATGTCTCTAGTCCATGCTGGTGCTTTGGGATGTGAGACAAATTTCTATATATCTTTTGTGGGTATTTTGCTTCTTTGATTTAGGAGCACAGCCTGCATTAGAATCAATTTGTATTTTGAAGTAATTTAGGCTTTATTCTGAACTTACAAAATGGGATTTTAAAACCAAAATGGCATTGGCATTTGAGCTGAATATGAGAGCTGTGTTCCCTTCAGGGGATATTCAAAAGATGTTAGGTGTCTCAGAATGGGGAGTTTTCTGAGATAAGCAAAAGAACTCACTGAGGACATGGTCATAATTAAATCAGACCCTGATATTTCAGGGATGTTGGTGCCACATTATAGATACTAGGAAGGAGTGGGTCTTTCTTAAAGGAAACAGCTGCTCCTTCATTAATTAATTAAATCTCATTTCAGAAGGAGGGGCTTAAAGGATGTCCTGCCCATTTTCCCCACTTTTGGTGATGCAGCAGTGGGGAGAGCAATGTTAAAAATCTGAGTTCAGTGCCCCCAGGCAGCTGGACAACTTCTCACTTGTAGTCATCTGCAGGTATGTTGGAAGCTGTTTACTTTCCACATACTTCAGTGAGCCAGAGAGACATAAAAAATTGCAGACCAAGTCTCTAGGGAAGTGTTAGGGAAATCCAGCTTGAGGATGGAAATCCTGTGTTTCAGATGTGCTTGGAGTACTCTTTGTTTGTTCTGCATTAAGCAATCACTGTATAAAATATTTAAATACTTGAAAGAGGACTGGAGCACAGGCTGTGTGGCAGACAGGAAAAGAAGTTAAAGGTGTGTTTCATTAATGCACATTAGTGGGACTTAAATGTGAGAAATCTACTGAGCTGCTCAGCTCAGTCAAGTGGTGAGTGCTTCTGACAACACCAAGAAGATTATTCTGTTGCTCCAAGTATTGAAAGTAATGTGTGTTATTGTTTAATTATTTTAAAAATGGTGTTATATGAACTTAGGAATTAGATGTTGGAGTTTTGAAGACCTAAAGTCAGAGCAGAGATGCCCTGTTTTTCTGGGTTTGTTATTAATTCTTTCTGGAAAAGCTTATGTGTGAGCAGCATGGCTTGTGGTCTCCATATGTAAAAACCTTAGGTGTTGTATCTTAATAGGAAACTTTATTTCCCATCTGCACGTCTGATGCTGCATGATGACTCATAGAAACATCCATAATTTACAAATGCCATGTCTATTTCTATAGACTATACTTTCTACAGACTATATTTTAGTATCCAAAGATATTAAACATCCAAAAATTGTGCTTACTCTTGCCCTTGGATTTAGAGTTGTGTTGTTGCTGTTGATTTTTGTTTTGTTTTGTGTTTTTTGTTTGTTCGCTTTTGTTTTTGTTTTGTTAGTTTGCTTTGGCCTAGATATTTGGTAAAATGATGGTTTACTGCAGCTTAGGATTTTCTGGTAATGGTTTTTAATTGGCTTCATTCAAAGATGTCATGTGAACATTGTCTCAAAAATATAGAAATCATTAAATCTACGGTGATGTTGATATATATGTGCTATGGTAAGGAATGTCATAGATGAGATCGAAGGAATTAAATAACAAAGCTGAGAGGGTGCTTGTGCCAGGGTTAATGGGAGGCAGGAGTAAAAAATCTGTAAAGGTTATTTTTCTTGACCACTGTAGAGTTGTTTCTTTATATATTTGCTGGGAAAAAACCCCAAAACAACAGGGAATCACCGCTCCAAGTTCTAATTCACTGTGCTTAGACTACCACAGTCAGAATTTAGAAGGAGAATAATTCACCAACACAGGGGCATGAGATTTTGGATGGAGATGAGTACTGCCTATAAATTATTTAATTTTCAAAAGTTTTTATTCTGCTTTGGAGAAAAAAGTATCATTAGAAGCAGTAGATAATTGAGAACTTCTATTGATTCAGGGGTACCCACTTGCACCATTGCAGAAGACTTAGGTTCTGCATCTGTTCCAAATCAGATGGACAATGTATTCCAATTCCAAAATCATTAGTATTTTGACTCTAGAACCCCTCCTTACAGGACTCCTTCTGAAAAGGATGATGGAAAAAAAAAGATTTAAAGTTGTTTTCCTAACATAGAAAAATTTTCTTGAAATATTCCTCATCACACCCACTGAGTTGACATTATGGGAGCACTTAAGAAATAGCACAAGCTGAGGGCTGTGGAGGGATAGAATGTAAGAGAATAGTGCAGAAGGTAATCTCACCCCTGAGGAGCTGCAGCTGTACCAATCACCAAAGATTAGGAACAGCCCTGCCCTTAACAGGCCACAGCTGTGTCCAATGAGAAAAAGAGTGCTGCAAAAGAGTGGGTTGAGAAGGGAGGTGCTGTTAGCTGGTTGACAAGGGAGCTGGAGTTTGTTGGTTGTGCTGTGAGGAAGAAGGAGTCAGTACTGCAAAGAGATGCCCATCAGAAATCACCAAGGTATGGGACCTTTGCAATAAGATGACAACAGAGGAGTAGAGAATAGTACTTGCCTTGTTTTCCTCAAGGCACTCAAGATGTGGGCCCTCAATATCTGAATTACTCTTGTAACTCTGTGCAGCATGTCTCCAGCACCTGTAGCTTTCCCCCTCCAGCCCACTGTTATATCAAAATTCCTTTTCCTCTGGGAATAATATATATTTAAATACTATTATATCCCTTTAGCCCAGCTCAAGAGGTAATTTGTTCAGTGCATTGATGTGAAATTTTGCAGAACTAGTATCTCTGAGAATCTTATCATTCAGGGATGCTGTTGGGCATTTACCATGGGGTGCTCCACTCACCTCAAGCAAGAAAAGGATTTATCATCATGATGGGGACTGTAAGAAAGTTCTGTTGGGCTAACTGAGAGCTCAGCTGGAGTTGGAGTTTTTAAAGTGGTAATTTATGCCTTTCTGCAATGAAAAAAAAATAGCAAAAGCATTTAAAGAGGCAGATTGTTATTTTAAAAAATAACTTTTAAATTAAAAACTAGAGAGATGTGTGAAGGTGAAGGCTGAATGAAACACAAATTCTAAACCAAAAGCAAATATATATTTACTTTGTAAGACTGCATTATTAACTTTGGTTGTTGTGCTTGAGTACCTCCTGTACTTTTCATACGTTGTTAAACTGTAATGATGCATAGGCAGACCTCAGAAAAATCCTTTGAAAAGGAATGGATTACAACCTGGATTTCTAAAAAAAAAAAGCAGAGCTCAATTATTCTGTAGTACAATGTAAAAGTAGCATTACACTGAGTCTGATGGTTCAACACACTTCTGGTAGCCTCCACCTCATCTGTAATTTCAGAAGCAGCAGTCCATGTGCTTTGGCACTTATTCTAAGCAATGCTGTTTTAAAATAAACAAAATCTGAGAGCTAAAGAAGGCATTCAAGTGTATGGAAGAGTTTCCAACAAGTCTGGATGGAGGGACTTACCTGTGCATATTTAGTTGATCTGTAGGCTGTTCACTGAATCAAATGCATGAGCTCCTGAAAGAACTGGGGCTGCAGGAGTAGAAACAAAGAGCAGTTACAAACTCCTCAGAGGTTCTTACTATCTGATCAATTTTGAAGGATTAGACAAAGAACCACTATTCATACCTCAGAGCAAATGCAGAAAAAAAGTCTTGAAATTGCCTGCTGTATTTCCCTGCCATCAGTCACCCATAGCCAGCTGAAAATAAAGCATGACGAATGCAGAAGGCTTTAATATGCACCTAAATATGTGATTTGTAAGATATAGAAAGCACCTCTTTTTTCCAGCTTAGTCCTTCTAATTTTGCTGTAGGTGAATTAGAATAATTCAACAAACTGGTTAATTGCCACTGGAGGACATGGGGAATTAAAATACAGGAGTCTTCTTGTTGCAAAGGGATGCCTGTTGAAGAGAGTAGAGTAGAGATGTAGCCAGAGCCTTATGTAATGTCAGCTACTGAGGAGTCTGGATGCTTTGGTCAAATTTGATGGGCTAGTAAAGCTTACTAATGCCACCCTAATCCATGATAGCACAGTAGCAATGGGACTTTGGCTCAGCACTGTGCAAGAACTTATCCACACGCTCTTGTTCAAATCTTTCTATGCAGCCACGTTTACCAATGCCTTGAGAAACAGTGATAGAAAGGTGTGACCATTTTCACAAAGACACAGTAGTCACAGTTGGCCAAGACTTAGCTCTTAATCAGAGGCGCTGGAGCTGCTTGCCCATGATTTGTTCTCTCTGAATGTTTGCACCTTCCTTGGGGCTTTGGTGAAGTGTCTTGCTGACCATGTTGGGAACTAGAGCCAGAATAAAAAGAAAACTGAGTTCCTAAATTATTCCCACCTGACATTACAACATATAGAGAAATTATGTGCATCAACAAGGGAACTTTGCAGAAAACCTTCTGTGTTTGCCCAAGGCCTCCCAAAATACCAGTGCTTGAGGGACTCTGTTTAAAGACTCAGAGACATTAGCAGGATTTTTTGAGGTAACCTTAACACTGTTGGAACTCCCGCAGAGAAATATTGATCATCATGGTTCTGCTGTTCCTTTTGAGCCTTGGAGCACAACACCCCTTCCTTTTTAAGTTCTGGAGTACATTATGCACAAAGAATCTGACACGAGAGCTATGTGCACTGCAGTTCAAGTAGGGTTCCTTTACAGGTCCTGTGCTTTTAATAGGATTTTTTTCTTTAGGTTTTTAATACTTCTATCTGCTCCTTACACAACTTATTGCCTTTGTGTAATATGCTTGGTAACATGCTTGTTTCTGAAATGGCTGAACAATAGCAGAGAGCCAGGAAAATTTCTTTGGATCAATTGGGAAGTAATTTTATCTTCCCATTTTTTATACAAGGTAATTTTTTTTTTTTGCAAAACCAAGATGTTTTATTCTTGAAAAAACAAAAAAAAACCCCACACATTTTCAAGTAATTTTGAGCTCTAAGAATGTGATATTTAGACATAACTTGAACCAAAATGTCATTTGTGAAACACTTAATTGCTTCACGTGTATTTTAATTTTATAGTGTTCAAATTAAGTGTTTTATCATTTTCTCTCTTTTTTTTTAAGTAACTTGGTGTGACTAAAATAATTGTTTAAGTGGTTTCCTTTGTGTTTGACTGCTCTTCTTGGGAGGTCTCAGTGTGGAGAGAATGAAAATGCAGAAAAAAATGTTTCTGAGGAACTCTTGTCTGTTTCAGCTGCCTAGCTTCATGTTTTTTATCTGCAGAAAAATTAATGCATCTTTTCAAAGCACCTGTCTCAAGTCATCCATGGTGAGGGAAGAAAAATTTAGGATCTTCCGACCTGCCAATAGATAGATTCAATAACAAAAACTCAAAGAATTCATCAATATTTCAAATGAATTGCTGCTTTCACACACTTAATGCTGCCTTCTGTGCTATGGGTGAAAATCTGCCTTAGGCAGGTGATCAGTACTAGGCCTGTGTTCTGTGTAAATCCCACATCAAATCCTCCACGTTTTTTATATATATATATTCATTATCAACTCCTTTTCCATCCCACAGAAGATAATGTAGCACAAGTGGGGATAACTGAGTCATTTTCTCATTATAAACTACTTTTCAATTCAATGCAAAAGGAAAAAAAACCCACTCTACATTAATATGTATAAGAATTTTTAAAGTTGAGAAATGTTTCACATAGAAGCCAAGTCAATCCTCTTCACATATGTACTATTTTATTACAGAATTATATTTACAGTTTAGTTTCATGCTTCTGTATACTTCTGCATGTTTATACCATTGTAGGAATATTATGGTGGTAAATACCTTCAAAATTGATAACTGGAGGTACAAAACTATTGTTGGGTTGCATTGCTATTGATATTTATGAAGTAGAGACAACAAAACCAGGGTTCAATCAATAATTCATAATTAATTGTATATTCAAATTAAATATGCTTAAGATTCAGTGTGGAATTCAAATACATTTTGTGCAGAAGTATATTTATTTCATGCCTGGATCACTGCATACTCAAATAAGCCATGTTCAGCTCCCCGCATATGGGATGTGGGACTTGAGTCAGTGCTTTGCACTTTGTAGAAATCTTTTATATACTCAGTTTGCTGCATTATTATCCAAATATAGGTAAATTTACTGGGGTTAGGGGAGAGGGATATTGTTTTCTTTGGTTTAGGTTTTTGTGGGGTTTCTTTGTTGGGGTTTTTTGTGTTTTTTTTAACGTTTTGATACAAGCAATACTAAAAAATACGGTGGTACAGAAAGAAATAGGGTTCAGTAAATGCAGAGCAGAATTCTTACTCCATATGATCTGATGTTATAACTCCAGGTGCTTGAAAGGAACTTGCTGGTACCCCAATCCAAGCAGGGCCCATTTTTGTTGTATGTTGCCCATTGCCAGGAATAGAAATATAGATTTTTTTTTTTTTCTGATAAGTAAGGTGTTCTCTACCTTAATCAGTAGAAATGGGTGATGAAGGGAGCAGTCTAGATGTGGCTACTTCCTCAGCTTCAGATTACTAAATGCTGAGAGGGATGGTCCTTGAAATGTGACAGAATGCTTCTTCCACATTCCAGACAGAAACTGCCTGAAATGGAGCTAGAATTTTCATCAGTTATTTTGCCCTCGCTCAGATGAAATAGTTTGAGTAGCCAAATGTTGCCATTCCTTGAACTGTCTCACACAAATTGCAGTTTAAGTTTCTCACGTGCTCGTTTCGTCTTTACGTGTCCCTCTAAGTCTGGGTGTCTCTGAATGTGTCACAGGTGTGTGACTCCTCCTGTGCTGTGTCAGTAACAAGGTTCAAGCAGGTTTCAGCTGCTGTAAAGGGTGAGCTGTGAAGCCCAAACTGCACAGTAGGGCCAGGAGATGTACTTAGATGCAGCTGATCCTCTACTCGCACAAGCAGACATGTTATGGGTTTATTTTTAATTTTTTTTTTTAATAAACTGCCAAGTCCTGTCATGGAAGCTACTCAGATTTATCCTTTGCTTGACAAACAGTCCCCAAACCTCTCTCCTTGAGCAGTCAGGAATTGTCAGCCCCCAGGTTCTACAGGAACACATTGCTTTGGGTAAATTTCCACAAGGAAGCTGGGCACCTTGCACAAGCTCTGTGTTGCTGCCAGCTGGCATCCCAAAGGGCTGACAGGAAGCAGAAGGCCTTGGGAATTCCAGCTTTCAGGCATGCTGTCCTCACTTTTCTGGGATCAAAGTGTACATTGCTTGCAAGGAAATCAACATTAGAGCTGTCTTAATGACAATGGAGTACAGAAGACCTGTTTTTGCAGGGAACTGTAAAATCCATTACTTTAAAAATTGAAATTAACTAAAATTTTATAATATTTATCTTCTCTCAAATAGGATTATTGTTTTTACCCTGTGGGTATGTTAAAATAGAAACCTACACATTCCCTTCAGAGAGAATAATCTTTCAACTGACGGTGAGATCTAACTATTTTAGATTTTGGTTAAGATCACCTTGGACACAACAAAGTCTGATCACTTTGTGGCTCAGAGAGACACTAAAGTGTCACTTGGTACTTGTCATCCCACACAGCATTCAGATCTCTGACCTTCTGTGTCTGCTGTTGTCCACTACTTTTCTTCTTACCTTGTGTACTTGTTGTTTTTACTTCCAGCACACAGTAACAATGTTCTCAACCATTTGGATGCTGATGATTGGCAGCTTTTGCTTTTACTGTTGAAAAGTAATATGGCAGTGCATGGAAACATTTTAGGTCAACACAATGTATTTCAAAAATAAGCTAATAATAAATTCCTGGCAGAATAGGAAGATACACTTGATGTGAGTCACTGAAGAGAATTTTATCTATGCAGCTATTTTGTATATGAGACAGTAATTTAACTTAGGGTCTGATTGGCCATTCCCTTCTTTGTGTGTATGTCTTCATATAGAAAACTAATCTTTTAACTAAAGTCCCTGTATGTCTTCATATAGAAAAGTAATCTTTTAACTAAAGTCCCTTGTTGATTTATTATACTTTGTTAAAGCTTATTAGCTGGTTTGGGTTTTATTGTGATTTCTTTGTTAGATGGGCTGGCAATAGTAAATTGTAAGTTTTTGAGGTAACAGTAAAGTTAAATGAAATAAAATAGCCTACGTGGTGTGCTTATTCTATCCTGTGTCTCCACTAGAGTTAGGTGTTTTGTTAGCTGATGTGGTACATTCTGATTCTCTCTTGCATTTTAAGATTTTTGCTGTTTTCAAGTAGTCATGCAATACAACAGGTACAATTTACCATCTGTTTTGCAAGACATCTAAAAAACAAGCTCCCTGTATTTAATTATATTTGGTTTTGGGTTTTTTGCCTTTTTTTTTTTTTTAATCTAGAGCTATTGTGGTTTAGCACATACAGAAAGTTGTAGCATTTTTTATTAGGGATCTTAGTTCACAATAGAGCAAATATAGGATAATCATAAAGTATTATTTTCTGTGGTGGTAGTTATATTTTCAGAGTATGCTTTGGTTTTTCTTATTGTGCCTTTCTTTTAAGAGTATCAAGAGGATAATTACTGGAAAAGTGATATGTATATATATGCACACACCATATATGTACCTTTAAAGCAGAGGCTTTTGCTGATCCCTGTTAATTTTGCTTTGCTTCAGACCTCTCTATACATACAGACACATTATCTGTAGAGGTTTGATTTTCTTCTTGTTAACCTCTATAAAATACTTTGCTTTGGGTGCATGTAAAGATAATTTTGTTGACACCAAGACCATTTAAAGTAATATTACTTTGTTTTCCATTTTATCTTCAATATGACCAGTTAATATTGAGCCCGTACACATTTTTCTCTGTGTCTATACCATGATTTTTAGGTAGTTTAAAAATTACCTTAACCTTTTCAGGTCATGCCTGCTATAAATACCATTCTACTTAAAAGTTCTTGGCTGCACTTGGGTTTTCTGTGCCAATTTTTCTTTCCTGAGTGTGAATGGTAATGGAAGTATTGGGCTGGCAGTATACACAGGGGCAGTGATTTATCCAACTAGAAGTAGCTTAAGCTCCCTGGATCTGGGTTTATGCCTACCTTGGATGAAGCAGTGATACCCAGGTTTCCAACAAAGAGAGATTAGATAGCTGAAATTAAGAAATCATATGAATTCAAGAATTTATGGCTAAAATTCTATATTAGGTGTTTACATGAGTGTTTACCCATTTCTCATTTAGGTGATTTCACAACCAAAATGTTATTTAAGCAAAATACTGACTGACTTGTGATCTAGATAAAAAGCAGATTTTTTTATGTGCTTATGATAAAAAACCAAACCAAATCCTAACCACTCAGAACTTACATATAATTCTTGTAGGCATGACTTGTTGAATTAAAGCTAGGCTTAGAATTTAAACACAAGTTTTCTGTAAAGTGTTGGGGACTGTCTTTTATACAAGCAGATAATGTTAGATACAGCAGAAAGAAATAAATTGCTTAGGAAAGAATTATTCCTTACTGATTGAGCAATAGCTACCTTCAGTCATAAATTGTGTGATGCATGATGTCCTGACTCCTGTAGAATTGAAGCCAATTAGAAACAACCTCTTTATAGCTTTTATTTGCAAATAGAAGGGGAGGGGCAGGAAGAAAGAAGTGAATAATACACTTACATCAGAATGCTTTAAATACCTGCACAGACAGAGGTGAAATGTTGATGAAGCAATATGGCTTTATTACATTGGACTGCCTATCTTCAAATTACAAGTTACAAAATTCCAAGTTCATCCCCTTTTGCAAACAAAATAGCTCAAAAGGAAAAAAAAAGGTGTTATAATTATAAAGATTTTCCTCAGATGACAGTTGTCTGCAAAGTATTGACTGGAGCTCTTCTGAGCTGTCTATTGTACAACTTAATAGACACCACATTCTTGGAAGCACAGTGGAATTTTGATTGTGGCATAGAGCTATTGACATGATCTTTGCTCTTTGAGAATAGCAGAAAACATCTAGGAAGCAAAATAGAGATGCTTATGTTAACTCTATCATTTTGACAAAATTCTCTGTTGTACCTGGCCTTTGTGGTCCTGGTAAGTTCTTGAGGATATATAAAAGTTCAAATAAGAAGGCCAGCATCATCCATCAACTCTGCCATGGGCAGACAGAATAGGCTGTGTCTACCTTTCCCTTCCAGCACTTCAAATGCTGCAAAGCAGGGTCAAGCCATATTCATGGCTGTGACCCTACAGTGAGGTTGCACGAGGCAATTCATAGTCAGAGAGAGCAAAAGGCTTCCTACAAAGGCATAGAATCTCATCTAATACATCCATAGACATCAAGGATAGTGTCAGGAACCCTATCACAGCAACATGTTTGTAAATGTCTGTGCAGTTTTGGCTCATTCAGAGAAAGACATGAAGATAATGAAGGATGCATCATTATTCAGCAGCCTCAGTAAATTTTGTCTTAAGAGTTAGCATTTCAAAGACTAAGTTTATGTGCTAACCAGCATAAAATAAGTAGTGGAATTAAGTTGAAACAAACCTAAAGGTGATAATAAATACACAGTGACAAAATCCACCTTTGAATTCTCACAAAAAACAAGCGAGGAACGAAAATATCGCGTACAAAAGGGCTGCACTACACACTGCAGTCTGTAGAACTGTGTGGAGGCAAACTTATTTTGGTTTGTGTCTGGTGACAGCATTGCAGAGTGATGATGAATTCTGCATTGCCCTGCTTCCTGTGCTCCACACAAGTGCTGAGGCACAAAAGTGTTACTCATGATAGGTTAGTCAGAGATAGAGGGGGAGCTTTGTGCTGTCTCACTGAAATTGCTCTGTTTAATGTCCGGCTTCTGATTCAGAGTGAGGAAAATGCAAAGAGCTGGTGACTGCTCTGTTAGGGTTAAGTTGTGGTAGCTTCCAAGAAGAGGTGGCATGACAGCCTAAGTGCTGTTTGAGGGACATAGCCCAGCCTGTGTCACAGGATCAGGTTTCAGCAGCGTGTGCATGAGTTGGATTTTATTTGATTGAGAGCAGCATCTGTGCGGGTGCAGAACAGAGGGAGTTCTTTCTTAATGCTTTTTTCCTGCTTTTGATCAAGCAAAACCAGAAAACTAACCCAACAGCTAAAGCAGAGCAGACTGCAGGAGTGCAGGCCTGAAAAATCCCAAAGAAAGTGAGGGAAAAGACAAATATATTAATAAGTATTATTATAAAATTTTTCTTACACATATACCTCACCAGAAGTAGGCCATTAAACAGATATAAATGTTTTGTACATGAGCAACACTAAATTAAAGCAAACCCTAATTCTCTCCACTGTTTCCTTTTGAGGATGCAAGTTTTGTTATTTCACTGTTCCACTCAAGAAGGATATATGATAACTGATATCTATTATGAATTAGAAAAATACAAAACATGCTTTTGTTCTGACCTGATGGGCAAGAAAGTTTATAGATAACACTAATAAAGAATGAATTCTCATTCTTCTGTGTGGGCGAAAAGTGTATGTGAAGGTAATGCCACTAAAGGGATGCTGCCTATATGCTATAAAGGGAGAAAAGTTTTTATTTAAGTACTATCAGAAGACCTCATGGGCTTAGAGTGGAGATGCAGAGCATAATCGTGGCTGTTAGGTGTGCCAAGTGTTGCCACTCAAAGCTGAAGCCTGTTGTCCTTGTGGTATTCTGCAAAAAACCCCACTATTTCTGCAGCATTGTATAATGATTATTGTTCTTTTAGACTGGCCCTCTTCTCAGCCTTATAGCAGAAGTCTCCTTGCCTTGTTAAACTAAAGGGGATCACATACTCAGTTGTTTTATTTTCAGTTGTATTATTTGTTGTAAGAGTTTTTCTTCTCCTTTATGCCAATTGCTATTTGACATGTATGGACACCATATGTATAAATAATTTCTTGAAAACCCACAGATGGACAAAAGCTATTTCAAATCTGTCTTACTTAAGAAAAGCAAGGGCCAGAAAGAATGAAAATATGTCCTACTAAGAAAAATAAGACTATAAAATTAAAGTGTAGATATGACAGGTCATTTAACAAGGAAAGAATAACAGTGTTGGGAGAAATGTAAAGCTACCATCAGTAGCTCGTACACAAGTTAGCTTATGAAGTAATCTTGAGTACTATAATCAGATCCCATTGTGTTCATATGTTGGTGTTCCCCAAAAACTGTTAGCAGGATGAATCTTATGGCTAATGATATTTATATTTTTGTAAATACATAAGTATGACGTATAAGCTAGGCAAAAGGATAGAATTAAGCCAGTCTGGGAAGTTTTCTGGCAATAGACAGCAGCTATATCAGACTCAAGAAAGACACCAAAAATAGCCCAGATCTCCTTACCACTCCTTAGGCTCTGTGTTTGCATAATGATTAAATCTTTATCTGTGAGATAGGAGAATTAAAGATAAATAATTAAAATTGACAGGAGTCTCACATACACAGGCATTTGAATGTGGCCAAACCTATTGTGTTTTCTAATTCAAGTCTATGTATTGATAAGTAGTGAAAAAAATAGGCGTGCTGGCAAGGGTGAGAGTGGGTTCTGGGAAACCAGCACAAAACCCAAGAATTTATCCCAGAATCTGTTAAAATGATGGATTTTCCACTATGTACAGGGAAAATTAATGTGCTTGGAGCCGACTCAGAAATTAAGGATGACAGGCTGCTGTTGACCAGCCAAAGTTTGAATAGAGAACTGCCTGTGTAATTATCAACATTAAATCTCCATTTCATGGCAGCGAAAAACCTCATCCTATAGATGATATTCACGTGTAGTGAAGGCTTCAAATGACAAATAACAGTTAGAAGCACACTGTGATGGGGTTACTGGTGGTTTGCAGCAAGAGGACAAGGCCTGTGTTGAAGCTTTGTGTATTTGTTAGCATTGGAGGATTTGCCAGGCTGGATATAGCTACATATCGTGATCTTTCACAAACATAACTGCTTGATGGTGCAGAGTATAACCAGAAAAGTGGCTTAGGCCTAAACTGATATAAGGTAGATTCACCTCAAATATGACACAAATCTCATTGCCATCAGAAATAGCTGGACTTGGCTAGAAGATGTCTCATTCTACTCAGGTTCTTTCTAATGCAACAGCAATTTGAATAAAGCATTTGGATAAAAATGTGAATTTCCCTTAGCTTTCAGTGTAAAACTATTTATTATTTATCATCTTTTACAATATTGCATTTCCATTTTTAGTTTTATGACAACTTAATGCTAATTGCTTAGGGCACTTACTATCATAGGCAGCTTTTACATTTATTTGCTGTAAATCTCTGTTTAAAGCAAATGTGAAGTTTATCATCAACTTCATCAGTCAATATATTTGACTAAAATACAGAAAAATCCTCTTGAAATGGCTATGTGTGCAAGTCCAAGTACATAGTGACTGCAAAAGAAATGATTTTGCAAACTAAGGCTTTCTCAATAGTTCAAGTGATTGGAAATTTGTAATCTTCAGCAGATTTTAGATGAACTATAATTTGATGTTCTATTTACATTTTGGTGAACCACTTGATCATTAATAATAGTAAATTAGTAAAGTATTAACAGGACAGTTACAGAATGTATTAGTCTATGAGAAATGCATCTAGACTGGTAAAAAAATAGATATTGGGCAATATTTTAGTTTTATTTTTCATTTCTTTGATCCAATTGAAGGCACTAAAGCAGATAAGGAATTTGACAGTAGAGTAAGATATACATTTAGGACTTTTTAATCCTGGGAAACAGCTCGGAAGAAAGACCAGTCTGAGTATAAAACCAAATGTAGTCTAAAGTAAACATCTAAATACTGGATTAGAAATTGAGCTGACATCATGTCCCTTGTGGACAGGAGAACCAGTGTGATCCTGGAGGGCATCAGGGTGGCCAGAAGGTCAAAGGGAGGAGATCCTGCCCCTTTACTTGGCCCTGCTTTGGCCACATCTGGAGTGCTGTGTCTAGTTTGTGGTTCCTTGGGACAAAAACGACAGGGAGCTACTACAGATGATCCAGCAGAGGCCAAAAAAAGGTTAAGGAACAGGAACATCTCTTATGAGGAGGGACTGTGGGATCTGGACCTGATTAGCCTGGAGAAGAGAAGCCTGAGAGGGGGTCTCATCAATGTACATAAATATCTCAAAGGCAGGGGCCAAGCTGTTAGTGCAAGAATCTTCAGTGGTTTGCAGGATGAAGAGAATAAAATGCAAATAGTCCCAAATCAACAGCAGGAAGAACTTTGCATTGAGGGTGGCAGAGCCCTGGAATAGCTGCCCAGGGAAGCCATGGATTCTCCCTCTCTGCAGACTTTCAAACCTACCTGGACCTGTTCCTGTGTAACCTGCCCTGGGTGACCCTGCTTTGGCAGAGGAGTTGGACTGGATGATCTCCAGAGGTCCCTTCCAACTCAAAGTGTTTTGCAACTCTGTGAAATTGCATTTGAGGAAGTTCTTCTCAACATAAACTTGGTTAGTGAAGACATGATCTTTTGTTCAATGCCACGAAAAAATAAATGAGGCAGAAGGGAGAAATTGCGCAGGGCAAAGGTGGGATTTTATGTCAGCCATTAGGTTTTAGTTGTACCAACCCAAGTGGAACACAAACTGCTGTCATTATTGTGGAGTTTGCTAATCATTATGTGCTTTTTATAGCAATTGCCACAAAAGACCAGAGAACATTTGCTATCATACAGGCTACATTCGAACAGAACTAGAAAAGATTTCTCACTGGATTGGGAAATAAATATCTGAGATCTAGTCGATTTGGAGCAATATCAATGCTTAAAAAATTGACACCCCCCCCCCCCCCCCCACCCTTCTCTCCCCCTTTAAAAAACACACTTTTTCACAAAAAAAACTGTTTTTCATCAACATTCTGGAGAAAAGTTCCCAGATGAATCTGTTGACCAGTATGTTTCACACAACAGCATCTGTCTGTCTGGAAGTAATAGTCTGATACATATTCCATAATGAGGATAATGTCGTCCCTGGGAACATACAAAAAGGAGTATTAGACAGTTTTGTACTGGACTGTTTTTTCTCTCTTTTGTCCAATTCACATCTCAGCTTCCCTGATTATTTTTAATTTTTTTTTCCTGAAGGGTAAACAGGGGTTATGCTCCAGTAATGAACAAATGCAGTAAAATGCAGTTTGTGGGAATGCTGCTCAAACTGACAAGACTATTTTACCTAGTAGCTTTATGGGAAGCTTTTCATGGTTCCTTTTTTGAATATATGCTATTTAATCCCAGCTGGAAACACTGTCAACTTCACATCTCCTGAGGTCTTTAGATCCTGGGAAACGAAGCTGAAACAGAGTATTGTTAGTTGCTTCTATGATGTGGAAGGTTGGTAAATGTGAGGCAAATTATATGATATTGGTATACAAGTCACTTTTCTCATATACTGTAAATTGCAGCTCAAGGGTACATAAAAGCAATTAAGTGATTTGTGAACCAGGCTCTAGATATATTCAAAAATTACTAAGGTGAATTACTTCTTGGATTGTAAGATAATTATAGCACCAGTCTTCTACTCATCAACAATGTAGTCCTCATACAGGCACAATTCCAATGGAGTGCTGTATTTTTGTATGTGGCCCACACTCTAATTAGCACATTCTAATTTCAAGCTTAAAAGAAAACCACAAGAAACATATGGCTTATAGCATTTTGTTATTAACAGCTAAGCTGTGTGTCTCACTGTGAGACAAAAAGCCAATCTTTCTTTTCTTTGATTCAGCCTTGCTCCCTGCTTTTTTATTTCTATCAGATAATTAAATAACCCAAACAAGATGAAATTAGTTACTTAATTTCTTTAGGAATTAGAGGTAATTTAGGTTTAAGGAACTATTTTTTGGAGTGTTTGAATGTTTTGTTTATAACAGCTTAGTTCAGCCTGTTTGTTCACTCATTTCTTTTCACCGGCAAGATTTAAACCAAATCAACGATGCCCTGAATTCTGGCTATCTTTAATGAGAGAAAATGCTTGTTTTATTTTGCAGTTAAATGCTCCATACTTCCCAAATCTCTCTCCATTCCACCCTATTTTTAAGCAGCATGTTAATAGCATTAGACTGCTAAGCTGAGGATGTTGTTAATAGCAGAATCACAGAGCATGCTAATTACTTGCAGAGAGGTCACAAAGGTTGGTGAGAGGCAGATTCTGAAAAGGTGGGGCAATTGCAGTATTCATGACCTCCTTTTCTTGTTCCTCTCTAACTTTTTTTCCCATCTGAAATACTCACAAGTCTGTGCCCGATGAAGGGTAAGACGTCTTCATTTGAACGGATCTTTCTTGGAGGATTTTTGTGGTGCAAAGCAGATGGCAGTGCTCCTACTGTCTCTTCAGAAGTGAATACATTAAGGGTAGTGCCCCACTGGCTCTTTGATGAGACAGGTCTGAAATCATCAAAGTCTGGCCCTCTTCTCTCCATCAAAAAGTACAAGCAGGGCCTATAGAGACCGCTGTCTATGGAAGATGATAGCAGTAATTAGCCTTTATGATAGATAAATCTTCACCATCTGATGATCAAAGACAGCTAAAATTACCAAATTACATGTGGCAGTTTTGTAATATGAATAAAATGAGGCAACTTTATAGTCTCTATGATCTTCTTACATGGAGTGCTAACTCTGTTTTAAGTGCATTTTATATTAGGTTAGTTGTTTCAAACACAGGAGCTTATTTTTTGTTAGAAATGTTTATATATTTAACAATTTATTTGTGATGTAATAAAACAATTTGATGAAAGGTAGGAAAGAGAATCAGCATAAAGTGAATGGGGAAATTTTATTTTTGCTTGTTTCCCCTTTTCTCTTTTCTTCCCTTTTTTTTTTTAATGTCATTTTTTTCCATCTTTTCCACTCTTGCATCTCCATCACAGACTTATTAGGAATAGCATTTTCTAGATTTCAAGCAGGAGATGGGACCCACAGGTGTCCCTCTAGATCAGTCCTATCTGAAAAACAGGAGCAGGTGACTGACTTCAGAGAGAGCTCTAATTTTTGTAAGAGAAGACAGAAATTTCATTCATGTGCTAATAGTAAATTCTCTTCAGTGAAGCAAAGCACTGAGAATCTGAGGATCTGTGTTGAAATTTAGCAGTCTTGTGAGGGCTTTATGTCCCTAACAAGTGAAGGTCCTTATTACTGTGGTCTATGTAGATAATATTTTTCCCAAAACTAAAAGCCCCATTTTATAAGTAGAGAGAAATGCTTTGATGTTGTTACTGGTGACACTGGTGAGATCACAGTTTGGGATTTAAGTACCCAAATGTCACTTAAATCTGGTGCCAGGCTTTTATTTCCTGTTTGGAATCCAAGTTTATGTTTAAATGTATTTAGAATCTTTCTAAAACAACAAAATAATAATAATAATTAAAAAAAAAGAAGTAGCACTCTTTGAGAGCTATCATCCAGTCCTGATAATGACCTGAAAACTTCAGGGTCAAATACACCACTTTACTTGCTGTTTTCAGATGATAATAGCTATGCATTATTATTATGTAAAAAATATGGATGTACAGTATGTTCTGAAAGGCAATAACTTGTTTCCAAGGCTACAGAGTAGAATACATCCCCAATATATAGGTAATTTAAAAAAAAGGAGAATGCTAAAATAGTTGGAGAAAAGAGGTAGAAGAATGGTGGAGTAGTAGAAGGTATTTAACAATATATTTCAATTTTATTATCCAACAAGAGAATTTACTTCAGTCAATAATAGAGTAATTTGAAGCTCAAAATTACTATTATTATTTCATGATCACAGTTTAGTTTGTTTTACATCATACTCAGTTTTATCTACTAGAATCCAAGGTTTTGTTACTTACCTGTGTAAGAGATGTTTGTGACTAAATAATTTGAAGAAAAGGGATATCTTTGCAGCATAAATCAACATTAAAATAAGATAGCTTTGTATGAGTGTCCAACAAATATATTTGCAGTAAAATTTGAGTACTGGCTTAATGTTTTTATCATCTTATTTTGAGCCAAAAGTCCTAAGCATGTTTCTGTCTCTTGGCTGCATCCAGCCATTAGTTTGCTGAGCAAAGGACATATCAAAGAGAAGCATCATGGAAGAGGTGAAGGACAGGATTAGGGTGATTTTATGATTTGGTGGTACTATCAGAATTCCTTGCCTTTCTGGCGAAGAACCGAAGGTTTGCATTTTAGGAAGCACTTGGGATCCTGCTTTGTCCAGCCTGGCTTTGCAATGTGGATACACAGTGCAGCAATTATTGAATTGTCTGTGTGTAATGTTTTCCTCATCATTGGGATAATAATGGACAAAGAAATGCATTAAAATTTTTTAAAAAAAGCATGACTGGGCAGAAGTGCATTTGCTCAAATGAATGTGAAGCTTTAATTCAACTTAGTCCTTCACTTCCTAGGGAAAAAGTTATTGAAAGTTATAGATATGTTTGCATGTTGAGACACATTCCACAGCAGTGATAGCAGGTATCCACATTTTAATGTGGATGGGACATAAATATTTTTAATGTTGTGTATAAACCAGGAAATGCAGATATCTCAAGTGTGGTATTTTCAAGGTCCCCTGTACAAAGGGAGGAAAATGATGAATCTGACTCCATATTCTTAGAAGACTAATTTATTATTTTATGATATTATATTAAAGAATGCTATACTAAAACTATACTAAAGAATAGAGAAAGGATGCAGACAGAAGTCTAAAAGATAATACTGAAAACTTGTGACTCTCTCGTCAGAGTCCTGACACAGCTGGACTGTGATTGGTCATTAAGTAAAAGCAATTCACATGTTGGATAAACAATCTCCACCCACATTCCAAAGCAGCAAAACACAGGAGAAACAAATGAGACAATATTGTTTTCCTTTGTCTCTGAGGCTTCTCAGCTTCCAAGGAAAATAATCCTGGGCAAGGGGATTTTTCAGAAAATATGACAGTGATGCTCAAGATATTTGTTTGTGGAGTATTGATGATCCAGTTAATGGAATTGTGAATGAGCTGAAATATTCAGAAGGCACCCAACTAAGCTGAGTTAGCTGGCCTGCACAGCTAACAGTTGGAGCTGTTTCTTTGTGGCTGTTTTAGTAAAGGGTTTGAAAGGAGCAGTTGTATAGAGTATGCCATACATTTTTCATTAATGACACAGTATCACATTTAGTATGAGCTTATTGGTCCAGAAGTCAGCCTTGTTAACTGCTCCATTGATATACTGTCTGACTGGGCAAAAAAACCCACATTTGTGTACCTCTTTTTTGTTGCCAGCCCCTTAATGCTGAGATTTTATCCATCCTAAGCATAGTCTTTGATTATGGTTTTAGCCAATATGAAAACACACATGAGATGTGTGGGGGTTTGGTGGTTTCTTAGGTTGTCTTTGGATTTTTGTTTTTGTGGTTTTTTGTTTATTTTGTTGGGGGTTTGTTGTTTTGTTTTTGTTTTGCTTGGTTTTGGTTTTTCTTGCTGTTTTTTGGGGTTTTTTTTAATGTGGATGATGAAAATAACTTCCCATGGAAGTACTGTAGATATCTAGATATCTGGATAGGTAGGAATTTGAGAAAACTATGTGAAATAAAAAAGTTTCTAATAAATTGAGTCTTAACCCAGTTTATGGATATTTCAGTCAATGTGTTAATGAGTCAAGAACTGCAAATACTTTTAGATAAACAGAGAAAAGCATTGCATCAATTTTGCCTATAGAAACAGGTAAAATTTACATCCACAGCTGTGTTTTGTAAGCAAGAACATATATCAGGCAATGCCAGGTGGCAGGCATGATTTTGGAATCTTACTACTCCGCTTGTTTTCTTGAATATCAGATTCCTTGCTCTTTAATAAAGCTAATTAATTTCACTATCTGATACTAAAATAAACAGATAAAAATTGTGCTAAAGAGGTTTCTCTGCAGCAGGAAAGCCAGCACTGCAAAGCTCTGGTGCTGAATGCAGCTCTCACTCACACACAAGCTGCCTAATCCATGGCACTATTTCGAGATAGGGCAAGAGCACGTTCAGTGGCTCCTAATCCACAAGAGGTGTAGAGGCAGCAGAAAATGTAATTCATTCTTCTCTGAAGGGCTAAAAGAAAATGCACCCTTCTTCCTCTAAGTCCTGCCCCAGATATGGTACCAAGGCTGAGCTTAAAATGCAGCTTTTCATGAGACATGTTTTAGTGATGTTGTTGGACAGATCCTCCCCAGAGCACATTTGGATTTGTATTTTAACCTGGCAAAGTGTTCCAGATGTTTCGTGTTCTGGCATTTCACAAACCAGGTCCTTGTGCAAACTGTAGTTTTCAAGAAGGAGACATCCTCTGCTGTTCCTTAACCCTCCTCCTTGTAGAGTCTGGGAATAAGGAGAAATTCAGGGTGAGATTTATTCCTTCACGGTGCAGTTCAGACATGTCCATGGAGAGAGGAAATTGTGATCTTGCCTTCAATAAGCCTTTTGCATAATTCAACTTGCAAACTAGCTCTTAGTAAATCTTATACAAACAAAACAAATAACATCTTATGGAGAACTGCAGTAAGAAAGCTGAAACAGCACAGCGAAAAATCTAATGATTATTTCTGTCTTATATGATGTTAACCTTAATTCTCCTTTATAAATAAGTAGTGAAAATTGAATACAGTCTATGAGCAAGAAGAGGACAGACATTTTGGTCAGTAACTGTTTTTTTTTTTCCTGTGGAAAAATAACTCTCTAGCCTGAAATGGTGTTGATGACTGAATTATTTAATAGGAATTTACATGTGTTCTGAACTGCTAAACAGTTTGTGATGTTAACCTGTGAAGTGCCCTTCCTCAGCTTATGTGATACTAGCCATTTGACTTTCTCCCTTTTCCTTCCCTTTTCTTCCCACCTGAATTTTTTGCTATTAAAAGTATTTTTTAAACTCTTAATCATTATTTCTCCCCCTAAAAATTCTTAAGGTACAACAGGATTCAAGTAAGTGAAAAAAATTCTACTTGGAATCAGTAAAAAATAACACCCTAAGATTCTGAGCATGCAGGCCTATTGGTCACAGCTCCAGAAAGCTGTTCTTTGCAGACCTTATTCCTTTTCTTCCTGTTTCTCTGTGATCAACATTTCATACACACATCCTCTGAGGCCTTTAAAACCAGTGGTTAACTCGCATAGTTAACATCTGTCTTGAGACAGGGGAAAAAATAAAAGAAGGAAAAAAAAGTTAAATAATCCCACCAGACTGTGCTTTTCAGTGGAACAAGGAAAGACACAGCCAGTCAATGAAGTGCAATCTCCATGGGACCCTGGGATCAGCTAATGATAAAAGACCCTCTCCAGTGGAATTTGTCCTACATGGATCTGCTCTGAAGTGCTCAGCAGGCAGCAAAGCCAGCCCTGATCTTCACACATCAGTTCTTATTCCATGTCCTGCGCAATTTGATTGCATGTTTTGTGTGCATCTGGTAAATAAAGCCACGTAGGTAAACAGGTTTTCTTTTCAATTGTATTAAAAAGGAATTACATTAATGAGATAGAAATTTAAAATTACCTCTTTAGAGCAATTTTATATTCAGTGGATGCATTTCCAGATATGCATCCTTTCCCTTTTTGTTTTATTATAGATAGAAATTTTCCCAAGATCTTTCCAGCTGTTAGTTTTAACCTTAGATAGCAAACTGGGACACAATCCTCTCCAGAGGTTCCACATGCTGACCTCCTTCATGTTGCCTTTTGAATTCTTAGTTTCCAGCAGGTGAAGAGGGGCAAGAAAATGAAGACTCATCTTCTAATGAAGCTCCTTTGTGTCCTGCATTTGCTGCACATTACAAACTGACATCATCATGCAATTATTACCTTGCAGCTTTCATCCTGTATAAGATTCTATTGGGTTACACAATCTTTATGGGATCAAAGTGCTTATTTCTCTATTTTATTTTCTATATTTTTTTTGTATTTTGGAATATTCATGTTAATATTTTTGTCTTTCTGACCCATAATATCTTTAAATATTTGCATATTATTTTGCCTCCAGATGAGTTAAGCAACTGTGTAAGGTTACTTGTTACAAAGCTGAAATAAGGATGAAGCAGCTTATGAGTTTCTTAGTTAGGTTTTTTTTTCTTTCATGATATATTACAAGTTTAAGAACTTTTGACCTGAGAGTACCAGTTTTCTTGCCTATCTTGATCTGCTCAAGTTAGATGTGGAATTGAGGAGCATATTTTCTGCTGATTTGCTACATCTCAGAATATAACTGGCACCAGAATCTTAGATTATTTCATATAGCTAGTGGATGTGTCAGGATTGGTAAGTTTTCCTTGTTCCCTATGTAAAATGTTCCTATGAGTTCCCCTAGGTACTGACTTAATTTCTCTTTTTAGATGCTTAATGAAAAGAAGAAACTATTCTTTCTTCTTTGCATCTCAGAAACCCAAGATATCATTACATAATCATGATTACTAACTAAAAAATTAAATAAATTTGATATTATTTCATCTTCTTATCCAACAGAAAATTTATGCACATACTTCAATTCCAGGTGGAACAGGGCTCTGGAATTCTTTGTGACCTTTTGGGCCCATTTCCTGTTATCTTTCGTTTGGTAGTAGGAGGAAGCTGTGCTAGTTTTTATATTATAAAATTTCCACCACAGTCAGCTTTGATTTTTTTTCACAATTAAAAAAATACTATCCTGTTCACATAATACATGTGTGAAGACATTTTACAGACTTATAATTAGGAGTGAGTTCTGATGAAATGATATAGCCTCAAGTATATGGAGGGGGAACCAAACCAGTGCTCTCTTGCCTCTCCTTAATCAGTAGTAGACTGGTTCAGGGATAAGCAAAGAAAACTTCACCAAACCCAGCCAGTCTAGGATAATGAATGGAAAAACATCCAGAAAAAAATACCATGTGATTCAAGGTACAGTTAAACAGTCTTTGCACCTGTTTAAGAATTCAATTCATATAGCTTAAATTTGAGTAATTAATCTGACATGACAACATTATTGTTATGGATAGTTTCTTCTTTTTTATAAAATTTTTGGGTTTTGGTAGTTTTTTTGTTTTGTTTTGTTTTTTTTTTTTTTAAATCATGGTTTCCTGTAAAGGAAATACGTTACACAAAGCAAAAGGTATATGCAGTGCTCCCTGTCATTTACATAATATAAATATCTTTATGTAAAGATATGGAGAAAACCAAAATTGTGAACCTTTGGGAGAGAAACAAATGCTGGTAGAGGGCAGGCAAGTTACTGCAGAAATGTGCTGCACTGAGCTACTGAAATAGTCATTCCTAAATCCTCAGTGTAAGGTGAAAGCATTTACATGCCTTAAGGAAAACAATGATTGCTCTGCCTCTTGAGAGAAACCTCTCTGCTTTGCTGCCTCATTTTGATCACTGCCTTTTCCTTCCTCCTTTTCATTTCTTTTCTTTTTTTTTTTTTGTTCAGTATCATTTCCCTCTGGCAATATGTGAAATTACTGTGTTACAACACATATGAAATGTCCATGTCACACATGCAACAGGGCTGGTGTCACTGCAGGTGCAGCCATGCTGACAAATAAAGCACCACTAACCTGGCAGGCAGCTCCCTGGCTCTGTGTCCAAGTGCCCCCTCAGCCTTTCCTAAAACAAAACTCAAGTGTGCTCCTGGGAATAGATTCTGATGATGACTGAACTGCTCCCCTAGACAGGGTGAGTAGAGCTGCTCCAGGTTTGTGCCCCTTCCTTCCATGTAGTCCTCTGGTGCTGACCCAGAGGTGCTGGCCCTCAATTATGTTCCCATAACTTCATTTTTTAAAAGAACTCTTGTCACTGTCATATTTTCTGGAGAAATCCCTTTGCCAGGATTTCTTCTCCTGGGAAGCTGAGAAGCCTCAGAGAAAAATGAAAACAATCTTGTCTCATTTGCTTCGCCTGTGTTTTGCTGCTTTGGAATATGGTTTGGAGATTGCTTATCCAGCTGGTCATTGTTTGATTGGTTTCATGTGAATTGTTTTTACTTAATGACCAATCACAGTCAGGCTGTGTCAGGACTCTGGAGAGTGATGAGTTTTTCATTGGTATCTTGTTAGCCTTCGGTAAGTATCCTTTCTCTATTCTTTAATGTAGTTTTAAAATAGTATTCTTTAATATAGTAATATATTATATCATAAAATAATAAATTAGCCTTCTAAGAACATGGAGTCAGATTCATCTTTCCTCCCCATGATGGGAGACCTCAAAAAGACCACACACTCTTGATGGCTCAAGCAGTGCTCATCCTGATTCCTACAGGAATGGAAACCAAACTGTTTGCTGTTATTGGCACATCACCCATGTGGAAGCAAGGCCAAGTGCTGTTCAGTGTAGATGTGGCCAATATGCCCTAAAAGATAAAACATATGTTCTTTCTGAATATCAGGTGGACTTGCTATGGATTGCTCATCCTTGGATTACAGATCTATCCCTGAAGCCCTTTCATTTAGAAGGATAAAGAATCCAATATTTTCTAAAAGTATGCAATCAATCCTCTAGTAAGATGCCCTTTGTTTTACTAGCTTCATAATCCATTACTGAGGAAAGCTTATTGAAAACTTTCTTTTGAATGAAAAAATGTTTTTTGTGTTCTGAAAATGTGTATTTATGAAAATTTATATAGTTAAAACTAGTGGGACTGCCAGGTGTAAATTGTTCTTGGGGTTGCCGAGTCAAAATCTAAGGGTTGTCTCAGGTGGTAAAGTTTGGGAAGCACACATTTTGGTTGATATTACAACATGATGCATTATGAATTATGCTAGGTGAAATTGTGGGAGAGGAATCTGGACACCAGCACAAAGCTTCCATGCTCCATCAGCACTGTACTTGGAACTTGCTATTTCACAATACTTAAAACAGTGGTGTTTCCAAGCAGAAAATAGAGAAATGGAAAAATAGCTGTAAAAATAGTCAGGAGGGGTGAGTACAGTTACAGTTCAAAATCTGGCATTGGAGCATCAGCTACAAAAGTGAAGGAAAAAAAAAATCCCAACCAAACAAAACCTAAACCCTTTGCACTGCAATCCTTTAGTAATCCTTGAAGCCTAGGTAGAGCTAAGCACTTGTTTCTTCTTTCTGCTGCCTCTGGGAGATCTGTTGTAATAAAATCTGAGTATTCAATGTCCATTCCGAGATCGGTTTGGCTGATGAGCATATGGGAGGCAAAAGGGAATGCAGTGCCTATTAAAATGCTTATGAAAAATAGATAAAGCCTTTCAAACTTTAATAACATGCCATTTGATTCAGTCAGCAGATAACATTGTGCACAAAGTATTGCATAGCCATGTTTAAGGGCTTGAAAGTCATCAGTCTAAGAAGGATTCCAGGAGATGCAGTGCAGGATAGCACATATTGACAACCTGCTAGTTTTGAGGGCATGAGGAGGACACAAGCACCATAGTTTTACTTGATTTTGTGGAAAGGGGATGGATAGTGTCATGAGGAGTGAACAGACAGACATCAACTGGATCAAAAGAGAAAATTTCTGTACAGATATTCTGTGCAAGTAGGATCTAGTAAGGGAAGCATTACTAAATGTATTTATGTCTTTCTTGAGATTCTCTATAGAATGCCTCTATGCCACAAGTTTCTAAATATTCATTAAAAGAGAATAGCCAAACAAGCAAACCAAAAATCCTGCAAAAAGCATAAATGACTCCTGGATTTTTGGAGCTATGTTGTTTCTACTCTGGCTGTTTAGGGTCAGACCACAGACAGAGTGATCTGATCCATGACCTTCATCAGGACCCCTTGATCTGATATGCTTGGGGACAAAAAGGTCATAGGTTCTCTTTACATCCCTTTGCCTGTTTTTCTCGGATTTTTCCTTAATGCATGCAAAAGGAGTAAATCCCCTTTGCACTCTGCCACTCCAGCAATGCTCATGGAAGAACCCCTGGCTCCGTGGTGAGGTATTTCTGTCTGATGTTGCTGTAAATCTGGTGTGGTGTGTGTGCAGTCAGCACAATGGTGTTGCTCTTGTCCCCTGCCTGCCCTGATCCCAGAGTACTGGCAGAACAGTGGGAAAGCTGATCTCTCACTCTGCTACACACACCTCCCAACAACACAGCAAGCAGGCATTATAACTTCTCTTATTTATTCTTATTCAGTGTTTTGACCTCAATCCTGGTTGCTGTGCTTAATATGATTTATTTATTCATAAGGTGCTAAACTAACAATATTGAGTTTAGTGTGGACTGCCCATGAGACACTGAAAAGAAATGCTGACATGTTATTGCTAAGGGCAATGGGCAGATTACTCTGCCTCATGCTGCATTTATTCACCTATAAGCATTTTTATAGTGACTGTAATTGTAACACCTGGGCAATATATGTGCACCATAAAAATGCTGAAAACTCTCCATTAGGACAATTAATTCTCTGTCCAGCTTCTGGTTTAATTGAGACATTGTGCCTTTGGCTGTGTTATTGTTTTTAATTTAAGGCATGCAGTAGGGCAAAGCTAACTCTCCCAGCTGTGAAAATATGTGGGTAGGTACTTGGATGCTGCAGGTGAGGGACAGAGATTGTGCTAGAGAAGCAGTGCCAGCACAGTTTTAAAAATCATATTGTTTTCTTTGTTGTGATGACACTGGGCAAATCTTTTTTTTCATGACTGGTAATTAGGATAGAAAATTGAGCTTAAAAGGGCCTGAAACTAATCAAGGTTGAATTTGACTAATAGTTCTGGTCAGAACAAATGCAGGGAGAAATTTAAAAAATGTCAAAACATATCATTTTGACCTTTCTGAAACGAAATGTTTCATTTTGGAAATGCCAAACCATTTCATTTTGACATTTGTAAAATGAAACTTTGACTTTTTGATTCAAAATGTCACTTTTTTTTTCCTTTAAAACTGACCTACATTGCTCACATGGTAGAAAACTAACGTGAAATTAAGGTAAAATAAGTCCAGACCACTTTGAGCTGCATAAAAATTTAATTTTTTCAAAAAGAGGTAAAGGAATTCCACTTTTCTTGCAGTTTTGTTTACTTGTCTTGTAAACAAGTAAACCCTTTTACCCTGTTGATATGATGATGGTTATTATTATTATTGTGTTTTCATATTCAAATTTCCTTTTTTCCCCTCTATTTTGCACTAACTTGGAAAATCTGTACTTGTTTTGTCATATTTTGGTTTGAGATTTTTCTTGGGAAGTATTTCTGCAGTTGTTTGAGGTTGTTTGTTTGTCTTTTTCTTTAATTTATTGGAGATTTTTGATTGCATATTCAAAATCTAGCACAAGAATCATTGCTCTAACTTTAGGACAGTGCTGTCACAAAATATTAGTGTGTGGTCTAGTCAAGTTATACACATCCCCACATGCATGTTGCAGCAGAAGAAACCACTGAAAAGTGTCTTTGAGCTGCTGAATCTTGAATTCTCCAATGTGCTTGTTAAGTTTGAAACAGATTCTTGGGCATTTCCCAATCAATTAAAAGACCAAAACAGGCGCACATTGGAGCAGAATGTTTAATGCTTCTGTCGGTACCAGGCGTTTGCCAACAGCCATCTTCAGTGCAGTCTAGGAAATGGCTCTTTTCAAGAACCAGATTTCTTCTTATGGTTTTAAAGCAGACACAAATATAGAAATGCTTGGTGGACTGCCAGGCAGTGAATGAACTTAGAGCAAAACTGGCTCCTAAACTAGAACTGCACAGTCACATAGTGTAGCTCAGTAAATTCACTGGGAATGAAGAGCAGCACTGAGTCTGATACCCAGTCTTCTGCTTTTTCCAGAACTCACTTTGATGAGAATATTTTTCTGATAGTCTAGTTAGATGTGGTCCTGGGTGTAAAGCTTAGGGTCAGTAAAACACCACCCTTGGAAGAGAGATTTTACTGCATAAGCAACAGGGACAGAAAGGAAAATGAGTGTACAGGTATGACCAAATTCTCTAAATATTTTAGTTGGATAACTGTGTATTTGGAATTCAAAATGTACTAATTATTGCACAGTAAAGAGCAAGACTTGGAAAAGCTTTTAGAGAATGGAAGTGGGTGTTTTTTCTGTTTATGTGATCTTTGTGTACAAACCTGATGTAAGTATAGAAACAACACTGAAGGCCACTTATTAAAGTTGAAATAAAAGAAAAGTAAGGAATTCTTGTAGTTATTCTTGCAGCTGATGAGCCACATCACACTATAAATCTGATATACTTCTTTCAATGATTTGCATCACCATCCAAATTGTACCTTTATTAAGGTGCCATCCTTGTGAGAGTTGGAACTTAACATTGGCACTTTTCTTCAGCTGACAGTAGAGTATTAGATTGTTACTGGTTTTTTTAAACCCCCTGATTATGAACAAAAGCTGAATAAAATAACTGAAGCTTAACAAATGGACTCATAATCCGAAAAGCAAATCAAACTAAGCCTGTTAGACCAGACAAAATATTTTGTGAGATGACTTGTGGAAGAACACTGGAACTCTTTGAAAGTCATAGACTCTTTGATGTTCTAAGTATCCAGAACAAGGCAAGAATCCCTGTGCAAAGCACTTGCCTCCCAAACAGAGTGATAAATGGGGTTTGTCAGTGCTGTACTGTGGTTTTCTGGATGGTGCTGTAAACTCCAGGAATACTTGCTCCAACTCCTCTTCCACTGGAGAAAGCAGTGAGAAAAAAAGTAAGAAAACAGTTTCTGCATTGCTTTGAAAATTGTAGGAAAACCCCAAAAAAGTATTTGGTCTAATCTACAGTAACACAATTCCTGTATTCTGCTAAGAACATCTCACAGGCTTTCAGTTTAATATGTGGCAGGAATGTGGTTGAAGCTAAGTTTCTTCACAAGAGCTTTTGATTTATGGAAGATCAAAAGTACCTCAAGGAGTTTTCAGCTAAATGAATTTGACTTGGACATAGCTAATTTTAAAGCAGCAATACAAAGCCTGATGCAACTGAATGAGGAGAAAAAAAAAGCTTTGTTCCTTGGAGAGTGGAATTAATGAAGTCTAATTTTCTATCCATTGTGTCTCCTAGCAGGAGTCTTTAGGTCTAATCTTTTCACATACTTTAGGTATTTACAGTGTTGCTATCCTATAGACATATTAAAGTGTCTTATAATGGCTGAGTGTATGCTGCATCCTTTTTCAAAGTGATGAAACTGATTCAGTGTTCGCCCATTTCCCAAGAACGTTGTACATACTTAATGGCTTTAATAGTCCTAATTTTCTTCCAAATGTGGCTGCAATTTTTAAACAGTTATTGAAAAATTAATAAAGAGGAGAAATAATAGGATGCAGGATAACAATATTGGGTGCTACTGATTTGTCACATTTTGGAAAATATAGACAGGCCAGATAGATAGACCAAGACCAATGGTTAAACAGGACTGGGTGCCAGGTCCTACTCTTGGCCACAACAATCCCATGCAGTGCTGTAGCCTGGGAAAAGTATCTGGAAACTGGTTGCTGGTCAACATTGGCTGAACATGAGCCAGCAGTGCCCAGCTGGGCAAGGAGGCCAAGGACATCATGACCTGTATCAGCAATGATGAGGCCAGAGGACCAGGGCAGTGAGCATCCCCCTGTACTGGGCACTGGTGAGGTCACAGCTCCAATTCTGCATCCAGTTTTGGGCTCCTCGGTTCTGGAGGACATTGAGGAGCTGGAGCAGATCTGGAGAAGGGCAGTGGACATGGTGAAAGGTCTGGAACACAAGTCTCATGAGGAGAGCAGCTGGGGTGTTTAGCCTGGAGAAAAGGAAGCTCAGGGTTGACCTTATGGCTCTCTACAACTCCCTGAAAGGAGGGTGTAGGGTAAATGATGAAAAAGCAACTAGAAACGTATGATTGTGACTTAGGTATCTGTAATACATGAACGCTCAGAAAGCAGGAAGATGGAGATGTGCTGATTTCCTCTGTAAGTTTTCCTAGAATCTAATAAAAATATGTTTAACCAGTATCACTAATCGGACTAGAGAGCATTGAGTTTTGTGGGTTATGAAAGTATTCTTTTAAGTATATTAAGTATATTTTCGAATTTTTGAGGTTTGCAGCAACTTCACAGTTAAATTCACGGGGGTTTTTTGTTTATTAATTGTCTACGTTAACCTTGGTCAGCCCTATAGAGTTAAAATTACAAACAGCAAGAATTTGCTTACAAACTATCACAGGAAACAAAAAATTCATTAGGAAATTTAATACAGAAGTTATGAAGGACAGATACAGAGGGAATAAGAGGATCACCAGTCAATTAATGTTAAAAGTGACAAATAACCAGTGGCTGATGAATGGAATAATAATGATACAGCTAGCCAAACTGTTTGAGCTTTCTAAGATAAATACTATGACAATACTGAAAAATACAACCTTTACATATTTAACAATAGTTACAGTTGTTACAATGTGCAATTACTTGCTTTTATATTCTTATTTTTTGAATATTGAAACAGTATTTAAAGCCCACAAACATTCTCATATGTTTTGCAATGAAAAGTGAGCAGCAGTCCCTCTTTACAATTATTGGCATATGCTTCTTCTCAACATCCCCTGAGACTACACTTGGGAAAGCAGTTCACACATTTATCTGTTTTGCTTACAGGTTAGCCTGAAATAAATGAGAAGCTCACTCTCTTCTCTTAGAGTTGCTGAAGCTCTTCCTTATGGCTGACTACTTATGTGCGTGAGTATATATGGAGGTATTAATTATTTTTAAAATTGGTTGTAGGTTTTTTTGACTTTTTATGTATTTATACATTTGTTTGTGTGTCGGTGTGTCTTTCTAGCCCAGAACATGTGTAGTCTGGTCATGTGTAGGTTTCAGCACTGATCCTGTGAAGTATACCAGAAACTCTGAATGATACCCAAGGTTGCCTGAGAGCAAATGAAAAATGAAAAAAAATCCAGTGTCTTTCACATAAATATTTTAACATCAGGTATTTTTTCTGAGAGCAGCAAGGTCCAAAGATAATTTTTCCCTCTGAGGGACATCACCCAAGCCTATCTGAATGGGACATCCAAATATTAGTAAGCAGAGAAATCTCTAGTCTGCTGAGAACTACTGGGTAAAACCACACCACCCACATTAACATTTTAGATGCACTGGGATAACTTTTGCCTTCCACTTCTGAATGATGATTTTCTCCAGTCCTCTGTACACAAGTCCCAAGGAAACCTGTTTGGGATAAAATGGGTTTCTAAATATAATATTAAACATCCATGCCCAAACAACTGACCTGCATTTATTAGATGTGCTTTGGAGTAAAAAATTTCCAGCCATCCCTGATAGTTTGCTGCTGCTAATTTCCCAATTCTTTTAAGATCCATATTGCAAGCAGATTTAGGGAACTGCTGAAATAGTCCTGTATGACTACTGAGGAGCCACTAATATCATGTTTTCATATGTATGGATTGTTTTTTATTTGATAGCTACTGAGGAATGGGGGAAAAGAAATTGTTATATGTACATTACTCAAATTTGCAGGATATTCTAATACATTTTTATTTTCACCAATTTTTTTGGTTTTATACCCTGCCAACCTGAGTTTCTAAAATGTAAATATCTGTGTGTGGATCAGTATCATAATAGCCAAAGCTCAATCCTGAGATATTACTTTTTTTTTTTGTAATTTCATGAGTTACATTGGAGGTGCACATCTTCTATTCTGTACTGTGTAAGCAGATCTGTCTTGTTCTCCATTATATGAAATAGCTTTCTCTCTGTTTCATTTAGGAGTAAATTTTCTCAAGTATTCTTGTCTATGAATCCATGCTGCCAGCACAATTCCCACAAACCGACACTTGTTGCCTTTTAAGCTACAATATCTTTTATGTGTCCTAAAGTTCAATCACTTCAGTAGAGATACACAAGAACTGATGATTTGTGGGTCTGAGTTTTTTTTAAATTTATTTTCATTAGACTGGTAAAAATTAACTTCCAGTTTTGGTTTCCTGCTGTGACAACAAATTTGTCTTTTCAGGCTGTTTGGGTATTAGTTACTTTTTAGGTTAGTTGACTGTATAGATTCTCTTGCTGACAGATGATACTGTGAATACTCAGTAGTTCAGCAAATCAGGTACTCAGGAATAAATAGAAATTGTTTAGCAACTTACTTTTGTCACATCACAGTTTCACTTGCGAGCTTCTCACTGTCGGCTGAAATAAATATATATTTAGATGTATTCTCTTTAAGAGAGGGATGGCAAGGCAGTTCAGGATTATTCCTTCTTTGTCCTCCTGCTGGGACATTAAAAATGGAGTCTAAAATAAAATAGGAAGAGGGAGAAACGCAGAACCTGACAGTAGTGTTCCCAACAGGAGCAGAACTCACTTCCCTCCAGTTTCCTCTCCTTTCCATGTACTGCCCAGATCCTCATCTTGCTGTTGGTAGTGGCAATCAGAGACTGATCCCAAGGACACTGGAGTCTCTCTTGAAATTAGAGACAGGGAGTAAGAAAATGCTGTGAAGAGATAAAATGAAGTTTTAATTTTAGGAGACAGGCTGTATTTCTGAGAGATGGACCATCCTTCTCAAGCATATAGCCTCCAGTCCCATCCTGCCGGTGAGGAACATGTCAGCCTGAAAGATTAAAGTTCAGCAAAATTATAGGCCACCAAAATCAGGGCTTTATAATGGGAACTGTCATCCGACTTGAATAATAGTCCCATTCATAATACTTATACTGGATCTTAATCTCACTTAAAGTGAAATTACTCCAGGGACTTAAAATAGGAATATTTGTAATTTAAATGTCTTCTGAGACTCTTTACACCTTGGATATAGGGTACAAAGATGAGCTGTGTGCTTTCTACGAACATGTCTGCATGTGTGTAGAACCATTTTTATATCAATATGTATTTTCTTTTTCTTTAAATAAATAGATATTATAATACCAGTAATAATGAAACTCAGGAGTACAATGATGATTTTCTTCTTTAATTATATTTTTTAAAACATCTGACAAAACATTATTTTGTGTTCCCCCTTCCAGTGGCAAATATAAGAGTAAAATAGAATGGAGAGTTCAGAGAAAAGAGAAAAAAGGAACAAAAGAAAAAAATGTGTGTAGTAAAAAAACCCCTATTGTTATGATCAGCTGTAGAGAAAAAAAAACAAACAAAGCCCTCAGATAAAATTAAATATTTCTCTCCAGAAAAATATTCTCTTGAAAGGACTATAAGGCATCCATACAGCCATTTTTGTTTTATGCCCAGAGCTACTTTCTGTGCTCAGGACTGAGAACTAGAAACACTGAATTGAATTTTCTCAGGGCTAAAAATTTTTAATATTTTTAGCATACATTTATACCATTACTCATAAGCTTGCTATTAGAGACACGCTCTCAGTGAACTCTCAGTGGGATACAGAATTTCATGCTACTTATGCAGTGCTGGCCATAGCTTCTCCTCTTCAGCAAAAGCTCATCAGTTTCTGCAAATTATCACTGCTCTTGCAGGTAGAACTTTATTATAGATGATGCACATATGCCAGACTCATCTAGTATTATAACACTTTCTGTCACCTTCATCCAAACAACATCTGGCAGCAGTCCCCAAAGTGACATTTCAGACATGGAAGCAGAACTAATATGAAGAAAAATATGGTGGCAGTGACAATACAACCAGAGAACAACTTCCTCCCCAATTAAGTCAGCAGGCTGCTATCCTTCAGCACCTCAGGAGCCCCTTCTCTTTCCCAGCAGTCTGTTTTCTCTTGTGCAGCTTGCAGCAGTCTGGGTTTCCATTGTGTTCTAGGTCAACTCTTCTCCACGAGAAAGGATGACAAAGGTAGAATTTAGCTTTTTGAGCCTAACATCCAATACTCAGGTAATGATAGGCAAAGACTTCGACTCTTTGACGTTCTGTACACAAGCGTGTTCTTTCTCTGTTTAACTTGCTGTGAACTGAATTCAGTGCAACATCACTTAAAAGTCCCCTAAAGCAGAAAACACACTACAGTGTCAGGTTGTATTGTTGCATGTCACTACTTAGGTAGTTTTTTCAAAAGGGTTCACTTAAATCAACTAAAACCATAAAAAGTAAGAAAAAAAAAATCGCTGTTTTATTAGATGCTTGAACATAGTTCTGTGGTATTAAAATGTTCTTAATTAATAAACCTGCCTGCAGGTGACAGGGCCCTGTGCTTCAGCCAGATTCCTGCCCTTCACCTGTGGTTCTTTCCCATGTGGGAAATATCTCACAACATGATGAGCCCAATGGAGAAGCACAATGTTGTGATGGATCTGAAAGCTTTCAGTGGGGTTTCTGATAAGAAAAAGACAGATCTTCCCAAAGTTCCCAAATACTAGCAGAGGAAATGCAGAGGATTTGCCAACAGATTTGTACTCACTTGCTGAGCCTGATTGTTCTCACTGGCCTTGTTCTTTGGCTCAGGTAGTGTGGGACAACCCCTTTTGGCGAGCCCTCAGTGTAGAAACCAATGTGATTTATAAAACAAGTAACTGCTCTGCTGAACATGCAATCCAGGCAGGATTTGGCAGGTGACTTCAGATATATGTAATGTTTTTTGTGACTGAGGAAAAAAGATCAAGTTATGAATTACAGTAGCTGAAGTAACTACTTTTATTCATGAAAGCACTCAAAAATAATCCAAAATTTATTTTTTGTTTACTTAGGTATAAAATTCTGAGGTAGGTTGTTTAGAGGTATGTTACAGTCATATTTTCTGGAAAAATCCCTTGGCCTGGGATTTTCTCCTGGGAAGCTGAGAGGCCTCAGAGAACAAGGAAAACAAATTATTATCTCCTTTTCATTTGCTTCTCCTGTGTTGTGCTCACACGTGGAATGTGTTTGGAGGTTGTTTACCCACAGGTGGTTGTTTCACTGGATTCATGTGAATTGTTTTGACTCATTGGCCAATTACGGCCAAGCTGTGTCTAGGCTCTGGAAAGAGCCATGAGTTTTCCATTATTATCTTTTTAGCTTTCTCTAAGTATCCTTTTTTTTTTTTAGTATAGTTTAGTATAGTATTCTTTAATATAATATAGTATCATGAAATAATAAATTAGCCTTCTGAGAACATGGAGTCAGATTCATCATTCCTTCCTGCCATGAGTCACCCTGCAAATATGGTAGATGTAATCAAGGTAAGAAAATGGTCAGTAAAGAAGGCCAGAATCTGTGTTCCTGTATAGATTAATATAAAGTTGATTTTGTCTCCAACTACTCTTGGTAGCACTGAACAATTAAAATCAGCAGCACAAAAGTTTGGAAATTCAGCAGCAAGGCACCTATTCAAGGACTTTGATTTCTGGGTCTGTCCCTCTATCATCAGCAGGGAAATATTCCCTGAGCAGAGTCCCACTGCCAGGGGTAGCAGCTTGCAGACAAAATATCAGTTTTACAGAACTGCTGGAGCATGAAGTGGCTGGAAGCAGGAGCTATCCACAAGGGAAATGCACATCCCTGTAGCAGACTAGAGAGGAAGCTAAGTGCAGGATCCCCTGGAGTGGGGGAGCTTGGGAGATTCCATGGTTAAACACCAGAATTTGACACAATCTTACCTGACACGACAGTGATTCCTGGGAGGGACATGTGAATAGCCAAGAAGGGATTTCTGAATGCGCAGAGCAAATGCCTCAGGGTCTGTAAGAAGAATTTATACTTCAGTTCTTGGGGTCTGCCACGAGATGAGACCTGAGACTCTGTTGAGATGGATGTAATTTACCATTGAATTGGCACTGACATTGGTGTGTGACATCTGTGCCTTGTGAAGGACTTCTACATATCCATCCCATGGCTGAAGTGTCTCTTTTCCACTATGCCCATATCTGTGGGTCAGGAGTTCAGGTGTGGCTGTCAGGAGCGCCAAGGATAACATAAAATGCCGGTTTTCGGGTTTTTTTTCTGATGTGTTTGCTACTTCAACACTCTCACATGTGCAGTCCTCATGGGTCCTGAGGGTAATTCTTGGATATTTGATCCATAGACATTTTAAATTCTGGGAGAAGAGCTTGGGCACAGAGGCATTTTTTTGGTGTCTGCAGTAAGAACGTGGTTGCTTAGTGGGATTTTGACAGGATTATGTCCTATTTTACATCTGCACAGGAGTATGAAGCATTCTGATTATACAGATTTAATAACCAGTAATAGCCTCCTTTCTCTTTTTTTAATTTCTAATAGCACTGACAGACTTCCTTAGGTTCTCCTCTTCTATTCAAAATGTTGTCAAACCACTTGGATGCAGGAAATACTTCATGCACTTTGGACTAGAATGATCCAGCATTTTTAAGACTTTAGAAGCTTACACTTTTCTTTCTTAGGGCGAGAAAATGAACAAAAATTAAGGTTTTTCTTCAGATGAGTGAGACTTGGCTCCGAAAGCTAAAATGTCAAGAAAATAACCTTCAAACCTAAACCTTGCAAAACTTCAGCAGGTTAGGTATGCTTCAGGCATGTTGTTTTGCCACAGAGCCTATGCTTTGGCATTAGCTAAGCAAACTTGATGAGCTGACTGCTGTGCAAATTGTTTTGTATGGGTTTTTTACTTTGACATCACCTTATTCAGCTAAGGGTGCTAACCTGCTCACAGTTTCAGTCCTGCAAATAGGAGACTGAATTGATCCACAGACCTTATTGAAGCATTTTGATTGATATAGGCCCTGGAAAGCAAGGATGAGTTTGTCCTTATGAATGTCTTTGATATGAAAATCAGCCTGGTAGGCAAAGAGTGCAGGGTCAGCAAATTTGAGCAGGTTAGGTTTGGCATCAGCTGAACTAGCTAGAAGTGACAATCAAGTGATCTTATCAAGGTGTTCATTTTGGTTTTGATACTCCTGTAATTGAGCATCTTTCTCTTCTGTCACCTATCTAACTTCTAGATTTATTTTTTTTTTCATTTCTGATTCAAGTTAGAGCCACGGGAAGCATAATTTAGCTGTGGGAAAGAAAAGCAAAATATACCTCTTAGTGAACTAAAGGTAAATTGAAGGATTAAGAGAATAAGCTAATAGTATCCTAATTCATTTCAGGTTTTGGAAAGTTTCTGCTTTGCAACTTTGAAAGAATTTTTTTTTTGCTACTATTAAAAAAATCTTGAGGCTATATATATATTTACATATGTATTTGTAAAGTTGCTTGTGTTTGATTTGTTTTGTTTTTTGTTGGATATTTTACCAAAAGAAAATCAGGTAAAATAATCTGGACTGCTGGATTGTCTGCCTGTGTATGACCATGCAAAGTTTGTTTTGGGGGGTTTTTTATTTTTTGGGGGTTTTTTGGTTTCTTTTTTTAAATTTTTTTTTCTTTTTGTTGTTGTTTTGTTTGTTTTTTTTTTTTTTGTTAGTGATTGAAACAAGGATTTCCTCTGGACTAGGGATAGAATATAGATAAACATCAGTATGCATTGTTTTTGTAATTAGGAGTGAAGAAAATTAATATCTGGGATATGAGCAATCCTTGGGAACTGGAAAATGTACCCCAAAACTGATTTTTTTTCCATTAGAAAAATCCAGCTGTTTAATCTGAAGGCTGTTATCAAATTTGTTTTCTCCCCATACATCACAATCTCTTCTGCTGTTATGAACTTGAAGAAACTTGAAAAAGGAATGAAGACTGAAAAGCTGCAGCACTAATGCTTGCTCCTTAGAGATAGAAAAGGGCCTTATCACACATAGACAATGCAGAGGCTTAGGGTTTCTCTGGTCTCCTGGTACAGTGGGTTTGGATTTTATTTAGATCTCCACAAGTGAATGCAGGGGAAGGAGGGGGAGAACCCACAAGAGTATTTAACTGAAATCACAGAAGAATTACGTAAGATGATGAATTTTTTTAATTTTTCTTTAATAAGGTGACTGGGGTCTCTTCACCCCATTAACTAGGAGGCAAATAATTAGTGAAAAGAAGGAAATCCATCAGAATACCTCCACAACTCCTGAAAATAAAACTCTTGATTCAGAGTCAGGCAGATATGATGGTACTTATTTCACCTCAAAACATGACCAAAGAAAGACAGAATTGAAATAATGTCAGAGAAGCCACTAATAATGCAATCTCCTTTGGGATGGTATTATCTACAATGGAAAATTTGAAAACCTCTGAAGATTATGAAGTGAGAAGAACAATAGCTACCTGCTGCTATTCAGGAGAAATGAAAAAGCCATAACAATGCACATTATGCTGTCTTTGAATGGGATACATTCCCCATTTGGTGAAATCACTTTAGCCACTGATTCTTAATGCTGTGTGAAAAGAAGCTATTTGCTGCCTCTAAAGAAAGACTAAAACACACTATTTCTTCTAATATATCAATTCTCTTACATTGGCAGACAAAAATATCAACTTTTTTTCTTCTGCCTTTCATTTTCTCCTGCCTGACCTAGTTCAAAACTGGATTTTGTTTGGTTCATGATTATTAGTTCAATTCCATTGTCATTAGTCATATAATCAACCTGTGTTCAAAATCTGTGCCCAGAAATGAGTTCTATTGCTGACCCTGATGGCCAGTAGGACTGCAAGTGCTTGAAACAGTGCTGAAGTCTGCCTCTGTCTTGCTTTATTTCCCTCAAATGCAGTATTCAAAGAGCATTGGCCCTGCCATGTTAGAGGACTGCTGTTTACCCAGTCTATATCCCTCTGACCAGAAAGGCATTTATCAAAGCAAGGATGTCCCCTTTTCTCTGTGTTCAGCTAAGACCTCATTTTCCCTGATGCTTTATGGCAAGGATGTCATCCTGAGCTCACTGGGATCAAGGGGATCTGAGCCAGGACCTTTTAAAGCCCACAGCCCTGACAGAGGGGCTGTGTCAGAGAGGCCCATGAGGACTCTGATGTGGCAGCAGGGAAGAAAGAAAGAGCAGCAGCTGGAGAGCCCTGCACCATTTTATCAGCATAGCCCACACAGGCCTGGCAGATTCCTGTATCTGAAATGAGTTCAGTGAAGTTGCTGCTCAAATAAGTGATTGTTATCTTAGTGAACCAGGGGCTCTGATCTATTAGCTTCACAGAGTATGATCTCAGATGAAGGGAGGATAAGGTTAGTGATCCAATAAGTTGGAAAAGTCCAAACCCTGACACTGACCCCACAAAGTGACCAGTAACCTTAGCAAAGCCCCTACTGTGATATCAGTCTAACAACCCAAGACTAGCAGTATCTATAAAGCTCCTAACCTGAAATTGAGGCACCTTTGAATTTTGCCTCTAAAGTAGATCCAAAAAGTGTGCTTTATGTATTATCCTGATGCCTTAGGTTATAGCTTTTGTATTTTTCAAATTCTGTGCTGCTTTAGTGTGTAGTTTAAAGCTTCATATTAAGTGTTGGTGAGCTCTCTTCGCATAGTAGGGAGACAAGGCAATTCCTTTCCTGTCTTGACACCAAGGACAAGCATCGAAATTTCAGGCTCAAGAGCATAAAAAATGTGGACTGAAGAGAGAAGAACAAGAAGGATGGGACTTCATAACCTAAAACTGTAATCAGACAATTAACTCCAATATACAAATGGACCAAAACTTATCAAAGCGAGAGACCCCGTGACCGATCATGCATTTTGTGACTATTTTGGGTTCATCTTGGATGTAGCCCTGGCTGGGCTCTTGTGCTGCCCAAGGTGTATCCATTGAGGCCTCCTAATAAAGCCCTACTTTAACTCTGTCCAGCCTCTGTTCTAAGTCAGCCTTCTCAAGGCATCAATCCCGTAAATGTGATGCAACCTTTACCTTCCCAGGCTGCTTGCGTGGGGCTCTTCAGAATTTCTGCTTTTTATGGTCATGATAACTGGGACAAATTTGCTGCTGCTTCTGCTGCTAGAATCAGTAAGTGAAATCTGTGTTAAAATGCAAAAGTTTCTGGTGACCTGAAGCGTGGGGAACTGGCATTTATAGTTCACATTTCCTGTTGGTAATTTTGGGGAGATCTACAGCATATATTGGGTGAATACCATGTAGCAGTGTCAGGACAACAAAAAAGGGTGTTGCATTGGTTCTTTGGTAATGCAGATTGTCATGTTTCTTGGATCTGCTGCTACATCCATGCCAACTACAGAAGACTTGGGATATCTCACAGGGATGAAAGACTGCCCTTCCATGATTAAACATAGGAGTTAGTGCCAGGGATCTTTCAGGTGATGGTGTTGTAAATCTGAAGAAATGCCCTAGAAAGTTCTTTCATGATCTCCAGTAAGCAGGTTTATTGTTCTGAGAGTTGCACACTCGCCCTGCAGTCAGAGATTGTGGCTCTGCAGCTGATGCCAGTATTAGTAGTTCCCGTGTTCTTTCTCTGGTCATTTTTTTTTATTGTCCTTGTGGTTCAGTTTTTTCCTCCCACCTATCTCCTCAGCTGCGCAAAGTCTGTCCTGTGGTGGGCTGAGCAGGAAACTGGATCACTTAATTCTGCTAATTGAAAGTACTCTTTTAAAGAAACACAAAAAAGACTGTATTGTGCCCAAATCAGTTGTGATAGGTAGCATCTGTTATCCCTGCCCTTGCTTTGTGTGCCTTTAAGATGCAGAGAAATGGCAAAGGCTGTGCAAAGTGACTCTGCTCAGAAAGTCATCAACTTAGTCTAGAAACCAAGCAAGGGAGAAAATTTCATTTCCAGTGTGTTAACCTATTTGGTTTGAACTTGCAATATTCAAACATATTGCTGTCATTTTTATCCTAGAAGTCCTGCAGCCTTCTAGCTCTTTCTTTAAAAAGCATGCCATGAGAAGAGAGATGAGGCAGGTGCAGGTCCCCATCAGGCCATAGCCAGATCTGTTAGATTGAAACTACACCCTTACTAAGTAACCTGTAGGCTTTATTCATAGCCAAGGTCTGTCAGATAGGTACTGATGAGTTTTTCTCATCAAGTCTTTGCTGAAAGCTTTTGCTTTTGTAGGAAAGTGTATCTCTCTCCTGGAAGCTGCACTTGATTCCTGGTATTCCTCTTGTTCCTCCTTCTTACCATTTGATCAGATGCAAGAGGTGATATTTTAGGTGTCTCTTTTATCTGATGTGAAGATACTTGGCTAAAATAGGCTTGAAAGAAGGGTTGCCTCTGTTAAGATACTCTCAAGCCAAGAAAATCCCCAAACAGTATTTCAAAGACAAAAGAATTTCTGCATAATACTGGTGACTGATTTTTTTAGCAACACCATGACTGGTGTTGTTATAAACCCTCTTCAGAAGAAGCTAGAGTAGAAGGTGAAGAGAAGCAGACTTTAATCTTGCCTGAAACCATGAAATTTCTTTAGGGCTTCCAGAGCTGAAGGAACTCAAATGATTCAGTAATTTGGTGGAGTGTAAGTATTGCTGTGTACAGGTCTGAAGATAGCTTAAAAGCTTATATTAAACAATATAAACTTCAGGCATATATATATAATATATATGTTTTATATATATATATATATATATATATGTATATATATAGGCAGTGACGCTGGAGATAATAAGGCCTGTCCTTTAAGGATGTTATCAGTGAGCAAACTTCTACTAGAAGATACTACATATAACAATACTCTACTGTTTTTAGTTTAGGTGTTTGTAGTCCTATACGTGCCTTAAATTTATAGACTCATATCTTGGCATGGATTAAAAGTTACATGGGAGATCAAAAGATTTTTTTTATTTTTCTGATGAGAAGTATTGAAATAAACTGGAATTTTTTTGACAATTAAAAGACTTATATTTTGTGGTTGCCTACATTGCAGGAGAAATGATGAAAACATGAATAACGAAGTCTGGCAGTCATTTGTCAGAGAAGAACAGTCTGCTAGTAAAGTAAGGATGGGATAAAAATGCATTGTTTACCATTTGTGTTTTTCAGGTGTTGTGTGCTGTTCTGTGTCTCGTTTCCTTCCTTCCCCATTCTCTTTTTGCAAGGAGAGTTAGAAAGAATGGTCTGGCATTGTCCAGAGATCCTGCTACTTATAGAGCAACCTGCCCAGTTAAGAGTCTGCAGGTTGGTTAAAAACATCTTCTAAATTCATTCCTGTGAATTCCACTTCCAGGGGAATCTGTGTTTCCTACTTCTCCAGCCCCAGGCTGATTCCTGGCGAGCATTGCTTACACTGACCTGGTTTCATGCAGTAAAAGAGAGCAGTTTGATGGTACTCAGGGTCCATCAACAGTTTTCACAAGGAATAGCCTGGAAAACTACAATATCCCAGTTACTTCATGCAATCTTATCTCCTTATATATTTTGTTTAAGAAGAGTTTTGGGACTTGTACTGGTTTTACCCTGTGTTTCCTCATAATACAGTGTGGCAGGACTTATCAGAAGTTCAGGCAGCACCGTGCTAGAATTAATTTATAATAGTACTTTACACCAGGGAGTTCCTGCTTGCTGATTCCAAACCAACTTTTCACAAAAGAAGTGTTAATACCCAAATGTTACTGGGAGAAAAGTGAAGGAAAACAGGTTTATTATGCAGTCTCAAGATGTGTCAAGGCAAAAGGAAGGGGCAGAGTCAGCCCCACCTGACTGACTCTGTCCTGATCACTCTTGTTGGTTAAAATGCTGGTGGCATTTGCAGAACCCCTCCTCTCGCCCTGTGCTATGGTCAGGGCTCAGTGCATTTCCAAATGTTGCATGGGGAGGGGGAAGGCCTGGAAGTCCCTGCTTGCACCTTGCTTTTTCCATTTCTTCTCATAATAACCCCCAAAAGGTTCAAGCTACAGCAAAAGGGAAGTAGAGCATGTGGCTACTGACTGCTGCAACAGCCTGGCCAAGAAATGGATAGGATGTCACTCGCTAGGATGTGACTTCCAGCACTCATATATCTTCTGTTTACCTCCCTCTCAGTGATTTACTGTCTCCCCACCATATATCCTCTGCTCACCTTGGTTTCTGCCTTTCAGGACACTGCCCTGCATGATGATGAGCTTCAGAGAGAAATGAGTGCTGTCCATAAACCTGGCCATCCATGCTCCACGCTGCATTACCCAGGAGAGGTCTGAAGGCAGGTGAATGCTGATGGCAGAATCCACTTAGAGAAAGGGTCTGTTTATTTGCATACAGAAGTATCTCTAAAGCATTCCATTATTCCATTCCCTTAGAGTTTTCCCAACAACCCTTTTCTGAGGACAGGACCGTAGAAATGAGTCTTAAAAAAAAAAGCAATGAAGTAACCGTGAGGATTTTGTTTATTCTTCAAAAATGAAAGTTTCATTTCTTACTGTGTAAATAGAAATAAGTGAGAAGGTGAGAGAGACTAGAATTGAAATCAGAAAAAGTGATTATTCAATTTTGCAGAGCATTTCAATATTCTGCTTTTGGCATCCTTTCTTTATTTGGTGTAAAATATGTCATTTTAATTCTCTGTGAAAGAAAAGAGAAATGTGGACTCTGGGAGCACTCTGTCTCCAGCACAGGAGGAGTCCACCTGATGTTTTTCCCCAGAGCTCTGATTTACTGAAGCCTCAGGAACATCCACTCTGTCTTCTCAGCAGCCATTTGGTGAAATTCTCAGGGAGCAGTTTGCTGTCCAGCAAGCTCCCTTAGCACCATGGCATAGTTGAAATATCATCTCTGCATCTCATTTAAAGTTCAGGAAAACAGTAAATTTTGGTTAATAAAAAGAAAACCAAAAGAACTTTGTTCAAGCTTGCTACAAAAAATACAGCTTTGTATGTTTAGTTAAGTTTTACTACCAAGGTAGTGCTGCTTTGCAACAGACTGTATAAATTGGTATTAGTGGATCACAAACTGCTCCCAGAGAAACAAGCCCTTACAGTGTATAACTGCTCTGGTAAAAAAAAAAAAAAAAAATTTAAAAAAAAAGAAGAAAAAAAAATTCTTGTGTAGGACCTCTCTGCCATTCACTCCAGTTCAAAGGATTTGTCAGGGTAAGAGTGGGTAATAGGAGATAGGTCCAGGGAATGCAGTTATTTCTTCTTTCTGGAGTCTGGCCTCCTGCAGGAAAATGGACAAATACTACAAAGTTGCTTTTGTTCCTCACTGCTTGGAGAAGGGGAAAAAACTTGAGAAGAGTGGACTTCATTTTTGACAAATGTACAATTATTTTTCAGGAGATGAGGGAAGAAGCTTTCAAGTCCTTCAGGGTGTTCAGGAAGAATACCAAGCCTGCTTACCTGTAAGCCTCTAATTTCTAATGTGTGTAGAAAGCAGGAAGATTATCCCTTCAATAAAAGCTGCAGGCCTCTTCCTTCCCTTTATCTCATCTATTTTAGATGTTTCTCAGTGGCATGTGATTAAATTAATGTCATTCAATGAGGCAAGTTAACCCTTCCTTGCCAGGCTGAGTTCTGAGCTTTATTTCCAGTTTCTTGTTCTTGAGGGTTTTAAGACACATTGTGAGAATTCTGCACAGGTGCTGCTGCTGCTGTCCATTATTTGCAATAGGTGCTAGAGAAACAAAATTCTTTTCCTGCTAGTCTATGCTCTTTCTAGTTGATCTTCTTATTCACTGGTATTAAGCAGACACATACCTAGTATTTCTGACAGAAATTACCACTTTAGTTTAAAAGCCTTGATTTTTTTTTTTTATTTCCATTGATGTTGTCACTGTAGCTCTGGGGAGGGTGTTTGCTACGTGGCCCTCGTGCCCCAGAAAAATATACACAGCAGCAACAACTATGTTTACCTTTACTGTGTAAATAGGGCTCTTTATTCTTTAATACATGGAATATGAACAAAGCTTGGGACTACAGAGTAATTTACTCTGCATACTAAATGTTTTTGAGGTAAGTCAAAGTAGGCATGAAATAGAATGTGAATATAAGCTTCAATCCTTTTCCTGGATACCTTTTTACTGAACTCAGGCTGTGAATACAAGACATTTTGCAAGGCACAGAAGGAATGGAGTCAGTTCATGACTAAGTAGGGCTGCTCATCACAGCTGGCAGGCACAGATATTCCAGTCTGGAGATGTCTTGGCTCTCTTGAAGATTGTTTGGTTCTCTCTTGGCAGGGAAAAAAAAAACAAACAAAAAAAACCCCCACTTTTGGAGCTTTGTCTGTGAGGGTGTGAGGGCTGCAGAAGCTGCAGTTTCCAGGTCAAGAGTCCTACAAGCACCAAGAGAGTGCTTTGAGCCTAAAAATTTGAAATGTTCAGTTTTGAAGTCCTAGTGGAGAGTTGCTGAGGCACCTACATGGTGAAACAGCAGCAAATATTAGTAAATACTTGCAGTATACAATTATTTTTCAGGTTAAAAAGTAAAAATAGAAATATTACTAACTATGAATATCAGTTTGTGATACAATATTAGAGTTATAGGATTTACTGCTTTGTCATTCTGGCAGCATTCCTGACTCCCACAAGTTTCTGTGCCACTCCTAGCCAGGAGTGGTTAACTCCCAGCATAACCTGTTAGCAGCACCTGCTATCAGTACCCAGCGTTGCCTGTGTTAACTGTGGAACACAGTCACACCTGGTAAGGAGCAGATGAGCTGACCTGCAAGATGTGCTGGAGATTGAATTAGTGTTCATTTAGTTTTATTTTCATATTTATTCAATCAGCTGTGTGGCCACATCCATTCTCTTTATTAGTGAGATGGTTTTTAACCTGTGGTTGCTAACTATGCACTGCAGCCCAGCTTTTACCAGGCTAGTGCTTCCTTGCTCTTCTCACTGTGCTTATAATCAATATTGGTCTAAAGTATGATGTGAGTCAAGCAGAATTTGAATATAAAGATGAGAATCTGTATTTTGAAAGCTAGTCAGATTTGAGAGTGAGGACGTGCAGTTGGGTTTCTCACTCAGCATCTAAGCATGTAAGGATTTTGTCCTGTGGCAGCAGTGTGGAGAATCATTTTTACAGGGGTTGCAAGTATATTACTTGTGAGATACTTCTTTCTTCTTTTTTTTTTTTTCTTTTCTGAAGAAAAAAATGTATGTACAGGGATTATGCTGCAATCTGCAGGAGACGCAGAACTTCACCAGCCAAAGTCAGGAGGATCCATTGGTCCAAAAACTTGATCTGATGGAGGATAATTTTCAGCCAGCAGCAGGAGTTTTTGGGAAGGGGCTTCCAGCTGGGAGCTAATTAGATGCTGCTGAGTTTGCAAGGGCCTCAAGGTTGCAAATGCCACACATCTCCAGCACACTCCAGCAGTCCCATCACATGCTCCTGCTCCTCAAAGGGCTCTCTCACATCTGTTTGAGCTGTGGGAATGCTAAAGGCATTTTCCTTCAGCTGTGCTTTTCAGTTTCAAGTATCAGGTGTGGGCCCTGTTACACTCTCTGTTGCTGCCTCCCATTTTGTTGTTTCCCCTGCTGGGTTATGATGGCTTGGAAATAAGTGCTCAGTGGGAGAAGACAGCATTGCTGCAGGGATTTTGTTTGTCAGGGCATGGGAGCTGACCAAGTGATGCTTATGAGGGGAGCAATACCTGCAATATCCAGCAATACCTGCAGTCTCCAGCTGTGCCTGTGCTGTTGGATCCTGAGGCACCTGCAAGCTCAAACATGATCTATGCTTGGTGCCCACACTGACAATTCTAAGATGTCAGCAGCTTCTGGCTTGTGATGTCAAGGCATCCTGGAATGAGCCTGGCCTGAGGTCTCTGCTGAACACTGGGAAGCCCAAAATTGCTAAGGGGGATCCCAACACACCTGGCCACAGGTACAGTGATGACTTGATTCTTAATCAAGTCCTTATGACTGGTGGGGAGTGCTTGAGGTAGCACTGCCCCAGCCCTTCCTCTTGATCTCCATGAAAGCTCAGCTGAAGCCAGAAACTGGGTCTTGTCTGTGTCTGGGCAGCCCAAAAGGAAAGACAGTTTGGATGTAATTTCAAAATGCATTTTGGGAGAATCTTACAAAAGTTATTGCTTTGAAAGAGGAGGGCTAAGAAGGCACAGCTAAATAGAAGCTAAAATTAAAGAAGAAAAGAAAAAGAATTTGTGACACACGTTAACAGAGCTGTGTGGTTTTGGTTTAGAAGTTAATATGGGACAAAGTGAGAACCCCAGCTAAGCTGCCCTCAGGCTGCAGACAGCACTTGCTTAGTCTCAACTTGGAGTTGCAGTAGGCACTAGAGGAGATATAAAGCTGTTTTAGTCTTGAAGCCTAACTGCATATTTAAAAGTCTGACCTAACTGTGAAAGAAAATGCAACTCCCTACAACCAGTTGTATTTTACACATCAGTGACACCTGCAAACAGTTCAAGTAAAAAGTTTGAAGTAGCTTTCTTCATTACTGTAACAGCTCTGAAGATAGTCCAATGGTATATTAATTGTAAAAATTATTCAAGATTCTCCTTGTCAAATATCTTGGAATAGTCTTCATGCATTTTTTAATTCCTGATTGGCCAGCTCTAGCTGGTTTGGTGGGCCAGCTTTTCAGCAGTATTGAGAGAGGGCAGCTCTGTGCAAACATCCGTGGCCATCATAACCATTCAGTTTACAGCCAGCCAGTGCCTGGGAAAACTGCAGATTAAAGACAATCTGTTCTTGCATGGCTGGAACAGCAGGAATTGACTCCATAGGTGGTTGAGCAGCTCTGAGCAATACTAAACTCTAATGAATTTGTTTTGCTGAAAAGAGGTGAAGGCTCAGAGCTACATCTACACAGGACATCCATGGAGCAGAAACTTGTGGGAATACCATGAATTGCCCAGAGACACAGTGGGATTAGTGTGTGTTTGCTTCTTTAGTACTGCCCCTTTATCACACAAAAACAGCTATTATTTGAGCTGCTTTGGGAATACACTGTATGCATTTTCCATAAGTATTTCCTATGAATTGGCTTTTGTGAAGTCCAGATATTTTTTTTACTAAACCCTTTTGAATATGAAATGATTTACAAGTGTCCTCCTTTTTCTTGCCTTGCACAACTAGCTTTAATTTTGGGGCTTTTCCTGGTGGGGTTATTACATTTTACAAGATTATTTATGCAAGATTATTTTTTCCATTCTGTATGAGAGTATTATTTTCTTAATTTCTTTATGAGAGGAAATAGCACTGTAGTTTTTAAAAGAGATACATTTGAACTTTCTGTATACTTCTTGTTCAGCTTGATGTTTTCTTTAATGCTATTAAGTGTAAGCAATAGCTAAAATGTAGTTTTATTTCATTGTTGGGGTTTTGATTTTTTTCTCCCTATTTTGGGGGGTTGAGGTTTGGTTGTTTGGGCAAGTATTTTTCCAGCTCTATGAACTGAATGTAAAAAGAAAAAAAAAATCAAATCCCTTTGGAAAGTCACTGTGGCCTCACTGGTGGGAGAAGGTGGGGACAACAGCTCTATTCCTACCTCTTGTAGGCAGCAGTGGGAAAAGAGGCTTCCAAAACCTAACAGTGTCCACTGTATTTCAGGTGAAAAAGAATAAATGCTTTCCCTAAAATGAGCACCTTGCTAAAAAAAAAAAAAAGAAAGGATGTAATTTGAGAACCTTGTAACAGCTGAAATTAAAATTACCAGGATGAGGTTTTGTCTTGTTATATGATTTCTAGCAGCTTTATAACAAGCCTCTTAGAAACTGTACATGAAAAAGACCCGGTCTACAAGTTAATTAAACTTTGCTTTAGATTCTAACTTAACAGAGAAATAAGCTGCTAGATTTTTCCTAATTAAACATCATTTTCAAATTTTACTTATGCAAACCACATTATCATATGTAAGCAGCTGAGACTCTTTCCTTAACTCAAAATATTAAAATTTGAAGTATAGAAATGTTTTAACTTAGTAAGACTAAATCCCAATCCAGTCATAGATTTAGGTTAATAATTAAGAAATTCCAGGCATTTAATATTATTAAAAGTTGGATGCAGCAAATGCTTTGGTATTTTAAGAATATTTAGAAGATGAGTGACTATGTTATTCTTCCATAAAATATTTTAATATGACATCATGTTTTTTTCCCCTAATACTATAATTTTCTACGTAAGAGAAAATAATTTGTGAGGCTTTATATGTATATAAATGTATATTTGTGAGATTTAAATGTATATGATGCTAGTTTTATCAGTCTGATTCAACTTATTTAACACTTGTGCTGTTACATAGCTATGGCCATAAGAAAGTCTAACTAGCATTTTTTTTCTGCTGGGATTTGTTCCACTTAATTATTTTGTACTTCAGTGCAGAGAAAAAGAAAGGTGTCTCCGTAAAGCAGACATTGCAAATAGATTATGGGGCTGTAATGTAAAACCTCTTTATAGCCAGATTTCATTCAGTACTAATCAAAAAGCGATTGTGCAAAAAAGAGTGGTTTTAATGCCCTATATCCAGTGGACTTAATTTCATTCTAATTTTGGTGCAAATGGTAAGTTGTTGGCTTTTTTCCCATTGGAAAAAAACAGGTGCAAATGAACGGAGAGAAATCAGCTGCCAGTAAAACTGGTATTTCAGAGAGGAGAAAAACCCAATATGTTGAGTAGATCATCATGAGAATTTAGAGCTCTCCATTAGGCAGATTGCACTAATCATCACCATTTTAAAACCTCTGAGCAGAAGTTCAGCAGAAAGTAGATATTAGTGCCTTTACTGGGCAGCCGTATCACTGCACTCCTGACCTCAGGCTAGGGAAGTAATCGGAGGAAGAACACAAAACCTGCAAGAAACTTTGGTTCACAATGAATGCCTCAAAGCTTTTTTTTCCCTTAGAAGTGTGGCCTCGGCACATCTTTGCATATCCCACCTTTCAGCAGAGCAGTCTCACTCAGCTCCCATCCCTAAGAGCTCCAGAGCCTGTGGTTTGAGCCCTGCTGTCGGTGGGCGCTGCCTGCAGGGAGCTGAGCACCAGGACAGCGTGCTCACCACCTGCCTTGCTGAGCAGATGGGCTCCTTTATTTCCTACCTGTTGGCACAAAGTGTTCTTGCAGCTCTGGGTACGGCAGCATTCACTTTCAAGCTTGGAAGTTCCTGGAATAACCCCCAGTTCCAGAGGAGGAAAGCAAGATCCACAATCGGTAATACCTGAGATGGGTGGATATGGCAACCAGCCCTTATCTTGCTAAAATGAGCGCAGAAATAAACTGCTGGATGGATGTGTGGCAGCTGGAGATATCGTGAGCTGTAGTAATTCGGGTAGATGGTGAACTGTGGGGCTTTTCAGTTCATCTCCACACGTGGTAGGTAATGACCTCATTCCCAATCTTTGTTCAGATAGCCACTGAGGGAATCGATAGTGAGCCTAGCCCCCAGGTGAAGTGTGTTCACCTTTAAAACATATTTTAAGTGTAGCAGCTGCAAAGTGCTTTAGTGCACAATAACATTTTCCCTGGGTGTCAAAATCAAGTGACTGAAAAGCAGGATAGGCATTGCCAAGGACAAAGGTAACATTATATTACTTACATTTATGGCATGTTGCCATTATTTCATTTGCAGCATTAAGGGGAGAAGAGATATAGCTCTGCATATTTAAATGCAGAACACGTTAAAATGCAGGCTAAAGAGAGCTACTCTGTGCTTATTAAATGTAACTGGGTTTTTGAAACGTATTTATTGTGAAATGTGTGAGAACATTATTTAAAAGTACCCATTTGTATGCCATGGGTAATTAACAATAATTATCTTCCTAGTGGTCAGCTGAAATATAGCTGACATAAAAAAGAAATTTCACACATATTTAAATTAAAAATTAATTAAAACACATTTTGAAAGTGACCCAATTTGACATACAGTTATATCTGTCAAAAAAATACCAAGATTTGCCTAAGTTATCTAGCCTTAAGGAGATATTACCTGTTCAATAATGCTTCATTTAATAACAATAACTAAAGATCCCAAACCCTATGTTGTCATACTAGGAAAACACAGGTCTGCTGACCAAAAAAAGCAGCCTGGGGACCTTCATGATATAACCTAATTTTGTTCCATTTGAGAAAGGGCCTCAGCAGTTTAAAAAAAAAAAAAAAACAAGAAACCACTCATAGAACAAACCTTACTGCATGACTCAGGAGTTTTTGTGAGAGCTTAATTCTCATTGTTTCACATAAATTCTGGCTCCTCTTGTGCCTGGACAACAGTGCTTGGTATCAACAGAGGAGAGATGCAGTTTTGTTCCCCTGGCAGGTCTTGCTGCTCCATGTTTCTAGTGTCCGAGCAAATTGCTTAATTTGGGTAACCTCAGGATTTTTGCCACTTCATCCTCTAAGAGCTTGGGATCTGTCAGGTGGCTGAGATCTCCCCTCATGTGTCTGATCCAAGTCTGATGGTTTCTCCAGAATCCATGAACACAGGGAAATAGGAATTGACTTAGAGACTGCCTTGGCCTTTACATAGGGACATGGATAGAGTGGTTGTTGTGACTCTGATGGGATATCAGTGAATTGCTCAAAGTCTGCTGAATATGAATTGGAGTTGTCAGACTGTTTCCCAGTGAGTGAAATTTTAAGTAGAATGTGTTTTCTTTTATATTTTAGCACATAATAAGTCAGGGTAGTTCAGTAATGATGTGTAGAAATGCTCAATTCTAAAAGATCTAAAACCAAAACTGATTTACTGAACTATCCATTTTCCCAGCTCTGATTAAGGGAACACATCCAATTACATAAGTATATTATTAATGTTCATCTGTAGTGTAGTAGAATTAAAATTGCAATGTCTCCCAATCACAGTCTAAACCACACAGTAATCAAGCATGAATTTAGCAAGTTCATTTTTCCATTATGCTGTTTTCAACACAAAGTTACCATATTAGCATATGGTACCATAACATTGCAGTTCAAGCTAGAAGAAAGAAATTCTTTATTGTGACAGGGGTGAAACATTGGCACAGAGAGGCTGTGGATGCTCCATCCCTGGAGAAATTCCAAGGCAGGCTGGGCTGGGCTTTGAACAACCTGATCTTGCTGAGGATGTCCCTGCTCATTGCAGGGGGGTGGGACTATGGATCTCACCTTTGAGATGCCATGATTCCTGCTTGGGACTGCCCTTACCTTTAATCAGTTTTGAAACGGAAGGTAACAGAATGTGATTGAAAACCCCTAAACAGTAATATTTGCTGAAATGAAGAGTAGAAACAGCATATTTAAAAGGCTTGCTATTTTAAACTTTTAATGCTTTGAGTTCTCACTCCCTCTTGACTCTTGCCCCAATGGGCCATATCTAAACAGGACTAATCTTATGCCACTGTACTGAGTTCAAAACTACAGCTCAGTGTCCAGGTGCCTAACACTGCTGAATTCAAGTTATTTATTTTAAATATGTCCTGCTGTATTTAAGCATCAAATTAGAGAGGAGAAAGAAAAGTGAGTTTGCTTGGTCAGTTGTTTTTTTTCTCTGTGTGTCAAAGAAAATTTCTTGATAAAATGATGCACTGAAAATAGCAAAAATGCTTAAAGGTTTATCTTTGGAAAAAAAAAAAGTGTCCTTTGCCCTGTGCCAAGGTTTAAAAACAAGTATTTCTCATTATATAACTCCCTTTTTTCCCCTTTTGTTCTTAACTTGATCAACCTTCTTCCTTTTTACTTCAATCATCTGGTTAAAAATAGGCAAAACTGTGCAAATAATCCATCCTCTGTCTGTCATTCATGCTTTTATGATATGTATTGCATTGGTAGTTTTACCTACTGTAAAATTTTTGGGTTTAGCTAAGATTAACTACACTTCAAAATACTTTCAATGCTAATAATACAGACTATCCTTGCATAAGCAATCTGCTCATTTGTAAGTGTTTTATTTTTTTACAATTTTGTGATAATCTAGGTCTGTTTTTCTCTGACTCACTGATCTGCACTTGCATTATGCCACCACTGAGGAGTATTTTCCTTAGCAGCAACCATGCACAAAGGAGAGGTATGCTCACAATTCAGAAGATATGAGGCAAGGAACATTACCCTCAAATAGAATCTTTGGCTAAAATCCAGTATACAGCTAAGACAGAAATGCTTTATTTAAAAGAAAAAAAAAAAAACAAAAACCAAACAAACAAAACCCAACAAAAAAAATAAAAGAAGAAGAAGAAAAAAAAACCTAACAAAAACCCCAAACAAAAAAACCACAAAAACCCTCCAAAAACTATACATTTAAAGAATGATGATTTTTATTTAATAGACTAAATTCACTCTACTAAGAAAAAAAAAATCTCTGGTTTTACTTCCACGTTGTGCTACTAGACCATGACTGTTCCCTTGGAGTTTATTCTCTATGTCACTTGCTAATGTTGTTTTAAAAAAACCCAAACACAGTCAGGTGCTAAACTATTAAATACTAAGTGAAGACATGCCAGATTGCATAACTAATAGCTATGTAAATTGAAAATAATAAGTTAGGGAATATAATTTTATATTTTAAGCCTTTGCAAAAGCAGACTTTGACTTACTAAACACTAAAGAGTACTTATGGACTCATATATTGTTCAGTATTTTTACAACCATGAATATGCATCATGAACTACAGATCTTATGGATATTTTATTGGAAAAAAAAAGTAGCTAGATGTTAACACTTCTGTATATAAAAAGTTTGTTTGGTTTATTTTTTACCTTTTCTTTGCCATCAAACCCTCAGCAATGTCCCATATTTTCATAGAAAAAGGTGAAATAGTTCAAGCAACATGTTAACTGTCTGGAGTTTCTCATACTGTTTTCTGAAATTAACTTTTTAGGGTGTTAAAATTGTTGTTTGTGTTGGTTTGTTTGCTTTCAGAGGAGGCAGGCAGGACTGTCCTGCTGCTCCTGAGATGTAATGACATTTGTTCCCCATTCTGACTGTGAGCCCAAGCCATTCTTCCTGTGGGAAAAGTGTGATCTCCTCTCATTCCACAGTCACTGGAGCTGTTTGAACCCCCTCTAGGACCTGTAACTCTGAACATATCATGCCTTATCCAATCTTTTTCTTACTAATCCTTCTCTGTCAGGTGGTTGTAGTAGTCATGCTGTACTTGGAGATACTCTGTTGAGGGCTGGAGATGTTCACTAAATTATGAACTGGGAGTCCAAGCTCCTGCAGGAAAGCCATGAGCCCTAAATAGCCAAAGTGTGACCTTTTTATTCAGCATCAGCTGCTTCTAAGAATTAAATTGTAGAGGGGAAAAAAGGTGGGAGAAGCAGTGTAAATGGGTGCTCCCCATTTGCTCCTTCAGTAATGAAGAATTCTTGCATTTATTGCAAGAGCAAGTGGAATTTAGAAGTTGGAAATAATCAGCCATATGAGTGGGAATGAAAAGTAGGACGTGGTTGTCATTGATTGTTATTGTGAGGTAATGGTGATGTAGAAGATGGCTAGGTGGGATCTTGGGGTTAGCTTTTATTTCTTTAGAGGAAATTTTGACAAATAGGAAAAGTCCAGAAAGCCTAAGAGTTTAGGGATTTCTTCACATCTTCCAAGAAGGTCCCAAAACTTTTCATTAGGTTCTGGCATTTCTTCAGAAATATTTGTTTGCTTGAAATATCTTTTATGCAACTGATGCAAATTAAAGAGAATAATTTTTTTAATAAGTTTCTATGAAATTAATGTAACACTGAGAATCTTGTGGCTCAGCTTCTCAGATGGTTTGAAAAATGCTTCTCTGACTTCAAGGAATAGGATCCAGTATAATTTATATCAGTAAAAATAGGCAGATTTATGCAATTCAAAAAACCCTGTGATCCTGAAATAGAGATCAAATAGGTGTATGATATATACCTGATACCTCGAGCAATGTAAATTCCCAGTACAAGGCTGTGACAGGAGATTGTTTTAACTTTCTTAGTAAACTGTTGAGGTTTTTTTAAAGATACTTTTAGCACTTCTAAGAGTTCCTGAGGAAACAAGTGACCATAGGTAATGTTTGGGTTTTTACCCCCTATCTCAGAGGTTATCAAAAAAGGCTAATGTCTAAATTCTGCCATGATTAATGAATAAAAAATTATAAAGGGGGTAATAGGATCAGTCACAACAAAGACAACTGTTAAGGTATTGTCTTAAACTCATAGATCTGAATTCCTGAAGAATTTTTAAATTCAGGCAAGATAGTCTATCAATTTCTCTTTAATTTATTTTGGCACAGAATTTTGCATGTGTTCTCAGAGTTTCCTAGTCTTATCTGGAAATGTGGTAAGTTTTCAAGCTCTGTTTAACAATGAAATGATAATTTTTATTAATCATTCCAGAAAACAAGAACTCCAATCCTCAAGTGCAGGAATTACCTGGGGAATGAGAATTATTAAATTCTTTGCTCCTACTTTTGTGTTTTTCATTGCAGGATTACTATTTATTTGAGCTGCATAAAGAGAATTTTATATAAGTTGCATTTGTAGATACTCATAAATGTTCATTTGAACACTGATGTGTGAGCTTTGTTATAGGGATACCAAAACCTTAATTCACCCATTTCTTCAATCCTGATGGATGCATACAAAACCTGACTGATCAGACTGAAATACTGGCACTGTAGGAAAACACAATTTAACCACTTGAGTGTATATTGGGTAGTTTTGCTGCTGTAAATCCCTTTGTCCCCTGGGATTACTCTAATATAAATGGAATAATCTTTCCTCCTTGAATATGAAAACGGTAAAACCTGTTGCCTAAATAGTCTGATAATATGATTTCCCAAAGAATTTATTGCAGAATAGCTGGAGAAATATATATATATATATATATATATATATATATAATCTCCAACTACAAGTAAGGAACCTGTTTTTCAGGAAGATAAAGCAGAGATTCTCCTGTGATGTTGTGTCTGCACAGAAATCACATGTTGGTTTAGGTTTGATAAAGCCTGTCCAGGGAGGAAGTTAGGTTGTTCAGTGCCTTTAAATGCCCTTTAGAAATTAATTACTGTGCTGAGTACAAGCCTGTAGAAGTTATTGTTATTTATAATTTGACCCTTTTTAACTCCTTCTTGCTCTAACTTCTGTCCCCCCCACCCCCAAAAAACAAAATATAGTTTTTTACTACCTTGAAGAGATCTCACAGGAGATTAAATATCTACAGGAGAATTCAATTTTTACACACTTTATATAAATAAAATAAGAATTAGGGAAGAAAGTGAGTTTTAAATATTCACTTTGGATTCTTTTTGGTAGATTTTTTTTTTTTTAAACATGATTGTCTGGAAATTGCTGCTAAAATGCTGCATGGGAGAGGCTTATAAACATGTAAAGGAATAGAAAGCCTTAGGATAATTCAGATAAGAAGTCAAAGAGCTAGGAGACAGGCCTGTAGGAATTGGGAACTCAGGTGCTCAAAAAGCTATTTATTATCACTTTTCATTGTTTCAGACCAAGAATAGGCATCTCAAGCAGATGCTCAGTTGCTTCAGGGTTCCGTGGCGTCTGTGACAATGTCAAGCACATTTTAATGTTGTGCTGGGTTAAGTGTTGTGCTCGTGCAGCCCTCCTGCTGGGCAGCCCTTGTTCAGATGTGCTTCTAAAATTGTGGTGTGTTTTTAGCTGTGAAGAAAACCCACAGGTCTCAGGGGAGGCTACTGTGGGTTTTGTAACGTTGTATTTCCTGGCTTAATGGACAGGCTTCATTCTGGCAATAATTCCAATTTGGTTTTTAAAAATAATTACTGAATTTCGCTTTTTTTTTTTTAATTAACATTCTGAATGTATCAGGGACTTGTATGTATTAAAAATTAAGATAATTTTTTTTTTATTAGAGAAAGATATTTAGGGATTCCATTTGAGCTGCTCCAGGATAAAAACAAGTTAGTAGCTCAGACTTTTCCCTTTTCACTCTTCTTGCAAAGGCATCTGCAAGAATCTTAATGATAATCTCACCAATATCTATATCTGGCCTGTTCTTTCATGGGTGATAATTACAGAAGTAATGGAAAAGAAATAGTAGAAACAGATGAACAGGCATCAACTTGGATGGCACTGCTGGCAAAGTAGCAAGGCAATTTTCAGTATATGAAGAGAAAAGTGCATCTACTTAATGAGGGCCAGAACTATACGGAGCCAATTAAGTGAAGATGAGCACAAAAGAAGAAGGTAACTGAATTTACAGAGATTCCCTGCATGTTTTGGGGCTTGCTCTTTACTTCCTTACTTGTTTTTTTTTTTTTTGGTTTTTTTTTTTTTTTCCCTGAGTACATCCTCCATTGCCCTTGGCAAGTCTAAGCATGAATTTGCTGTGTAATGAATAAGGTTTCTGAGTGCCTGTGGTGTGCTGGAGGCTGTGTAGTCAGCCCAGTAAATGTGGGATCTGTTTGCAGGCATGTAAAGCAAAACACTGGGCATGGGAGACTCTAACCTGCTTTTAATGTTCTTCAGGCTTTGTGTGCATTTCCTGCCAAATGACTCTGAGATTTCTGTTCCAGCAGCCTGCACAACCAGGGACAGCCAACATATTCTGTGCAGAATAACTTGGAGAATTTCAGCTCCTGGCTTGTGACCTACTTATACTTAAAATGGTACTTGGAGATGGATGTTCTTTCCCCACATATACCTATGCTGTGAAGAGATACTCTTAAATTTAACTTTGCTAAATGTTATGCAAATTGAGTGCATTTTAACTTCCACAGTCTGGAATAGAAGTGCTACGCTTTACTTTAAACACACATTTTGCATAACAATATTAAGTTCCATATATTATCTTAAAATGCAAAATGTATAAATCTACATGGCTGCAAGAACATAAGCAGAACATATTAATCTGTGAAAATGGAAGTCCCAGCAGCGTGCAGCATCTGTATATTAATCAAGCCCACTGATAGCTTTGTTTTAGGAAAAAGAAGTTAACTTTAACTTTTTTTTTTTGCTTTAATTTATGAAGAAAGAGGATATATTAAGCAATAATGCACTCCAAGAGAGAGCATTTAACACATGAAGAGGCTCACATTTTTATCCCACTAGGCTAAAAGAAAAGCCGTAAAGTTTTCAAATTTATAATGCTGCAGCAGAGATAAACTCCAGAAATCATAATTTAGCTGTTTCTCTGTCAGTCAAAAAAAGCAGTTACAGTTCAGTAATCAGATCCTAGTTATTAATTTTTCCCTCTTAAAAAATGAAAACCTCAAAGTTTTCTTCACTGAGCAGACAAATTTTCATCAGTGCAAAGAAAGAATCAGGGGACAGAAAGAAATATTTCCTGTGTACCATCTCCTTCTCATGGCTCTATTTAGAGTGGAACTGGGAAATGGCAGGGCCAGAGGAGGCTCCTAAATCATGCTGAGAAAAACAGCAAGGTAATTTTTTAATTAAAGGAAGAACTGTTCTTTACCTCACCTTCATTCCCTTCCCTCCCCACTGCCTCCAAAGGCACCAGGATTTGCCAAAGGATGTAGTGGCTGCTGTCATAAATGTGGGAGTGAAGAGATTTGGGGTTGTTCAGCCTGAAAAAACTGGCCTTCCTGTGCCTAAAAGAATCCTAAAAAAATGCTGGAGAGGAATTTTCACAAGGGCATGTAGTGGTAGAACATGGTGAATGGCTTTAAACAGGAAGAGGATAGATATAGATTAGATATTAGGAGGAAATTCTTTATTGTGATGGTGGTGAGAGGCTGGCACAGGTTGCCCAGAAAGGCTGTGGATGCTCCATCCCTGGAAGTGCTCAAGGCCAGGATGGATGGGGCTTTGAGCAATCAGATCTAACTAAAGATGTTCCTATTCATGGCAGGGTGCCTGGAACTAAGTGATTTTTAGTCCAACCCAAACTATTTGATGAATATCATTAATGATTAATATTTTGACATGTTCATAGTTCAAGATTTTTCAAAGGTATTTAAGGTTTTTGTTCACAGAAATGGTTCTCAGCAATGTTTTCTGCATCTGCTGAAATCCATGGGACTTGCTTTAGCACCATTCCATTAAATGTAGGAAGTTCACCTCTGTGCTTAGCTGCATGTTTGTGTTCCTAAACACTTCTGAGAATATAATCTTGAACTACTTGTCTGCAGTAGCAGAAGAGTTTATGACAGACTGCCATCATTTACCTGCACTCTCAAACATAATCTGTTCCCTACCCACCAGAACATCCTTTAAAATGTACTGAATAAATCACCTCTGCCTAAATAATTACATGTTCAGGTTGTAAACCATTAAGGTTCAATGATTTATTAGAAACCTTTAGAATAGGATGCTCAGGTTTGGTAAACATTCCCAGGCATATCAAGAAGCCATTCTCCTGGCAGAGAAACAAGGCAGAGAAATGATATTTCTGTGGTTTTATCTTTTTTCACCAGGTTCTGTGAAGTGTATGCCCACATGAATAACCATGTCCTATTCCTCACAGAATGTTTAGGCATGTTGTTTTCCCTAATTGAAGGAAGCATAAAAAGATAAAATTTATTCTGCTGTTACTTTGATAATAGTGGTGGGAAAAGGTGAAGTGATTGCACTCTGCTCTCTTAGGTGGAGTCACATAATGCCATAAATAGTTAAATGTTTCTCAAACCAAATGGCAAAAAGCTCGTGTTAAAATCTTGTGGATTTTCCAGTTCACTGTACAGATTCTTCTCACAGAAAAATCATTTAGTCCCTACTGGCTTTTTAAAGCTGTCATAAATGTTTTGACTATATTTAAACTTAATTTATGCCTTTCATGTGGAATGCTATCTTATAAGAAGGAAAAGGGGAAAATGAAAACATGACTTTTTTTAATACCATATTAATTAACTTTACTTTTCAGACTCTCTAGCACATTGGTAATATGACATAATTTAGTGTTAGTGTGTTTTGGCACCTATTGACTGATTCTGGGGGCAAATTTTTGGCATGTAGGAAATTAGCTCTTTTTATTTGTTGGTTGCAATGTGCATGCAACTTTTTTTTTTACATGCTCTCCTAATTGTTCTTTGTGTGATAAAGCACTTTTTGCTATATACATCAGACTGAGCAGCCTGGTTATTTCTTTCATTGGAAAATAAGAATGTCATAAACCTTACAAAAGGGGAAAGGAGAACTCCTGTCTTCTCTGTGATCACTCAGAAAACTAATTTCTAGCAAGATTGTTTGAAAGAACTGTTTGATAACACCTTTTTAGGTGTTCCTCCCACACTGCATCTGTTCTGGGTATCACTGCATATATCAGTATCCAGACCAACATTTTGGCTAACCCCATTTTTGTTTTTATGGCTGATACTCCAAACTAATGTGGACCAATAAACTTGGGCTGGTAAACTCTGACCTAAATGACTAGGAAATCAAATTTATACTCCTCTGCTTCCTGAGGATGACACAATAAGTTAGAAACTGAACTAAATCTCTTTTGACTTTACTATCCAGACCAGCTTAAAATTTATATATTTATAGTTCCAGTGAATTTCATGTAACTTGCTCAGGACCTTGTGCAAATTACAAGGTATGCTTACCACCTACTAGTTTCTGGTATCCAATGCTTTAAAAAAATATTTCCTAAAAGCTCAAGTAAAGATTTCTCCAAAGGTTTAGGAAAATTAGAGTTTGAAGAGGTGATCTTAGAAGTAATTTTCACATGTGGTGTTTAATTTTTAAGCCCCTGTACTTATGGAGAATAAACATGGGCAAGCAATCTAAAAACCTGCAAAGAGTGGAGCAGCACAACCGAAATATGTGGGGGATTTGTTTCTGTTTTGTTGTTGCTGGATATGAAGAAAGAAGGGAGAATACAGGACAGGATATAGAATAATTTTTTCCTACTCTTCAGACAGAGCTGTGTGTTTAACAGGTATTAGTTTGGGCGACTTAATAAAGAGCCGGAACTTTTCCCCTGGACTGTCTGGCAGAGGAATGTGTTTAACTTAGGTTGTCAAGGTAACACCAGCAGCTTTTGCAGGCCCCCTGAGTGCTTTATTTTCCATTCTTTAATATTTGCTGGATATGGTGAGCAGAGTTGCACACCCCTCCAAATGTTTCCCAGGGCCAGCAGGTCATTGCTGCAATCTACCCATGAGACCCCTCCACTTTCTTGAGGTGATCTGTTGGAAGAAACATAATTTTTTAGGTTTTTTCCCAAGGATGACAAGTTTCAAAAGCCCTGTCTTAAACAACTTTTTAAAAATTTCCTTGATGCTTGCACTGGGGGAGAAGGGAATTTTTGTGGCTTTAAATCTCTCACTTTCTACCATAAGCAGAATTGTGCTGGACACAGAACACAGAATTAGGGTCATGTTTTGAAATACTTCTTTGTAATGCAAGGGGCTCTGCATGGACCAAAGCTTTGCTGATAGAACCGTAGAAATAATTTCACAATTAATTTGTTTATAGTGCCCTAATTCCCTCTCTTGCTCTGCATGTTAAACAATATGTGTCCATAAATTAGTTGCAAAAACACACTGGCAAAATTATTATCTCCCTGGCCCAGTCTCTTTGCATTTTTCATCAGAAGGGTTGCAGTCCCCACATTGGATTTCACAGTATGGTGACTGTAGCTGCAGGAGCACTGCAGGGCTCCATTTGTGAGAAGCCTCATGAATTGAATCCCATGGTTCTGTCTGCAGGGGGTGACTAGCAATGAGCCAGCCCCTGTATATTAAAATATACTGAAGAACATTTTCAAGGGCAACTGCCAAATGGTTTTCTTTTTTAACAATTAGCAGCTAACTTCTCCTGCTCCCTTCAAAGGCCTCTTATTTAACTGCATCACTTCACTTTGATTATTCCAATAGACTCAGCGCTATCAGTGTGCTCCCATATCAGTTGTCTTTCCTCCAGAATCTTTTAGAGTGTTCCTTTCCATCCATACCATTATCTATACCTGCTAACAGACAGAGCCTGGAATGTAAACCATTATATTTTGGGAGTAGGATCGACAGGAGTAGCTAATATACTTCCTTAAATACCAACAGAAATACACAGAATGTGTCTTTACAAGTGTTTTGGCTCAGATCAGCAATGTGCTGTAGCACTGAGTGCCTCAAAGGTAATTTCCCATGCTGTGGTCTTAGCTGCTGGCTGGGGTGAAACCACAACAGGTGGACGGGCTGGATTTCTGTTGGGTGAAAATAAACTGGAATGTTTATAATCCTCTCTGAACTCTTATAGTCACTCAACAGGGCAAAAATAGAGCTAATCTGAGGTGGAAAAAAATAATATATATCTACATATAGGCAAGATATCAAGTCCTCAGAAGCAGCAATTGTTTTTTCTCAATTAATCTGTGTAAAATGGACTGAGGCAACACTAAGTCTCATTGAAATCAATGGCACTTGTATGATTTCCCCAAATGCTGGGAGAAATGCTTTCATCATTTCCTGAAATGGCCAATAATTTGCATCTCTGAAAAGACAAATAGTAAGTTCAAACTTTGTTTGAATACGTCTGTTTTTTCACTATAAATTTCTAAACTCAGTGTAATTTCTGACTGTATGAAAATCACCCCAAGATCACAGTCCCTTGAGAAATTAAAATATTTCTGGATTGAATAAACAAAAAGCAATGGCAACAACAAACCCTCGTGCTAATTTGATGCGCTTACCTGTAATTTTAGGGAGAAAACAAGACTCAAAAGCCAGTTCTGTAAGGGTCTATAATTTCATTCAGGTGGAATTACAGATGGGATTACGTGTCTTTTATTAATTAATTTTTTGTGTGTTGTTATCTTCCAAAGCAAAATTTTGACTAGGAGAAACCCTGGATGGAGAGTAATGTGCTCCAAATTGCAAGGAAAGTGCATTACTCAGCTGACAGCTGACCTGTCATTTATAATTAATGTCAGAACAGCAGTAAACCAAAATGACTACTTTTCCAACTGATATAACTTGTCTTCTGCCTTGTCCTTTTTAAACCTCTTTCAAAACACCATATCTATTGACATATCCTCCTAAAATCCCTTTCAGTGCTGTGTTTTGATCTCTTTAGCCAGTTGATTCCATTTTCTCACAGTGTACTTTTGTCTAATTGAACAATATTCTTGTAATTAAGGATTAATTAAAGTGGAATTTCACTGAAAATATCTAGATCTTACCTTATTTTCTGTTTTGCCTAGGAAGACAATCTGTTGGAGCAGCTGTGTGAACAATAAAACACACCTTGTATTAAGGGGCTAATCTGTTTTAACCACAATAAAAGTTATCTCAGTACTGCAGATACCCAGAAGGATCTTTTCACTCTCTTCCTTATCTATCTTAAATCTCTCAGAGAAATGAGAAATCTCTTCTTATATTCTCCTGGATTTAATTTACATACTGTCAGCACTCTTGACTGGTCTCAGAACTGACACATGCAAGAGAATTGAAAGAAGAATAATAAGTGGAACTATTAAAGTAAGTGAGAAGGGAAAGAAATGAGCATTTGTGAAGAACATGCACAGAGAATATAGTAAAATAGAAAATGTGGAAGTAAAGGATGATGCATGCATTTCCTCTATTAATGTAAGTACATAATTATGTCTACCATGTCTGAAATCCTATTAGCTATTTGGGAGCAAAATTCTCTCAAAGACTTTGTATCATATTGTCTTTATTCAAAATTAATATCAGTGAAGACAAAATAGTTTAGCATAGATTCTGAGTGCCCATGGCTATCTCATATGTGCATACATAATACATTAAATACATATATATACACATTTTTATATATATTATATTATGTAAATTTCTAAGAGTCTTTCATCCACTGAGTCAAATTGTATTAGTAACAACCACAGACATTTAAACTTTGATTAGGTTTCTGCTAGTATCTCTTCAACTTCATCATTCCCTGACAAGCACAAGGGGAAATGATGTGCCACTTTTCATTTTCAAAATATGATGCATTTAATAATGGAAGCAATGTTTTTATATCCTACAATTTGAATAGAAGGTTAGTAAAGTAGAACATATTAAATAAGAGTGAAGTTCTAGGATCCATCTTGTGACAGAGCTGACCACTCAGAAGTTGGGGTGAGTAAAATCAAAGGTGTGAGAATTAAGGATTGTTTTAGAGGAAAATAAGCAGGACATAGGTATCTATATGCATATAAATTCTTGTCATATTTCCTCTGTGTACTCTTGAAACAGGTAAGTGTTCAGAAATAATTTCTTTTTTTTTTGGAAAAAAAAATTGCAAGTTTTGAATTATACATTTGAACTATCTCTGGCAATTGCTACTCCTGCTGGTAATTATTGAAGACAGAAAACTGTTGTTATGTGCATATGTGATAGACTCCCCAGAGACAGCATGGCAAATATTAAACCTGCTGCATGTGCTTGATCTGAACCATAAAAGCAAGTGTATAATCAAATAAAACAGGCCTATAAAGTGCACTCACACTTCAAAGCTTGCTATTAAAGCGTCTTTGTTGGATTCAGTGTTTATTGGGCTTCAATGACTTCTAGGGAAAATGTGCTAATTTTACTCAAGGCTTGATATGTCCCTTTCAGGAGCCAGGAGGACTTTTCTGTCATGGATGTGATGGACAGGGAGATATTTCAAGGCTACAAATGCATATCCATGTTACTGTGGATTATGGGAGTGTGAGAGTTTACACAGCATTAAATAAGTGATGGCAATTGTTTGACTGACCTCTCTTTCAGTTTAACAATTTACAGCTTTGTTGTTTGTACTGGTTTTGATGGGATGGAGTTATTTTTCTCCACAGTGGCTAGCACAGGGCTGTGGTTTGGGTGTGTGCTCAAAGCAGAATAACTCAGGAATATTTTAATTCTTGCTGAGCGGTGCTTGCGCGATGCCAAGGCTTTTCCTGCTCCGCACACTGCCCCACCAGTGAGTGTTCTGGGGGGTCACCAGAAGTTTGGATGGGACACAGCTGGGACAGCTGATTCCCATTGACTCCTGGGATACTCCAGACCATATTGGCCAGGGCTGCCATTGCTTGAAGATGGGCTGGGCATTACCACAACCACCAATTCTGGCCAGCAATTTATTTGGGATTTGTATCACTTGTTTTCCATGGGTTTGTTATCTTTCATGGTTTATTTTGTCTCTCTTTTTTTTTTTCTTTTTTAATTATTAAGCTGTTTTTATCTCAACCCACTTTTTTTTTTTCATTTTATCCTGATGGTTCTCTCTTCCATCTCACTCAGTGGGGGTTTAAACCATGATGCTGTTGTATGCATATGAATGTGCACGTAGTCTATAAATCCACATTTCCTCTTGCTTTCATGTGACCTGTGCTGCCCTCCTTTAGATACTTACACACACTAAACAGTTCCTTGTGATGCCAAGGATGCTGAAAAGTAAATTCCATTGACATAATTCAAATATGTCACAAAGAAGAGATTTTAATATATTCTTCACTTATTCTACTACATTTCCCTTTAGGATTTACAGCAGCCAGTCTGCATGTGTCCTTTTTGCTGTGGAGACCATATCCCTGTACAGGAACCCAAAGAATTTAATGTTTGGAATAACCTGCATGGTAAAATTGAGCAAATATTTAGTCACATGAGCCACAAAGAACAGCACTTAAAAGAAAAATTATGAAAAAGGGTTGATGAAGGGCTGGGTGTGATGCCAGATTTATGGATGACATGGGAATATTTAGCAGCATTGGGATTCTTGACACACAGCAAGGGGAATCTTTATGTAGCATGTAATATCTGTAAAACAGGCTGTGAAAAATTTAACATTAAAAAAGTCAGATGAAAAGAATAAACACAGATTTTGAAATAATCTTGGATGTTGGCTGTATTTTTCCGTCAGTATCTTGCATTTTGACAGTAATTTGCTCTTGTAAAATATCAATGGAATAAAATACTGATGTATTTGATATAGGTATGGTATTAGTAAGAGCAACATTCACATTTTCAATGCATGAATACCATTTCAAATTGGTATATTTTTATTGAATTTTGACTGGTTTTATTAACAGTTCTGTGACCCACTTATGCAACCAATATCAATATTAAATGTATATAATTTACCTTCCTTTATTTTCTGGTATAAACTTTTGGAAATGGAATTTGATTGTGTGCTGATGCCTAAACATCCTGTTATAGGAATTTCTCAGCCTACTTTGTGGAGCTCTAAATGATTACCTAAATGATTATGGAGAGAAAACTATTTCATAAGGAAAATAGGTTAAAGGTTAAAAAAAAAAATAAGCAGCACATTTCTCCAAAAGTAGAGCAAATGGTGTGCTTTCCTAATCTCCTTTCTTCTATTTATCCTCAACTACTGTTTCACTTTAATTCTTAATCCTTAAAGGCTAAAGTAAAAAAAAAAAAAAAAAAAGGCATTGATTTAATTGAAATGAGAGTAGCTCCTTTTTGTGAGGTAGTAGTTCTGGGTCAAAATTAAAATTATTTGCTACATATGTGTGTTTATTTTTTAAATCCAATGAGGTCTGCTTGTATTATGTACTGTTTCATTCTTACCTTCAATATTTCCTTGAAGCACTGCTAGATTTAAGTGAAAGAAAAAGGATGTGAAGAGTAGATTATAATGTCATCTGCATTAAAGCAAACAAACTCAATGTGAAAAATGCATGGTTACAGAAATAATTCTTTTTCTCCTCCAGTTTAACAAAAATAATTTAACCACATTATACATTCCCCTTAATAATTTTGCTTTATGCTACAAAATGTATTTAATTTTGAGCTAAAGGATAAATGGTCAATGACTCACATATATTAATTCAAGAACATCTGCCTGCTTACAGATAAGAGGCAGGGGAAGAGGGCAACTGCAAAGCTCTTTCTTGAAAAACAATGTTTTCCTATATTGTGAAAAAAAAAATGCAGCAGCAGTAGTTGATTAGTGGATTGCCATTATTTCTCAGATGTCATTATCTGGAGAAATGCTCAGGTGCTTTAAATCCTTCCTGTGTCAATCCTCAGTCTTGAAGTATTTTGGAATTGTTGATTTTTTGGATTGCTGACAGTATAAACTGGAGAAGTGTATGAAATTCTCTCATGGTGAAATTAAAATGACCTCCATATTGTGTTTGACTTTTGTTTTGGTCTCTCTTGTGTTTTGGGATGGGGTTTTTTTTTAATTTTTTTAGGACTGTAAAAAGCCAGTTTATTTATTCTGAGTTCTTCTGAGGTAAGGAAGGAAAAAAAAAAAACAAAAAAAAACAAACCAAAGAGAAACAAAGACAAATGTTTGCAATCCCAGAAAGAAATGTTGTATATTGTGAGCTTAAGGGAAAAAAAAAAAAAAGTTGTTGTTCAGCTCAGATTTTTTTTTTGTTTAAACATAAACTACAGCCCATTTTTTGCCTCTTTTAAGGGATTGTTAAACACTGGTGTGGTGGGAGGGAATGTAATTATTGTACACTGAGGCAAAGTTGATTTCACCCAAAGTGATTTACTTTGCATGAATGTAATGCATGATGAATGTATGGTGGATGTATAATCCTTTTCCTTGCAGTACTTGTTATCAGACATAGCCAAGGCCAAAATTTTATTTTCACATACAATGTATTTTATTCTAATTACAGTAAATTAATTTGACCAGAAAAAGAGAGATAACAGTGCGGGGAGAATGTGAATGATAGTCTGCAAACATGCAGAGAGACAAAATGGAATTAGTTTAGAATTTTTTTAATGATTGTCCTTTTTAATAGCTGGGTGGGGTGGTGACTGAGAGGATTTTCAATTACTCTTCAGGTCATTAATGTTGATTACATTCTTCTTCTAACCATAACTCTTTATTTAATGAAAATGTATGCTACCCACTAAGCAGGCATGTAGTTAGGGAACAATACAGCAGGATTTGATTGCCCTATTAACAATAATCATTGTGAGACTTTGGGAGTAATAATTTAATGACTTCTTGCACTCTTGTTCTACTTTTTGGTAGTGTTCATTCAGCATGTACTACAGTGATATCTCTAATGAAATTTAAACTTGCCAGAAAGCATTGTTAGCTAGAGATAGGCAGGTAGTGAAATACTAGACCTAAAAGGGCTCCAGCAACTGCCATTAAAATACCTGTGGGCCAGGTAACTTAATTTGAATAAAACAAGGTGGCATCTCAGAAAGAGATAATTAAATATTTTGCAATGATTGACAGTGTTCATGTGGAGGAGACTGGGGGCTGGAGAGGGGAAAGAAATGTTGTTTGTTTGTCTTTCTCCTCCTCACAATTCAGAATCGTTGCCAGCCTTGTGGGCAAAGTGCAAGAGCTGGAACTGACCCAACCAGAGAAAATGGTGGGACTGCTAAAAGGTTCCCTTTTATGGGGCTCAGTCTTGCTTACAAACAGGTCAGCTGTCAGACTCTCACTTGATGGATGCAGCTCCTGCTTCCAAAAAAATTCACTCTTCTGCATTCTGAATTGACCAGTGGAAATTGTTTTACTGACACAAAAAATAAACTGTCAAGGAAGACATTTAACTCAGTCCTCTGTGAAGTATTAGAGTTAGGGAAAGTAGTTGCTGCTGTTCCTTGTGCCTTCAACACTTTTTTGAGCCAGAATAGAGAACTCTGTGTTTCAATTATCTGGTTGCATGTTTGCACACATTTTCTCCTCACTCAGCTAATTCCCTGAGCTTTGTTATACACGTTCAAGCTACAGAATGCACTTAGTAATGTTCTGGGAAGGGGTTTACTACTGAATGATGTCAACCACAGAAACACAGTGCACTCTGAGCATCCATCATGGGCACTCATTGTCTGAGCTCTGGTGTCTGAGGTCAGCTGCATGCTTGGCCATGAAACCCAAGGTAATTCTTTTCCAAAACACACTTCAGTCAGATGTTGCTTGATGTCATAAATATTTGATTGCACGAGTCCAGCAACTGAGAATCTGTCAGTGAGTGGGTGAGAGTTCCTGCTCCATTCCAGTGTGAAGTTAAACTTTGCTGTGCTTTGCTGAAATTAATCTCTCTAACACCAGGCTGAGGCTCTCAGGGGCCTCTCACAAGACCAATAACCACACTGTGGCTTGGAGGCAATAGCTAAGGGATGGAAGTCTGTGAAGAGGCAGCTTCCTAGAACTTCACTGGCATAACTGCTGATCAGTAAACCTGGTGCAACTCAGCTGAGATCAAAGTAGAAGTCATTTGCAGCTCTAGCTGAAGGCAAACATTCCCACTTAGGGCTGAGGGATGGTTTAACAAGCTGCTCTTTTTTATATTCCACTAGTTGCTAACTATCTCAGAGCCTGAAGTTTGTGCTTCGTTTGTTGTCAGTCCATCAACTGCTCATGCTGCAGAAAGGAGGAAATGTAGCCTTGTCATCTAAAGCAAATTAATTTTCATCTCATGCATAATCATGTTTTCATTATACTTGAAACACACATTTAACATATTTTTCTATTTTTCTATAAATAAATACAGAAAGACAATATAAGAGAAACATAAGAATATAATATTATGAGGGTATAAAATATATCATTCTTACACTTCAAAGACCTTTCTGCATCATCTCTTTAAACTGCTGTGGTTAGGAATAATGCCAGAGTTAGAACAGAGGGAAGACTGTAAAAAGTTAAAAGATAGTCATTATGTCCTAGAAGGTAGTAAAAATGTATATATATTCTTGTTATCTTTTCAATATATGCCAACTGTCTAAGTAAAATTCCCTACATGTGTAGAGAATCTCCAATTTAATTCTGTATTTAATGTAAATATAGATGCAAAAGTAGATGCTTATATGATTAAGAAGGGTATATCCAGCCCTGCACTGAGGCTTGCTCTAAAATTTCTTCAGCAGGAAAAAGTGGCCAAAACTCTTATCCCTGACCTCTGGTGCTGTGCAGCACTCTCAGTAACCACCAGGCAAACTGAATAGATGCTGTACCATTATTCCAGGAAATAATCTTTCTGGCTTTGAGTTGTTTAAATATTTCTGGACCCCAGTAATGTTCATTTCAGTAACTGACACGTTATCTCCTTATTGTTCTTGAGATCTTTTAGGAGAGGAATAAGACTGACTTCAGTGGTTGTTAGTTGACTGATTACTGTTTGGGAAAGTAGTAGAAAAAATCTTTATGTTTTGTGGTCTTTTCATGTTGTATCTCAGAAAATTTGAGGAGAAAACCTACTACTAAGCAGGTACAGTCTTGTAGGCAGTATAAACCACATCAGCATTGGAAGGCAGCATAACAGGAAGTGTTAAGAATATCAATCACAGAAAGTGTTTGTTTATACCCTATAAATTCACACACCACAGTCTGACTGACATACAATGTCAAAGTCAACATTAATGGACACAGTATTTCACTTTTGATGCTCAAACCAAACCTGATGTTTTCTTCTATTTGAAAAGCACCATAATTTCAGGTCAAAGAGAAAGGGTTTTACTTGAGAGCATTTATCATGTTCAGGAAATGCACTGATGACTCCTGTGGAGTGACTGTGGTCACAGAGTAGCAGCTGCAATGCTGCAGTTCTGTCTGCAAGCCAGGCTTTGATCACTTCAATAAAATTCTGGTTTATTGGTTAGAGTGGCAGAGAGTGTGCCCCTTACTAGGTAAAAAAAAAGAAGAAAAAATCAGTAATTTCTAGATGATGATTTTATATCTTTCTTTTCTTTCTTTGTTTTTTTTCTTTTTTTTTTTTTGTAAGTATGGGTCTACAAGACTTCCTAAACATTCTTTACATAGACTCAGAACTATTTAAGTTGTCTTGTGTTTTTTTTTACATCTATTTTATGATCCTTTGTATTTGGTGAAGACTTTTCAAGGATTATTTAATCTGTTCAAGTGTAGTATTGGGTATTTATATTACAAAGTGTATCTGCTGCACTTCAAAAGCCTTTTTCTTACTTATTCATGAGGCTGGTCTTTATTTTCTCCCACTTCAGGGAACTCTACATGTTAATCTAAAATTTTATGGGGAAAAAAAAATGTGTCCAGGCATTTTTCACCTGCTGCCACACAGAGCTCACAGAGTTTGAAAAGGCACATTTTTAATCTGACCTTGGCAACCTTTCCTGGCTCTTCACTTAAGTGGTTCTTCATCTTCCATCTGTCCTATTAGGCAGAGACACCCTTGTCAAGCACAGGGAACTGACCTGTATGATTTCTTTTAGATGCCTGCCTTGATTACCCTATCTATTAGCAACCTATATTGCTTACTACAGAGAATTTCCTGAATATCTGAGGCAGATATCAAATAGCTGTATCTAAATCTTTTTTCCACAGGAGAACTCTGACATTAGGAAAATTAAAATCTGTTTTAGTCATACAACATTAAAACTCTTGTTTGGCATTTAAAGGATTGTTTGGTACACATCCTCTACTGGATTTAAGTTGGGTTGCTTTTGGAATCGGATTTGAAAGGGAAATAAAATCTTCAAGAGAGTTTTAGAAGTTCCTCATAAAATTAAAAACAAAAATATAGTTTGTCTGATAATTATTCAATATAAAGGCTTTGATTTTAATTCTTGATAGCTCCCAGAACTTCTAAGGCATAAAAAAAGAATTCAAAGAGCTTGGCAACTTGGGGGCTTAGGGTTATAATTACATTGATGGTAATAATATTAAAAATCAGAAGGCTTGGTAGAATCAGTGATTCTACCCAATCCCAATTTAAGGCAATTGAGAATGTGTGATAGCTCTTGTATTTCAGTTTTGTGGAGGAAACCTGTGTAATTCTGTTTACTTTTCTGACTTAGAAACTCTCCAGACTGGGTGGGAGGGAAGAAGGCAAACACCACTTCTGCCAATAAAATACAAAAAATGTGGAAAAGGGGCAGAGAGTTTTTATATGATTATGAAGTAAAGAGCAAGCAAGTGATTTTAGTTTTTATTTTGTTTTGCAATCCTACAGCTTACATGATTTTTCATTATTTCTTTGACAAAAAGTGGTGATTATTGCTGTCTTACAGAAGTGTGAAAATTCTCTATATATATAAGCTTTGGAGCATCTCTCATTTATGTTGTTTATTTTGGTTTGTATTTCTAACATCTCCAGAGACTTAACCCCTTTGCATTCCTGTTTATGTGCCACATATTTGGCATATAACCATACTGGAATACTTTTTTGTTGGCACTTTTTCCCTCAAATTTCTTCCACTCATACTGCCATTGAAAGAAGGGATTTGCAGTTGTCCAGGCTAACTTGGAGCAGTTCATTTCTTCTGGAAATAGAGAATAACTACATATTTCATAATGCTTATCCAGCTAATTGTTCTCTCTGAATAACTTCACTCTCATATTTTTATGGTTTCAAGCAGCTTCCTACAACTACTCAAAGAGATGAGTGATAGTTACAGTCATTAAAAAAAAAATCAAATTAGAACATCTAGTAGGAGATGAAGATTTTGGAAAATTGTTCCAATGAATGCCAGTTTTTAGCAAAACAGTGGGACTGAAAACTGGTTATTTTTGATTTCTTCATTTCAGTGTTTTATATTAGAAAACTTTAATTTTCATATTAGTGTAGGTTGTTTTTACTTTTGTAAAATACAATTTTGTTTTCATAATTAACATTTTAAAGACTAATGATAATAATAATTCAGAATATTGCTTAGACTCCAGCTTTTAGAATTTGCCGTGTTGAGATATTTAAAAATAAAGCTTTTGTAAGACAGATTTTTTTTCCTTACAACATCTCCATATAAGTATTTAATTGGTAGAAAGAAAGAATTCTACCATGGACCCAAGTACTGGTGAATCAGAATCATATTCAATTTCTTACACCCTTGTTCCCTCTGGGCCCAATCCCTGTGTTATTCATTAATGATAACATGTTTGTTACAACTTATCCAGCTGTCTTTTTCTGTGGGCATATTTGTTCATGTACAGCTGTTTATATTTTCAAATGTCTTTATTTACACCTGAAAAAATATGTTTGTGGAAAGCATTCCATTTTTTAAGCACTAGACTGGTGTTTTTTTCTCTTGAATTTATGCTTATCTGGTCCATTGGGTACAGGTTATCCACTTGAGATACATAGTAATGGATGCTGATAAATTCCTGAGGAACCAGAGAGCACTGGGCTTGTTTCCTTAAATAAAATATAAATCTTCACCAAGATGGCTTGAAATGTTTACTTTCTCACAGATCTACGAAGGTTTTGGATGCTTTGCTAAAAGGAAAATGTTTTGTACACATTGAGTCTCCACAGACATCACAGCCTTTGCTTTGGAAATGATCACTGCTGCCTTCAACAGCATTAAGATAGATGGAGATAAACCAAGATTTCCAGGATTGTGAGAACATCTGGATCTACTGCAAATCTTAGTCACATCCTGACACACCTCCAGGTTTTATTCTATCTTAATCCTCCCCCAAGTTTCTGGTGGAAATGTGTAGGGGGATAGAATATCAGAAAATAAAGATAGTGTAGAGAGTAATCTCACCCCTAAGGAGTTGCAGCTGGGCCAATTACCCAAGATTAGGAACAGGCCTGGCTTTAACAGGGCACAGCTGTAACCAGTGAGAAGCAGAGTGCTATAAAAGAGTGGGGTGGCTGGGTGACAGGGGAATTGGAGTCAGTGGCTGCTTTGTGAAGAAGTAAGAGTCAGTGCTCTGAGGAGCTGCCCATGAGAAATACTGAGAAGGTATGGAACTTTTGTGATAAGGAGACAACAGTATGGAACCCTTGCAATAAGATGACAGCACAAGATAATCATGGTATTTAGAAAGTGCTGTGGCCTGTGATAATTTTGGGTTTGATTTTTTTCTGAGAAGTGAAGAGGGCTGATACATTCTTCAATATATGCTAGGAGATCATGACTTCAGCTTTTTCTTCTCTTTCTTCTTTCTTTCCCTGAAGAAGAATTCATGGAAGTGCTGGGTTAAGTGCAGTTGGACTTGATGATCTTAAGGGTCTTTTCCAACCTAAATGGTTCTCTGATTCTGAGATCTCTTCAGTACCTGCAGGCATAGCTCCTTGTGCAGTTGATGTCTCTGTGTCACTCACCACTTCCTTGTGGTTATGATATGCATGTGGAATTTGTCAGGTTTGACACCACATTGCTTATTCCAAACAAATGAGACACCAGGGCTGTGAATTGTGTCTGCTCTGAAGACTGAACACACACAGAGGCGTTTTGCCATAGTTCACCTTTGAGATGATTCTGAAGTATGCCATTGGACCCACTAGAAATCTTTTATTCTCCTCTTGAGTGTAGTCCTGTTTTGTATTAAGTATCTTTAAAAGAAATCCATCTGAAGGCATATGGTCAGTGAGGTTAATGCGTTCAAAAATTTAAAAAGTGGCTTTTGAATGCCAAAAATTGTGATGTGACCACAAACTATCTATATGTCAGAAACAACCTGGCATTAAAAAGAAATAAGTCTGTCGAGGCTGGACTTTCCAAAGAGAGAACCAAAGGTGAAATGGAACAGAAATAAATAGGTTTGAAAATACATTTTCCCCCTACCCACTGTGTCCTGGCAGCAGATACTCTCCTTAAGGTTTCTCCTCAGCCTGGGAACCACATGTTTATGAGAACAGGAGGAAAATCCACTCAGCACTCCCCAGCTCCTCAGGAAACACTGCCTTTCTGATTTCCAGCCTTGTTGAGTGTTTCTGGCCACATGGTTCTTCCTGGATTTTCTTTTGTTTTCCTCATTGCGATTGCTAGCAAAATTCACATCACAGTGGAGGTTTCTTTTTTGTGTTTTATTTTTGTTTCTTTGTTTTTCTTTTGTCTTTCTTTGTTGTTGTTTTTGTTTTGCTTGTTTGGTGTTGGTTGGTTGGTTTTTTTTTTTGTTTTGGCTTAGTTTTTTGGTTTTTTTATTGGATATGTTGGCCTTAGTGCAAATGGAATTTGCATTCGATTTAAAACTCACCCTTTCCTGATTACTACTTTGGTGGTATATATTGTGTAATTTAAAGCTGGCTGGAATTTCAGATCAGAAAAACCAGTATTTTGCTGGAGTCACAAAAAGATGCAGCCTATGAATTTTTGTTTTGTTTGGGAATTTTTGGGAGGTGGGGAGGGATTTAAATGAGAGTTTTGTCCCAAGCCAAGAAATTTCAGAATCAGTAAGTCATCCCTTTTTTCTTAGCAGAGTTTACACACTGGGCTTAATGTTTCTTCTAAAGTTCTAAAGCTGTTTAGCGTTGTGCTGTCCTGTAGCTCAGAGGTGGTAGTGATACTGTGCTGCTGTCAAAATAATGGTGACACTACAGGTGAGTGAATACATGGTGGATGTCACATATATTTTCTCTCTTAGCAAAGCATTGGAGCTAGAAGCAAGAATGTGTACAACCCTTAAGGAATCTCTCTCTGGTCACTCCTCTCCTCACTTTATATTTTTGTCATCATTTACATTTCTAAAAATGGAGTTTTGTTGAAGACTTTTGGCTTTTATCACTGGGCTGGCAAAATGTGGTTCCCCTGAGGGATAATGCATATGGAAAAAGGAATTATGTGAAACACTGTAATAATGCTGTTGTGATGGTAACTTGCAAGATGAGGGAGACTGAGGAGTTATGTACTACAGAGGATATTTAAGAGTTGGAGTCCAATATCTTTCCCCACTTTGGCTTCAGAGCAGCTTGTCTGTGAATTCGAGTGCTGCTCTGTGAGTAATTCAATTGCCACTTAAGCAAGGAAGGGTGGGTTTGTAGTTAGGATGGCCAAGGAATTTGGACTCCCTTCTTGCCTTAGCCACATTTTTCCTGTCAAACCTTGGAAAAATTATTTGACCAGCCCCACGGGCAGAAAAGCTATTGTTATATTAATGTTATGGTGTCTCAAACTTCTTATCATGTTTATGCTAAAACCTTGGCACAGGTGAATCCCTGTTAGATATGATCTATGTTTATGCCTTTTTCAATAAAATTCCACGTTTTTCTCATGCTCTGGGTCTTGGACTGCACTTTTCTATGGGTCCCTCAGTATGCCCCAGATGCAACCACATATTGAGATTACTTACCTGCTGTAATCTGTCATGTTACTAACAAACACCAGTCTGTTATTTTCACCCTCTGGACTGTAAAAAAAATCACCAATTTGTATGCAAAAGGCATTGTTTTGGGACCAGTCTGCAGCTCCTTAGCCTCAGTCTCTCCATGAGCAAGATGCAGAGTCTGATTTATAAATACTGGCAGAGGTTGATGCCTGGTAGGACCTCAGTAATCTGGCGCTGGTTGGATAAAACTTGCTATTAACTCAAAGGTCCTGTAATACTTCTCTTTAGAAGTATAAATAGCTTCAAATAGTACCTCCCCAGGTTAATGACTTTGCTGCAAATCAGTGCAACAGCCACTCACTGCAGGAGTAACTCTATTAAATAAACATAATGACAATCAAATCTAATGTATGCTGGGAAAGGTGACCTATGCATAGGTCTTTAATTCTAATTCTCTTTCTTCAGCTTGTGGTACTTATTTGTTGCCAATGATGCTAGGGGTGCAGTGAAACAAAATGAAATCTGCTTCTAATACATCTTCAGATTCCCATTAGGGTAAGTTTTGAATCATAAAACAAATAAAAGAAAAAAATATAAAATGGTATATTTTGTTTTCCCCCTGTGGATGAGGTTTACAGCAAGAAAGCAAATGTTAACTTATAATAAGTACCCAGCCATCCACTGGATATCACCTTTTCATCTGAAGGGGAAATAGCATTCTTTTTCATTAAAACCACTTCTTTTATTTGGGTTAAACATATGCAGTCACTCAGTAGATTCTCTGCAGCATAGCATAAATTAAATATGAAATAATATTTTAAAATCCATACACAATGCACACAGAATATAAAAACTTTGTGCAACTGCTGCTGCGCTTTTTTATTTACTGTAATATCTACTGCAATGAAACCAAAATCCTCAGTGTACTTTCACTTCACAAGTAAACAAGATGTGATTTTGGGATTTTGGTTATAGTTGTTTGTGGAGTTGTTTTCCTTCAGTTTTCTATTCCTCAGTCCAGGAAGTTGCTTTGTTTTTTTTTTTTTCTAAAATGCAATTTACTAGTGCACATTTACCAGTAAGGTGATTAAAAGCTTAAAGCTTTAAATTAGAAGCTTAAAGCAGGAAAATTTATCCAATTCTTTGGACATAGCACCAGAGGCTCAAGTGACCTTTTTGCATGTTTTGTAAAAATTTCTACTGGCTCTTCTCTGGTTTTGGTGTGTGACCTCAATCACATTGAAGGGAACAGTCTAGTGGAGATCTTATTCACCACATTGCAACAAAAAATGGTGGCAATTCCTCAACCCCATATGCAATAAATACAAAGAAAGGTGCTGATTTTAAATGAGTCTGCAAAATTATGTGCTTATTTTAGTTAAAGAAATGGCAAAGGCTCCATGTAATCCAAGATCAGGTTGTTTTTGTCCACAATTTTGGAGCTGTTTTAAAGCATTTGTTGACAAACCAGAGTACTCAGTGCTGTGTAGATTCCTCTTATTCTTTGCTAAGTAGCTACAGATTTCTGGCCTCACCAACACCTGTTGTTGCAGAAGCTGGCATGTCCCAACTTTCGTTTCATGAACATCTGGGATGAAGGTCATTCATGGGAAAAGGTGTTGCAAATAAAGGTGGTGTTAACAAAAAAAAAACAAACAAAAAACCCAACCAAAACTAAAAAAAAAAAAAACAAAAAACCTTTGTGTGTTAGCTGGTCTCAACCCTTGCAAATACTAGATATAAGTGGTTTACACATGAATATTTCAAAATTGTAACTGTCAGCAAATTTTACAAATATTTTGGAAGGAGTGACAGAATTTTTTCAGTATTTTGGGAGGCATTAAAGTCTGTCTCTATTCTGGGGAGAAACCCTCTTTTTTTCACAGCTCATTGTGCATTTACTAATGAAGTAGAAATGGTCACTGTGGAGCAATATTTTCTTAAAGTAATTATTTCCTTTCCTGGGCTATGCCAAGTTATTTTCAGTGTCACTAAAACTATTTACAGTGATTTTATAGACTTAAAATGTTATGTTATTTACAAAAAATCTGCTATTATCTTTTCTTAAATCTGTCTTTTAGTTGATTCACATTTGTCATGAACTAGTGCAAACTGAAAATTTTAATGATGGTAATAGGGTTGGGGCAGGGAAAGTTATTTCAAAACGTTTTGGTTTGGGAATATTTTTCTTGTTCCAAGTAGGTGTTGAAAGATATCTAACTTTCTACAGTAAAATAGTTTTATGTTAAATATTATGTGATTATGTTACCTTATTAACAACTTCTGCATCTGTTTCAAAAGAGAGCAATTGCAGAAAGGGACTCGAGCAATAATCTCAGAGATCCAAGAGAAATTATTTATTTATAAGGCCAGATACTGTGTCTCACCATCTGGCATTTAAACACTAAGTGCAGTCAAGACTGAACTGTGTTCAAAGGAACTTTACGTAGTGAGATGACTAAAAGACAGGGACAATCTGCAGCACAAGGGCTGAGCACAGACCAGAGGGCACTTTCCCTGTTGAGAGGCATGCTGAATGAAGGGCAGAGTGGGTAGGAAGGTGTTCATGGTTCCTGTCACAGTGGGTTTAGTTTGTTGTTTTTGCCGCTTTAATCCACAGAGTTCCTTCAAGAAAGTTGAGCAAAAAGTGCCACATCTAAAATCTCATGGGAAGTTTGTTTGCAGACAAACTTCAAGAGGGAAGGAACCCTTTGTTTATTAGCATTTCTTCTTGAGCAGACTCCACAGCTGCAGGAAGAGCAGTGGTGCTGTTCTCCAAGTGAGTTAATACCAATTCCATTTCCACAGGGCCAATTTCCAAGCAGTGTATATGCTCCTTGGATCCCCTTAAAAATTAACAGTCCTAATCATTATCTTCTCCGTTCCTGATATTTTTTCTTCCACCTGCAGTAAAATAATTTTTTTTCCTTCCCTTTCTTTATAGACAGCCCATACTGTGATAGGCAGTGGTATCTTTCTCCATTTAGATCATAGAAAAAATAAAATGGACCAGATCAAGTATAAACAAGATATAAAGTGAAAGAAATAAGTACCATTCAAGCAGGGTGTGTACTACTGTGTGTTACACAAAGACAAGGTCTGAATTGAAAAAAATTCATTTCATTAGAATTTAAGAAGGTATCAGAGAAATTAATTCAAGTGCCAATCAGAGAACAAATATTTTTAAAGGCTAGGAGTCTGAATATGCCAAAGATAGTTATATTATGTTGCTTATTCTTTATTGTTTGTTTCTTCTCTAAAGCAGGGTCCTTTTGTGGAGATATAGCCTTTCAACTGCAATTCACATTGAAGGAAAACAGTATGAGGTTGCAGGAGAAAGGTAACCATACAATGAATTGAAAATGGCTGGTAAGTTCCTTTTAGTCAAATGTTGATCTATTATTGATTGTGACAGTTTATAGTCAGAAGGTTTGGTCTTATATTGGGAGTTTTTATCAGAATCTAACATACTGTCGACTGTTAGTTGAATAGTGCATATTTTCAATTCTAAGTAATACTAAAGGATTAGTTGCTGGAATAAGCCTTTTTAAATTTAGAACAATATTTGCATAGCTGCTTAGATGTGTTTTTTACTCCACTATTGTGGTGCTTGAATTGTGACAATCATCATGTGTTAGCAAACTCTGAATATGAAACCAGAGAAAAAGAGAAACAGACCAGTCACATGATTGTGTCATATCTAGGAGGTTCAACAAGAATATAGCATGAATCACTTGCATAAGCAGTGTGGAATTTGTTATTTACAAAGCTATTCCAGCTCCAAATTATGACTGGTAACGAAAAGCTAGAGATCTGCTAGAGATCAGCGGTGTTCTCTCTGCCTTAACTTTTCATATTGCAACCTCTGTTGTTCACTCAGTTTTCTGTGTTGAAATAAGTATTTAAAACTTTATACACATAAATATTTATGTAAAGGCTAAGTTATACCTGCATCTCAGCAAACATCAGAGGCTCCTGCAACAGAATGACTATCAGTAGGAATGGGTGACAGGAAATAAAGCACTGTGTTCCTTTTTCTAGACTGGGACCTAGAAATGGGTGAGCAGGTTGAAAAAACAGTAAAAAGGGCAGCTTGCATTGGAACTGGTGCTACTGGGAAACACTAGAAATCAGACCTTGAGTCTAGACCTGAAAAAAAATCAAACCTCAGTCTTGTGAATCTCAGGAGTGCAACTCTGTGTTCATAAGCATCATCCATTGGCATTTTATCCGTCAGATAGTTCTGTTGGGATAGATCTGGAGCACTTTTGTAACAATTGTTATCAGAACTAGTTTGGGAATGTCAGTGGATGTGTCTGGAGGTTGGAATGGTTTCCATGTGCACAGATACAGACTGTGGGAGACGCTGGGGTACCAATATTTTCGCAGTGAGTGCTGGATGCCCACCACTCACTCTGCAAGGGAGTCCTTCCCTCAGGAAAGAATCCATTCAAGGAAGTCTCTGAACACTGTTCTTGATGATAAAAGCTCTGGTGAAGTGACCTCATTCAATGGTTCCAGCTAAGATTCCTTCTCTGGGATCTGGCTATTCTTAGCTCAGTTGTTCCAGAGGACAGGATTGTAAGGGCAGTAGATCTTTGTCCTGGAGCTGATTTCCAGTGAGTATTCCTCTGCTTCAGGCACTAGCCAATCATAATTTTGGCTACTTTATTCCCTCTTTGCCTGACTAGTTGTGAGAGAATTTCCTCTGTTCTCCTCCCTGAGTGGTGTCCTGGCTGCCATCCATAGTGCCACTGTGTACTGAGCTCCTGAAGAAGAATAAATGGCTATCATTAGAGATGGGTGGCAGGAAATAATGCACTGTGTTCCTTTTTCTAGACTGAGACCTAGAAATGGGTGATCAGGTTGAAAAACCAGTAACAATGGCAGCTTTCATGGGAACTGGTGCTGAACTGTGACGGTGTTCACAGGGGTTTTCAGGTGAGGGAAGAGACGAGAATGTTGACTCCATGTTCAGAAGGCTTGAATTTTTTTTTTTATCATATATATTACATTAAAACTGTACTAAAAAGAATAAAAGGAAAGGTTTCATCTCAGAAGGCTAGCTAAGCTAAGAATAGAAAGGAATGAAAACAAAGGTCTGTGGCTCGGACAGAGAGAGAGAGCCTGCTCTGCCATGACTGGTCACTAACTCCAAACATCCACATGAGACCAGTCACAGATCCACCTGTTGCATTCTGCAGCAGCAGATAACCATTGGCTACTGTTTGTTTCTCAGGCCTCTCAGCTTCTCAGAAGGAAAAATCCTAAAGAAAAGGATTTTCACAAAAGATGTCTGTGACACTGAACCCCCTGATCTGGTACAGTGAGAGTGGAGCACCAAAATTAGGATGCTCCCCAATTAGGGACACACTGGCCTTGGTATTTGCTGGCTGTGGGAGGGGTCAGAAATGATTCTCCATCCCTCAGGTTGAGTAGCACAACAACTGCTCTGTCCAAAAAAGTTAAATCCATTGTTCTTCAAAACAGAGGTGCCCCCTCTGAGCTGCTGAGGGACAAGTCACTGCTCTGTGCTGACACTTGAACTGTGCCTGAGCTCTGTCCAGCAGAGTGCTGCCTGGTTTGGGCCAGAAGGTACCAATAACTGAGCATCTTCTGGACCAGCTGCCAAAGCTGGGAATGGGTAATTCCCTATTTCAATTCTCTATTTCTAACCTTCCTGGAGCAGGATGAGCACAGTGCAGTGGAGTTGTGCAATGCCTCACACACAGCCCTCCTTTCCAAGCCCTCAGCACCAGGCTGGCTGCTGAAGCAGGCTCTAGCTCTTCTGGCTTTATGCTAACAGGCAGCATTGTTTCCCCTGCTGAGTAATTAAATAAAGCCTGGGGCTGGAGAATGACACAGGGTCTGGGCTTTTGCATACCCTCAATTCTTCGCAGCAAGTGTTTGTGAAATAATGGAAAGTATTATGGAGCAATTTGATTTCATGAATTGTTCATACTGATGGCAAAGCATTCCCTAATTGTATAATAAACATCTGTTCTGCTTGATTAAGTACCCTCAGAACAGAACCATTTCAGAGAGTCTTCTTTTACTTGCTTAACCAATACAAACAACTCAGTTTTACTTTTTTAAGTGGTCCCTGCAACGTGTGCTGACCTTCATTTGACAAAACTAAAACGACAGCAAGGAAAACAAATTACTGAAATTAAAATGTGGTTTTTAAGCCCTTTAAACTGTCCATTGAGCTCAAGCACAAATTCCCAATAAGAAGATTTAGAGTCTGTCATATAGTCTTACGGAAAAATCTTATCCTCCTGGAGAACTCAGGTTTGATTTGGTGTCAGTAACCACAGCTAAAATGGTAGCAATTCTCTAGCTCTAAATGCCCCAACAGGAGAAAGCTCAAAACTCAAAGAATTGACCCTTTCTTCTTTCAAAGACTGGATCCAGAAGAGGAAGAAAAAAAAACAACCAGAAGAGCTGTTTGCAACATTGAAGTGCATCACACACATCAGTGGACTGCAAGGGGAGGAATCTCTTGTGTGGAAGCCCATAACAGGACAAGTCACTGATACAGCAGGTTTGGAGTACTCACTCTTTTATGTGTTTCACCAGTAAAGGCCTAAGTGAAAGCAAAGGGCAGTCAATAACTCATCAGACATGACGTAAAATGAAACTAATGTTCAATCAATTAGGTACCATAACCATTCCATGAAAGTATCAATTGGAAATAAAAGCAGTTTAAGTAATTAAGCAACCTTTTATAGGCATCTGGGGATGGGAACTGCTCTGTTTTCACAAGTGGCATATTCTAACAAGAGTCTCTTGTCAACAGCTGCCAGAGATGCATGGCCTCAGATGCTAAACTGGGTTATTTCCACAAATAGTACCTCTAGCATATTGAGTTCACTGAGATAACTCAGTGAAATTTTTGTCATTTTAATTTAAACGCATTTCTGCTGTTTTTGAAGGTGCTTTTACATGTGCCTACATGTATGAGAAAGATAATGAAGATAAATCTACTATACATTCTATTTCATAAAACAAAAAATTCTTGGTTTATGCCTTAAGTTCTGTTTGCTATCTGCTTCATCTGTGCAATACCTATGAGAATCAATTTAAAGATTTTTTGGCACAGCTGAAAGATGTATGGTCCTATTTGTTATTATTTTGGTTTTTTATGTTGCAGCGGAGTGATTTTAGTTAAGAAGTTCAACTAATTTCCATTGTTTTTCTTTCCTCTTTTTCTTTTAAGGAAAAATCTCCTAGAATCTCTGTAGAGCAGAAACTAGAATTTGATCACATTGTTTATTCTGTCTCTTGGACTATTTGTGGCAAAATGTTGTTTTCATTTACTGACATAAGGGTATGTTAACAATTATTTATTATTATTTCTGTGTTTTATGAAACAATTTGTTGCTAAAAGAATAGGATCTGTGGTTGAAGTGCATCATTTGCTCTAAGGTTATTATAGCTAGTTGAAAGTATTCTGTTCAAGTGTGCTGCAGAAAAATGAGTGTTTACAAAGTCAGGGGATTTTTTTACTTTGTTTTGGTTTTTAATATTAACTCTTCATGAATGTCTGAATTTTTTAAATCAAAAAAGCACAATGATAAATCTGAATATTTTCCTTTTTCATAAAAATGATTTAATTTGATTGAGCTGTGACAAGGCAGCTGTGACATAGTTACCTTGTCTCCCTTATGTCTTATGACATAAATTACTTACTCAACTTCAAGTATGAGGCAAAAAATTTCCTTCCTGCCTTAGGAATATCAGTTACTGTCCTGTGATATATGGGTGGTGATTTAGTTGGATTAGTGTACTGAGCAAACTCTGGGAATTCCAAGTCCCCTGAGACAGGAGACTTTGTTGTTTAAAATGGAAAATCTTGTGATGAAATGCAGCTCATTTGGTAGTGTTGCATACAGCAAGAATTCAACTGCATCTGATTAGGCCAGCCAAGTCCATCATGAAAGGAAGGTTGCTGAACATTAAAAAGGAAAATTTCAAGATAACAATGAAGTTCTTATTTTGCTAGAGCTATGCTAACATTATGTGTCTGGGTACAGAAATTATCTCCAATATCCTGTTCACTAAATAGGCCTTGTTTAAGTATGGAAAAGATTAAGGGGACACATCTCATTCCTACTGGAAATCATTATTTGAATTCTGCAGGGTGGTTGAGTCATTGCAGGCAGTATCTTTCTAACAGAAAGGGAGAATGAGAATTAAAGTCCAGTTTAGCATTTCATGAGCACCTGAAATATTTGGAACATGGGAGAACTGGGTCCCAGTCTGGGTCCTCAGAGAGGAAATGGAAAAGCAGTAAAAATAATTTTGGGGTTTTGTTCTTCTGATTGAACACCTGTATTGTCCATGTGGGAGCATGGGGCACATTGGGATTGTCCTGCATTTTGGAATAGCCAGCTGCTTAGAGAACATTGCTGGGAGGTGAAAGATAGGAGTCAGAACTCTGAGAGCAATCAGAGCATCAGACAGTGATCTTCAGCTTGTGAGGTGCATATTTCATTGGAGAAGTTGTCCAGACAAACTTTGGTCTCCCTTTCTGAGGTATTTGCTTTTCCTGGTGGACTGCATAAGAACCCTGAATCCTATAATATTACAATGCTTGGATAGCTTCCCAAAAGGTCTCCTGTTTCTCAGCCAGAAAAGACATTTTTTGTGTTTTATGCAGTAAGGAAGATCGAATAACTGCAATGAACTTCAAAGGTACTGAAAATCTTGTATTGAAGAGGGTGGAGGTTTTTTTCAGAGAAAACTATCAAAATAAAAGCTTCCTTGGATGTATTTATTACTGCAGAGAAAATGAGGTGTCAAATAGCCAGGGAGTTCTGATAGCAGTGTTTTATTTTTGGGAAGCATCAGAACTGTTATTGCTACCTTTTTTTTTTTCCCTTTTTCCCCAAGGCTTAAAGAAAATTTGTTGCCCAGTGAACCTCCCCTTCCCAAACTATCTTTTCTGAAGCACTGCATATCCCAGAATGTAGGTTTGGATTATATTTATGTAAAAGGGGCAAGGTGTGCTGTGTGGGCATATGGCTACTGTTCCATATATAGAATATTACCCTCAGCAGTGTTAACGTTCCAGCTGCAGAGATCACTCATGCATATGCATAGTCCTCCAGGAGCAGAAAAGGCAGGATTATTGCATGTGTCTGAAAGTCTTAATTAACAGACTTCAGCAGGGTGAATGGTAGGTAAAACTTATTACAAGCATCACTGTAGTAGTGTGCCTGTGAAAAGGCAGGTTATGCAGGAGGTGGACTGAATAATTACTGTGGTCTAAAAACTTATGAAAAATGTTATCTGGTATTTATTGGGTAGAGATATATGACATGTATTTTTATTTGAGCATGATGAATAGCAAGCTGCACTGGACTTCCAACCTGCCTGGAAGCAGAATTTGGGCTTTCTTTTCTTCTTCTGATCCACTTGAATGAATGGAGTCAACAGCAGAGAATATGAGCTTTTTTTAACAGATGAAGTGCAGGAAGGCATTTAATTAAATTAAAGCTCAGGAAATGTTAAACCTGTGAAAGGAAATACTTTTTCTAGGCTTCATGTAATTTCTTTTTGTTGCTCCTTGAATGCTTTTCAGACATAGGTGTATGACCAAAGTAACCAAGAGACAGATTTGTCATCTGGTGTGCAGCAACCGCAGTAACTGCACAACTGCTTGCAAACTCCTCTCTGGAATATTTTCATGCCAGGCTTGTCAGATTCCTATGGATTTGTATCACAGAAATGGAGCTTTGGAGTGTCCATTCCAGTTCTTACTGTGGAGGTCTGTGACACCACTCTGCTCCATTCCTTTTGGCCACAAGTCTTACAGGGCATCCTCCCATCCTACTGGGAGAAGAGCAGGACTGGCAGAGTCTGTGCCACTTGTTCTCGTTTGTTGTCAGGGCAAATCAAGCTGCCTGATGGGCTTTGGGAGGCAAACAGAATTTGCCTCTCAGATACAAAGGGTTGTCAGCCAAAAAGCCACTTCTTGTGTCCCAAAGGTTGCTGTCTCACCGCTGTCAAGACCAGCGCTGTAATCTCATCTATTTGACAAGTTTTGGGCAAGTCATGTGTCCATGGTAAGGAGGACCAGAGCTGTGTGGACATTCTGGGTGTTTTCTTTGCCTTTTTCCTCCTCTAAAATGCTTCAATTTTAGCCCTTAATTTTCCTCTTTGACTTTTTGGTTGGCTACTGATTTTTCTTTACCTCTCCCTTTTACCCATCAACCAAAACTGTGGCTTTGTAAGGAATTTCCTGCATCCAAACATCTGGTTCTGAGGGCAGAAAAACTTCCCCAGTACAATTCTTACTTATCACATGCATTATCTGACCCCTGATTTTCTGATATACAGAAAATCAAGGACACATGAATTTGACATGAGGGTAAGAATAGTTCCTGTGGGACAGTCCATGCCCAAAGATCACTGTGGGGTATATATTTAATAATTTAGAGTGGTCCAAAGTGCATGAGTGTTTGTTATATGCAAGAAGATTTGAATGTTTTCAATTAAATGTTTTCAACTTTAAGCTTTCACTTGAAGTTTTTCCTGCCTGCAATCCATCTATAACTCCCTTTGGATGGTGCAGATTTCCATGGAACCATCCTGAAAAGCATTGATGAGGCCAATGGAATAAAATATGCTTCTGCATGCACAAGTTATATTCTTTTATCTGACTGCATAATGAAATTCAGCCTTTTAGTGAAGGGGTATGAAATCTTTCTCATCATTTGAATATTTTTCCTGTTCTTTTTCTAGTATGTTATTAGAAAACTGTACTTAGCAATGAGCTGTTTGTGGTCTTATTTAAATCAAATTATATTCTTCATATGGTACTTCACAGTTGATCACTACATTTATCCAGGCTTCAGTTTTTGAGTAGCCTGTGGATGCACCCAGGAGTTCCAAGTATCATGTATGTATGAGAGCACTAGGTCAAGAAAAACTGCTTTGAAATGCTGTACAAATAATGATCCCAAAAGCTATATTTCACTGGCTTTATCTGTGTATGTGACAACTGTGCTAAAATAATCTGAGAGTGCTCCTCCGAGTGAAGTTAGTGCTCTCAACAGTCCTGACAAACAAAACAATTTCTTTCTTTAGTGGCATATACTCCTGTTTTATTGTGTCTCGTTCCTGGAAGCAGGAATGTGTTTGGAGGGCATGACACCTCAATGAGATCCTGTGGTGCATATGACATGGTGACAAATGGCTACTTTGCAGAATAGAATATGATAGAGACTGTGGCAGAGTTCCATGGCCAATTTTGCTTTAAAAAAATAAAATAGACAAAAAAGCAAAACGAACAAAAAAACCCCTTTCACTGGAAACAAGCAGTAGTATAGTGCTCAGAGAAAAACCTAGAAAGCTTCAGGGGGGCTCTCCATGCTTGAAAGCCATACAAAACCCTTTTCATGCCCCCCTGCTTCTTCCCACCCCAGGAGAAAATCTCTCTGTGTCAAACACGCTTCTCTCTGCTGGTGTGCTTGATTTTAGGGGGCACGTTGTAAATGTAATGAAGAGGAGCATTACTGATGAAGTTAGAAAACAAGAGCCTGTGCTGACATTTGTGGAGCATCCTTGCCAATAGGCATATGCAAAGATTTACTGTTTATAGCAGTGGTAAGCTATGATGCTGTGCCTCTGACTCATGGGAGCTGTATATTTTGTTCTTTAATGCTCATTAGTGTTGTAGGAGGCTCAGATTTTAAAAGGGGTTGCCTAGGTAGGTTGTCAGTTGGCGATGAACATAACCGGTGCGGTGAATCTTTCTGACAGCTCACAATCATAATTATTTTCAGAATATCAACAGAAGAGCTGTAATGCATGGTTTATCTTTTTAGCTGGTGGTTTGTGCGGTGGTGGGCTTTGTTTTGCAGATATATCTACCACACCAAAGCAATTTTCTATTCTCTCACCTTCTGTGGCATTTTCCCTCGAAAATCTGTTCCTATTACACACTGGCAAAGCTATGGGATCCGTGAAGAATGCATGGATGTAGCTGAAATCTGCAATTTGGTGGCAACATTTTCAATTATACATTTTGTAGCTGCAGTATCTCTCTATAGAAACCAAAAGTTTAATTACAGGAAAGCAATGCTAATTAGGGAGGGAAATACTGTGGCATTACAGTAAATAAATGTAACAGGGGAAAAAGTCATTCACTGTGCTGGCAGCTACCAAGTGCTCATGAAGATTTCCATTTTCCCTGGGTGGTCTGTGGTGGGATCTGGGATGCTGCTCCCAGAGCCACTGATCTGCTCTGGCTTGTGCCCCAGGAGCCAGAGCCCTGCTCTGCACTCATGGCACTTGTCCCTTTTGGTTTTTTCCCTGGGGAATGTGGCCCTTGTGTGATGCCACCTGCAAGCCCCACAGAGACAGTGTGTGACACTTTCAATATCTAAAGATGAGCAGTCTCGCAGGCCAGTCTCACAGCTCCTGGAATTTGTGCAGAACTTGGGTGTGGGCAGACAGGTCCTGAAAGCACAAAAAAAGGCACCTATAAAGAAGAAACTTTGTTGCTTTGTATTCAGAAGGGGGGTTTATTCCCTCCAATTTTATTGCTGAAGCCTAAAATATCTTTAGATTGTGCTTTCTGTCCCCAAAGTATACTTGAAAATACCTTTTTTTTTTTTAACTGGATAAAACTGATGTACTTTTAATGGAAAGCAAAAGAGACCACATAGGAAAAAAAGTCAGACTATGAAGAAGCTGTACAGAAAATACAAAAATTTGCAAACTCATCATAATAATTTAATCAATTCTAGTCTGGTGGATTTGCATTGATTCACAGGCTTAGCACATGACTTTTAAGACTCAATACAGAATGGTATTGGAGTGATAACCGTGCACACTGCTGACTTGAGAGGTATTTTAGTGGGCATAGCAGATACCTGAGAGCACATTCTGAGGTGATATAATTTCTTGTGACTCTAATACATTCTAGCTCTGCTGATTTACATCTGCTGAGAATCTTATCTATGGGAATTCCTTGATGCTCAGTGCTATTATTCTGACACCTGCCAAAGTGTCGATGGAGAATGGACCATAAAAATATCACTCCGTGATGGAAATGAATGTAACTTTAAGATCAGTCATTGGTGCTAGCCAGATTTTGTTCTCATCTTAATAGAACTTTTAAATACCTATTTCATTGCCAGGATAAATGGCCAAGCTTTAACTACTGCAAATGAATGCAGAACTATAAAACTTCAGTATAATCATATAATTTATTTCTTAATTTTCCGTTAGTATAGAACCAATCTTCTGTTGAAGAACATTGTGATGTCAGTTGGGTGCCATATACTTGACATGCAGAAATGAAATCTGTATTCCTGAGAATGCAGACTTACAATGATTTTTATCATAATTTTAAAAATATCTCACAAAGAGAAGTTATTCTTTATTTTATAGCTCAAGAATAGGGTGTTTAGAAAGGTGAAGTGACTTTTTCAAGAAGTTCAGTGATGGGAAATAAAATATTGTTAACATGACAATGGTGTTTTATTATAAATGTCATTTTATAATATGTCATTTTTATAAAATGACAAGATTTCATTACCTTCAGGGAGGCCAAAATTTCCTTTGGAGTCTCAGATATAACCCATATGTCTGGTTCATAACCTTATTTGCAAGGAAAGGTATTCTCAATCTTTTGCCTAGCATGAAGCACACCTTTTAATAATAATCTCATAACTTCCCTGGGACTGCAACCAATGATTTCATTAAAAAACAGGGTTTGAATTTTAGTTCATCTTTTTAGCTGTGAGAATAGAAGACTTAGGGACCTCATAACCTCAGGGCTCCATAATCAACCACTGGTTGCTGTACAGCTGTTTGATAGAGACCATACTGCAATTTACTACTTGCAGCAGCAAAATAAGCTGTGGTTTAGGTACCCTTAAAGATTCCTAAGCAGTTCTTGATCTTTATTCCTTTTTTTTTTTTCCCCCTGGTGAAGTGGTTGTTGACTCTGCCACAGGAATCCTTTCTGTGTACAATCTAACCTGTGAGCATCTACAGTCATACAAGAGGGATTTTTTTCACTGAAAGGGCTGTCAATGGAATGGGCTGCCCCAGGGAGATGGTAGAGTCACAAATATCCAAGAAATGACTGGATGTGGCACTCAGTGCTGCAGTTGACAAGGTGGTGATCGGCCAAAGGTTGGGCTCAATGATTTTGGAGGCTTTTCCCAACTTCAATAATTCTGTGATAAGGATGTGCAAACTTGTGGAACTGTAAATGGGCCTAAACTCCCAGCAAGTGTACAAGATGAGACCTGGAAATAGTAGGAAGGTGTAGTCAGCATGATGGGCAATGAGTGTTCTGTTCTATGGCCAGCACCTGCAGTATCTTCAGAGAATGAGGAGGGATTTCATGCAAAACAATGGGAGAAAAATATTTGAAGGATTTCTCCAAGGCACTGCAAACAGCTCCACAGAGGGAACACAAATGTGAGTAGTGAAACTGTTTTTCCATCCTGTGCTTGTATAACAGCCTTAGCCTGCTTACTGCACGTTGATTAGCTTTTACAATATGATTTTACTATTCTGAGAAACATCTGATTTCTTGAAAAACTCCAATGCCTTCCATGAGATTTCAGGAAGATTTTATTCTGAGTATCTGAACCCAGAGTTTTGTTTTTTAGGGTTTTTCCCTCAGTAGAATTGTCAATGAGAATTTTATTTTTTTTTCTAAAAAAGCTTAATTTCCAGAACTGAATTTCTGACAAAAATAATAATGAAACAGATACAAGGTAAACATGTCAAAATCAGCCACTTCATTAACAAACAGAACAGCATTAATTTTACAGGAGAATAACTCAATTAGGGAGGAGAGTCACACCTCTGGCCATAATTAGTTGGTTTGTATTGGTTATGCAGTGATGCTCACTGACTATGGATTATTCAATACCATGGAATGATGGAGGATTTTGAGGAAGGTGGAAATGTACTTTTCAGGGTCCTTTTGGACCTACCTTCCCACTCTTTCTTTCCCTTCTACTTCATTGTTCCTTTTTATTGAGGCTTCTGCTGCTTTTATTCCTTCCATTGTGCATTTGCCTGCCAGGTTTAGCGTTGTGCACCTAAAACCCAAAGAATAAACTCAGCAGGAGCTATCTGAGTAAAGTTGAATAAATTTCTGCTTCATCTCCCCTTGGCCTCTGCATTTCAGAAGTGCTAGAACCATTAGTCTGCTTTGCACCAGACTTGAATGTGAGCATGGAAAAAGAAAAATACAGAAGAATTGGAGTAAATATTTCTGCTAGTTACAACCGAAAGCCTGTGTAAGGTATGGGGATCACATCCAAAGACATATAAACCTGTACAGCTCTGTTGCTGATCCACACAGAATTTTACTCAGTTTTGGTTACAAACTCGTTTATTGTTTCTGCCTCCTGTATTCTTTTTTAGAACTACAGATAACATTGGAGTTTTTAGGCCCTTCTGTCCCTGCACAACGTCAGCCTTAGGTGTTCCTCAGTGGGAATAAAGGAGACACATGTGGAAAATTTCATTATAAAGAAATTGTATGTGTCTGTTTATGCTCAGGTTCTTCAGAAAGAAAGGAAATATAAACTGTATTTCTTTCTATTAATTGAGGAAAACTGATAACAGATTAGTTAGACACGCTTCTTTAATTACTTGATTTCTATATTTGCTGTAGTTTACATACTACTTTCGTCCTCCATAGTGTTTTTTAATTTTTTTTCTTTAAAAATGCACTTTTAATTTGCAGACCTAGTTATGCAAAAGGAATATAAAAATGTCTTCCTAAGCAAGGTTGATTTTGGTGTGCTCCACACACCTTACTGATTTTGCTACACTGTTAAATATATTTTCTAGGGAGTTAGTTCTGTATGCGATGTACCATCTAAAGTACATGGAGTTCTAGAGATGGAATCAATATTAAGTGACTTGATAGTATCTTTATTATGTTTCAATAATATTGGGGTTTATGTTTAATTTCCTTGTGTTCAAATTTGGTTTTTTGGTTTTTGTTTGTTTGGTTTTGTTTTGTTTTTTTTTTAATTCATCTCCTCAGCATCTTTTTCTTACAAATGGCTAGAAATGTTCTTATAAATAAATTTGTTTCCAGGGATTTTGCCTTTTTTGGAAGGGCTGGGTTGGTTTATTAATTTTCTATGAATGAATGGATAAAGTCTCTCAATGGCTGTGATGTAAATTAAAAATAACTGCACTGAGGTCTGTGGCTATTTCATGGAGAGAGAGGATGGGTTTCACCATGCCTCTCCACAGCGAAGAAAGCACAATCCTGTTGTTACCAGAAAATTTATTCCAATATCTCTTACAAGAAGAAGGCCCTTAAGACTGATTTAATTTGTTGAGTATTTCCTGTGGACTTGTTTGAGGATAGATTGATAGATATATTAGCTCTTATTTTAGTTTCTTCTCTTTTAGATATATAAGCCATACCGTGTGATGCCTACTTTTTCAGTGTTAGAAAACTATAATATGCTGGTCAGAATTAAAAACACACATCACAAATATTCAGAAAAACTTCATAAATAATCTGATTACAGCACAGTTCCAGCCTTTTCCCAGGGGACTCCTCATCAGCAGCATTCAGAGAATGTGTAAACACTTCACCTCAGAGTAGGGAGGAAGAAATAATCCCTGGTCAATTGGCCCACAGTCATCAGTGCATCATAAACAGCTGGTGGTGAATAACTCTCATCCTTACTGAGAATTGCAGCATGCACAGAACACAACTCCTGCCAACTGCTGTGTGCACCCCTTTGCTAAAATATAAAATAAACATTTTTCTGTTTTAGCCATGTGTCTGTGTAATCAGTTTCTCAAATTAAAATGGACAGAAAAATGCAAAACTGGAATGGATCAAAGGTCAGTAGGTATTCTGGCAATTCTGATTTTAAAGGGAGACATGAAATTAGTATTTAAAATGCATGGAGGAATAGAAAATGAGAAATAAGGGGGTTATATTTATGGAAGTGGGAAAATTGGGAAGAATTAAAATAGTCTGTAGTACCTTTACAGTTGCAAGGAAAGGAGGGAGGTAAAATACTTTCTGTGATATATAATAAAGACAAATATTTTTATAAAATTTTTGGTTGTTATTATGACCAAATGGTCCAATTAATTACTAAACATAAGGAGCCCAATCTACCCCATTTGGTCTTTATTTGAACATTTACATTATTAGATAATGAAATTCATTATTTTGTGTTTATGACTTTTTGCAGGTGTCATACTTTCTAATTGAATATTTCTTCTCTTAAAATTTTAACAATGTGGGTTGTTTTAATTGGTTCAGAGAAGAACATGGTTTTATTTTACTGGAAGAGTGAAAATCATTTAAGCAGAAGTGAAATGTGGTTTAGGAGATAATTTGATCCTGATAACGATTTTAAATTTTTTTAAAAACATTTAGTGGTCTTTTGAGTTTTTTTTTTTTTGTTGGGTTTTTTTTTTTTTTGGTTGGTTGGATTTTTTACTTTGTTGGTTGGTTTTGGGAATTTTGTTGGGGTTTTTTTACGTGGTTTTTTTTTCTTAATTCTGCAGCCTGCATCTTCATAAATAAAAGTATCAGGACATTGGTACAAGTCTGTTTTACTTTTAGACTACTGCCAAAAAAGAGTCATGAAGGTTTGTGTTTCACCTTTAATTTATGTGCTTCATGGACAATGAATGTGATATGCAGATCTTTGATACACATCCTGACTTTGCTTCATTTGCAGAAATGAATTCTGTAAAGTGAGTAACTGAAGATGGGAATTAGTCAAGATTTTAAGGTTCCCACTGTAGTTACGGTTTTTATCCTTCGCAATACATTTAGCCTATTTTAGGGCATTTATATCTTTCTTGTAGTGGAAAAAATGGCATTTCTCAGGCAAGTAAAAATTATATGTGTATTTTTATCTCTTTTTGCGAAGTGATAAAATATCTTGGGAAGAAATCAGTATTTCCCTCTTTCTACAATTACAATACATTTAGTAGGTTACTTTTCTTAGTTGTATGTAGTCAGTCCTGATGACAGTCAATTAAAATATTTTTAAAAAATTTCTTTCTAGCAGTAAAATAATCTGCAAATATGCATTTCTAATTAAATTTTATTCTCCAAAGAAGGGCCCGGAAAAAACAACATTGTTCCATATTGTTGCTTGTTTGGTCTTTAATTCTCCTGATGTTTTTCAGTCTCAAACATAAATCCAACCCCTTTGGAGGGCTGTTTATTGACAGGGATTTCTCAGCTTGTCCAGGTAACTAATTATGGTCAAATGTCTAAAAGACTCTTTTAATAGTCTGTGTTCTCTTGGAGCAAAAGCTCATTACTCTTTGACAAAATCTTCCTGAATCTGGAGGAAAAACTCTTCACAGTCTCAATAAAAACATTTTACTGACTAGAACAGTGCTATCATTAATCACATCTTGCTTCCCAGCCTGTTCTTGCATTTCTTAAACACAGTAATAGTAGAAGAGTAGAAAAGTAGAAACATTTATTTTTTTTAACTTTTTCTAATGTAGCATCTTTTAAATCTCATGTTTCTGTTTCTTTTCTCTATGCTCCCCTTAATTTGCCCACATTTTTAAAGCATTATCCCTAAAAGACAGACAAGCTTAAGTTCCATGGGAAATAAAGAGAGCAGAATAACAAGCTTGTGCCTCTGACACCAGATAAACACTTAATAGGTCACAGAATGAAGTTTGCTCACTTGTTTGCAAAACTTCCTTATGCACAAATGGCAAATAGTCTGAACATTTGAAATGTGTGCTCTTTATGTGAAGCTAAGAGTTACCAGAAAGTATTGATGAGGCCTGAACCCAGAGCAGATCTCTGGAGAACCCTGTTTCACATCAGACCAAGACTCACCAGAGGATTGCCTGTGCATATTTTGAATGTTTTTTGGTACTTTTTTTCCCCTTTATAAAACATACAATAATTTCATCATCACCATGTTTCCCCAGCTTCATTAAGAATGTCGTGTAGTTTGTGACTTCTTCCCTCCCGCACTCAGAGTGTCAAAAGGGGAAATTCCATTGACTTTGCTTCTTGTTACGTTGTTATTCTTTCAAGGCTTTGTGAGTGGATTGTTTAATTTTCTTCAGAATCTTTCTGGATACTGAGGTGAGGCTGACAGGTCTATGATTTTCTTGTACTCTTTTGTTTGGTTGTTGTTTTGTTGTTTGTTTTTTTCCCCCTGTTAAAGACAAAGTTTTGTCTTCTCCTGACCTGTGCTGCATCAGCTACACTCCAAGTCATGGGAAATAATCACTTATGACTTGGAGACTGCTTTTACCACTCCTTCAAATTCTTGAGGAAGCCCTGGTTGCTTAGATACTTCCATCATTCAAAAATTACTTAATCTCTCCATAAATAGGTGAATACTGGCTATAAATAACCATTTAAATTCTATTTTCAGTACTATGAGTGACAGGGATATATTATTGAGGAAGCAGAGACTGAGTATTAAAAGGGTGTAGGGAGGAAATAATTTAGACTTTTAGGAATTACTGGCTCAATTAAATCCTAAGTCATAAAAGAGTTATAAGCTAAGGTCATATGCAAGAAGTTCTCCTTAGTTAAAAAATGAATCAGGGTCATTGGTCTGAGCCTTTTTAAAAAGTTTCATATTGGCCTTTTAATTCTTTTATGGTTCTTTAAGTTCAGTGATAGATTTAGTTTTGTTTAACTTGTCTCTACATGTATTGAATCAAGAGCTGGTCTTTTACTGAAGAGTTATGTAAGCTGCAGATTTTTTAGAATCATTTTGCACAATTCAGTCTGGGGAAAAAATAGAGAATATTTTACTTAATTAACTGAGAATTAAATAACATCTTGCAATTTGTATATAATTTCTCCACTGAATTAATTTCTGTAGGCTTTTTCCTACCAAATCTAAAAGGATCAAATGCTTAATTTGAAATTCCATCTAATTAAAGGAATTCTGTATTTTATTGATTTCTTACCAGAAGAGAACAATTTAAAAGCAAGCAATATTACACTAGAGGAAGCAATTGCCTTTAGCATATTTGATGATGTATTTCAGTTTAAGAGAGTTTTATACTACTTTACCTGATGCATTTTATTCTCATGGTTTTTTTTATCTCAGGTTTCACTACTATGTAAATTTTAATGGGAAAGAAAGAAAACTTAGGTTGCAAACACAAGGAAAAATCTTGTACAAAGTTGAAAACCAGACTAAATAAATTGGACACCCTACACAGTGCAATGTATATTTTAAACACGTACCCATGATGATATTCTTAAAGGTCACAGACGATCTCAAACTGCAAGTTACCTTTTAGATAAAAATGTTGATTATAATGAAAATGATTGTAAGTGTGGTTCAAACTGTTCTGTTCTTTAAGAAGTGTCTCTTGCTCTCTCCTCTTTCCTGTTAATTACTGTGTGCTAGCAGGAGAGAAGCTTGTGCTGCAGCTGTGCAGTAGGTGACAAACAGTAAAGCACTATATGGACAATTGTAGTGAAACCACCTTTGTCGTGTGCATTCATACCCTTGGAAGATGTGTTTCATTTGTCCAAATGCAGGCTAGGCTCCCTGTCCTTGTTAGAAATATCCCTGGGAAGGTCAGTGGGCAGGTCACCAGTGCCTGGCCTCTGACAGGACACTGCTTCAGGCACCAGAAGAAGCACAAATGTAAAAAACAGCGATGCACTTACTGCATTTGCTGTAATTGCAGCCAGAAAGCCTCTGTCTTACAAAATACATCAAAGCTTTGGGGAAGTAAAATAAATATTGAATGTGGCAGTCATGTATAGTATACCCCAGACCTATTACTGTGTGAGTTTAACAATTTTGTGCTTTTCATATCAGTGATTACTTATGAGCCCCACCTTTCATCCTAAAAGGAAAGTTATTAATTATTACAAATGAGTCTTCTCAAAGTTACTTAAGGTAGGACTGAGACTGGAATGAAAGATTTATAATTTAGCACAGCCTCATTTTAATTTTTTCCAGCACAGAAAGACTAAGAAACATTCATATCTAGATGTTGATTATTCTTTTGTAATGACTTAAACAAAAAAAAAAAAAAGGAAAAGAAAAGCAGAGTACAGTTGGAAATAAATTTTCCAGTCTTCACCTGAAATTTAATATCCTAATTTAAAGCCTTGCTGTTTTGGACCAGAAAATTGCTGTAATGTTGGACTATTTCCTATTTTGAGATGGATGTTTTATGTGATATTTGAAACTGTTCCAGGGACATAATTTTTAGAAACAATAAAAAAAATCCTTTGGTTGCCAGATAAAGACAAATGAAATGCTAGAGAACTCTATCACCAAAGTCCTCTCACTACAATAAAATATGAGTGAAAATAGGCATTCTATGCAAACTGACCATACTTATGTTTTTTTCATATGGAAGCTTTTGTACAAAGCTTCCAGGTTTTCCTTTATCTATGCTAATCAATGGGAATTTTAACTCATTTGTGCTGATGCTCTATTATATCATTGTTAAAGGATGGTGTAGAGTGCATCTCACAGACCTGATGTACCAGAGGCATCCCCATTTTGGAAATAAATTAATAGTAGTGGTTGCTTCTCTCTGCCTTAACAAGTGGGATAATTTTGGAGAGAAAATCTCAAGTATAGAGCAGTAGTTATGCTTGTTACACTGAATCAAAGGCACAGTATGGGAAGAGGAAGGAGGCTCTCCACAGACAGAATCTATTCACTGTGCCATATAAAAAATCCACCCAGGGTGTGCCCAATACTGCATAAAAGGGGAGTTCCCAGCATGTGCAGTTATACTTGCTATCTGTGTTCTTCGTTTTATTCTTTTTATTCTTCTTTTTATTCTACCTTGTTAAAGCTGGTATCAAGCCATTTATTATGCATTTCTCTTTGAGATCCTGGACTCCATCTCTCTGTTTCTTCCCTTTCTCCCACAGAGCTGGTGTAAAACATTAGAATGGTGCCAAGGTGCAGTAAGGTCCTCGTTGGATATTAGGGCTGTGGGGCATGACCTGGAGCATTCCTGAGCAATAGTGCAGACCCTGAAGACTTGTTGGCTGTGGGTGAACCAGTTTAAACACAGAAGGGCAAAGAAAATGAAACTCTGTGAATGAAATGGAACGAGCTTTGAAGGTTCAAAACATTCCCCAAAAAAATGAGATAAAAACCAAACGAAATTAAATGTTGATGCTATAAAATGGATATTTTTTTATTTAATAATAAATGAGGCAAAGAGAAAGAAAGAGAAAAGTTAGAAAAAGCTAAGTTTTCTTTAAAAGGCCTAGGATGGGTTGCTGCCACCCCGTGCTCCCTTTGTTGTTGCTGAGTCTGCCCCTCCCTGCAAATTATTGCCAAATCTCCCTCCTGCAAGAACTCTGAGACATAATGAATTTGTTATGGACTCTTAACCTAATGATATTTTTGCTACGAATAAACAATGTAAGAGCTGATGGTCTGTGTGAGGCAAATGTGTGCAAATGACTGAGGAGGGTCTTAGGAGCATTTTCAATTTTTGTTTTTGTACTTGCACGGAATGGTGGAGAACTGAATTAAGTTGAATGTTGGAAAATTTGGTGTGTATATGTATATATCCACCAAGCTACTTGAAGCTAAAAGGGCTATCTCATCTTGCCTAGAAACCCAGATCCTGTTTCTCCTAAAATAAATAGCTAAGTAGTTGTAATTACATTTGGGTTTCTGGTTTTGCTTCATTCCTTGGGAGAAATGCAGAGGAAAATCAGACAGCTAGAACTAATTTAAGATGCCAAGTTTTTGCTTCTGTTCCACATTATTTTGCATTGTATTTTTTTAAATTAAGAAATCGATGAAGGATACAGCCAATATGGTGTTTCTGTAAAAACAAAAATCTCATCTGTACAATAATTAGAATATAGATAGATGTTCCAGATGGTACACATGCAAAAGAAGCCTAGCTGCAAAGCAGATGGTATTATGACCATACATAAAGCAACTGGATAATCATTGTTATATTGTGACGTGTCATATTATAAGAATAAATACTTTGTTTTCCTGAGAAAAAAAGGTAAAATCATCAGTAAATTAAACCACACAAGGCAGATGTAGCACTTATCCAGGAGTTACAGTTCTAATAGGAGCTTAGAGGCTTTATTTCTTTAATTCATTCCCCTTATGAAGAGGAGGTAATTCTAATTCTAGTAAAATGTCCTTTACACTATTAATTTTAGCATAAGCAACTTTAAATTATTTAGATTATTCTGGATTTCCAAAATGTTGCCAATTCTTTTGCTCCCCCTGAGAATACTCAACAAGATGTATTTCTAAGTTATTTTTCTTTGAATGCAATAGACATTTCTATAAAAATGTGCAATGAAACATTGCAATATCTGGTAAAAGAATGAAAAAAAAATCCTGTAAAGCTGGACAATTCCTATGATAAGACACAAGATCAATATTAAAAAAAATTCTGGATGTTGTTTATATTAATAACATACTCAACAACCTAGATATATTACTAAATATGAAAGTGGCCAGCACCATAACCAGAAAAGCATATTTATATGTTGGTACTGCAAAGAATTCCTACAGCTAATGGAATTTATCCTTTGAAAGTTTTTTTTAACAGCACACAGGTTGTTTCACAAGCATCAGTACAGGAATATGTGTATATATCAATCTAACTTTGTGTGATCTACAGTAAATCATTTTATCTGTTGTTTCCCTAGATAGACATATAAGTTTTTTTCCAAATGGAAAATAAAATGCTTTCAAAAGGGAACAAAACAAAGCAACAAAAATGCCTTTCTTTTGCAAACATATTAAGAGGAAAAAACTTCCAGGATATCTCCTCTTTGATTTAGGAGGACATTATGCTCTTGTACAGAAAATACATGTATTTCTGAGAAAGTAGCCGTTTATAGTGGGCATATCAGAGTTCCAGGTCTGTATGCAGGGCCCTTATTGATGAAGTAGATTGATCCTTATTAATCCCTATTGATCTTTATCAATAGTGTTGAGCTCCAGTGGCAGTCCCTGGGATGCAACACAGGCTTGTCACTCCCTTCTAAACAAGAAAAGGCATTACCCTCTCATCCTGTTTCTGGATAGCAACTCCTGCAGACATTTCCAAACTCTTCCAAAAGATCATCTTTTGCCTAAGAATCCTTACGTGTCCTAGGAAATCTGAAAGGCAATATTGCCTGCTGATAGTGCAGTGCCCTAAAAGATCTGCCAGGTGATTTTTTTTTTCATTGTGATTGAACTGAGCTGCCTCTGATCTCTGTTACAGACAAAGATTTGTGACCAATATTTTGGGTATGGTTTTAACTTTGTTCCACGGTCTAATGAAGTCTACTTGATGATGTCCAAGCAAATTACTCAACACCTTTTGACATGAAACAGTGAGCCCTTTGCTCCGCACTATGCAAAAGTTTCAGCTCAGGATGATGGTGCAGTTTGTGGAAGCACTCATTGACAAGATAGCACAGGTGGATTGGCCTGCACTGTTATAGCAAAACTGTGCTAAGATTTGTGCAACTTCCTGTGCAAGAAATGGGATGGTTTGACTTGGGGAAGTGATGTCAGCATATGAGAGATAGACCAGGATGTGTTGCTCGTGTGGTATGAAGACATCATTTTAGCTGTAAATGTTTCCAGTATAGGGTTCCGCTCTAGCTGAACACATTCTTCTGAGTGAAAAACCAGATCACTTGTTTCTTACTGGAATTAGGTAATTCTGTTGTTCTGGGATTTTCAGTGAAAAATTAACTGCTTTATTATTAGCTCAGAAGAATCCAGTTGTAAAAGAAAAAAAAAAACTTAATGCACCAAATGTGGTTTTGGTTGTGATGGAAGGACATGACAGCTGCTGTAGGAAGACATTTCCATGTTTATTTGACATACCATGGTGTCTCATTGATTAATAACTCTGCAAGGCTGTAAGGTGTATTTGCAGCTATCAAAAAAGCCCTCAACAAAAACTCCACAGACAAAAACTCCCACAAACAAAACCCTCTAAAATTTAAATCAACTAAGCATAAAAGTCCCAAAACAACCAACTTCTATGCCCTCCATAAACCCTCAAAATAGAAAGTGTCAGATCTTCAGGCACAGATACATCATCCAGTCTGATGTCTGTGTATCACTCACAACATTGACTGCAACACTTCCCTTGATAAGAGCAACTTGGCTGAATAAAGCCTGTGCTCCAAAACAATGTGCAGTTGTGAACTGAAAACCTTTGGAACCATGAGAAACAGCAGCTGTTGTTCTGATGATATTTATTACAAGTCTAGTTAAAAAAAAAAAAAAAGAGTCAAATTTCTCAGTTGAATTGTCTGCTTCCATGTACTTATTCTTGCTCTACCTTTCCTCACTTCATTTGCTTTCTGTCCTGTCTTCTAAGGATAATTGCATGCAGTACACAAGTCACCTATCTTGTTTTGGAAGCTGAAAAGAAGTTGTGTTTCTAGCATTACTCATTGTTAGGAATTATCTCCTCATCTCAAAACCTTATTTCTAGACTCCTGATCTTTGTTTCAATGGCCATGCAAATTGATTCATCTCAATTTGCATGACTTTTTCTATCCTCAGTTTTCTCCTAGTTTCTAGCACCTACCAATGTTTTCAGGAGTTATTCTTCATCCTGACTTGATGAGTGATGTGATCTAAAATTGACCTGTGTGGAAGATTCAAACTGCACACAGCCCTAGTACCAGGGAAAGGGTTTTTTTGTTCATGGTGTTTTTCCCCAGCATCCAGATCCATTGCCTTTGTGGCTGCATCTGCCAAGCTTTGTAGAAGTTAAAAGAGGTGCACAGATAGGGTAACTTCAGTCACAATTCCTGTGGTTTTGCACTTTTTGCTGGGTTTTACAAGATGAGTCTCACATAAAAAGTGGATATAGTTCAGCATAGGTTTTAACCTCTGCTGCTTTTATATTCAAATATGTTGTGTCTGAGGCACCTGGTATGCTCAGAAGAGTTTTTCAAAGTCTGTGTTTGCTAAAGGAAGCAAATAACAGAATTTATAAATAGCTCTGCTTGTTAATCCTAATGTTTCATTTGCACAAAAAGATACATTTTTTTACGTTTTCGCTACAATACTTATTATTACTAGCTTGCCAATGTTTGCAAGTTGGAATGATGTATTTTATTTTGATATCTTAATAATGACTGTATCTGTCTACTATAATCTTTGAGGAACCTGGGCCTGTGGCTTGCCTGCAGAAATGTTTATAATACTGTTACTGCTTGTAACCTGCTGATTTCTTATCTTGTAGCTCAGAGTTGATACAGACTTGACCTGCACAGGTATTTAAATTTCTGTTGAATACTACTGATGTTCTGAATCAGTAGGAGACAAAAAAATACTATCTGCCAGCTGTAAGAATGAAGATGAAATGGGAGCCATTTGCTATATGATAGAGGCAGTGACCATCAGAGAAGTGAGGGAATAACCATGTTTCTTTCCTTCCCATGTTTTTACCGCTGTCTAGCACAAAGGTCATTTGCTTTGGACACAGGTTAAAATTCTGGAAATCTACAGAAGGAGAAAGATATAGCTATGTACAACCTACACCTTGAGGAGTTATGCCTCAGCTCTCCTGAGGTCATGATGTAAACCCACATATACTGTAGCCAAAAAATATAACATGGAAAAAGCATTGCTTTAAAATGAACAGCTTAATTTAAGCTAGGGAAAGAATAAACAAAAAATTATTAGTGAAGACTAAGGGAGAATGGATCATGATTTTGAAAGAACAGCAATGAAACTGTTGACCAACTGCTTCTCAGTTAATATTAGACAAATAGATGCACTTGCCCATCACCTATATATAATGGCATCTTAGTGCTTTGTGTATTCAGAAGAAATGCACTGTTACTTGTTCTTGCTCCTTCTGTACTATCACTGATATCTAACAGAGAAAAAAGCTTTCTTTCGCCTAAGTCCACTGGCAAAAGAAATTATCTGAGGCTCAGCCACCTTGCTGAGAGTTTGTTTCCTGTTTCTGCCCACTTCCCTTCATTACAATCATTGCCAATATCCTACATTTTTCTATTGGCTCCTTTTACTTACTAGGGGATTAGAAAACAGTAGCAAACTTATCTACAAAAACAGATATTTAAAGATTCTTTGCAAACACCTTTAATATTGAATTATCATCTAGAGAATGACTCACAAACTGAAGTCTGGTATTGTTATGTGAAAAAAGCCCAATCTGACTCCAGAGTTAACTCTCAAGCCATAGATCAGTTGTTCTTTATCACGGAGAAAAAGGTACTGGAAGTTTTGCAGAGGATATTCAAGCTGTAGTGAGGGTTATGCAGCAGAGTTTGTCTTGGGTGGCTTTGTCAGGAAGTTTTGTCTGTTTGTTTGTTTCATTTGATTTGTGTTTTGTTTTGTTGGAGGCTTTTTTGAGGGCTGGTTATTTTGTTTTTTTGTGTTTTTACAAAGATATTATGAAAAATATCCATCCTGTATTTTCATTGCCCTTGTAATCTCCAGCAATGCCCCAAGGGTGATTTATCCCACTTTAAATGAAGATATAGCACACTGGAGATGATAACCAGGACATGTCTTTAAAATACAAAGTAATTAGCACTACCTCCATCCTCCCACCCTTAGTGAGTGCTGTTTTTCCCTCGTGGGAGCAGAGGAGTTGTTAGCTGTGCCCAGGCTGACACAGCTGGGCTTTGCAGGCCCTGCAGGGAAGAGCTGATTTCCAAACTGAGCAGCTGCACATCATTCTTAAGAATAATTTAGCAGTTTTCTCCTCATTTAAGCCAAGCAGGCTCCAGAGTTTACTGAGACACTCCAGCTGAGGGCAGAAGCAATTTCTGTGTGTATGAACACATATCAGACAATTTAGGGCTCCCTTCATTCCTAACCTGACCGTGAACTGCCAGTGCCAGTTCAAGAGCAGCGAGTGCAATGTGCTGCTAGCGCAGAATAATCAGCCAGGCACTTACTGTAATAAGAGGAGGCTCGATGAGCACTGTGATGGGAACTCTGTTATAGCACTCTATTGTAAGGAGGACAATGGAGTAGGAGCCAATGGAAATTTTTCAAAAACCATTTCTGCAGAAGCTTGACTTCAGCGTTTTTCTTTCAGTCTGATATTAATAAATATTTGTCGAGCAAAATGTTTCAGTTCCTAAATAAATCACTTGAAATAATTGGAGCATGCATATTTCATTTAAGCTTGAAGTAGTTACTCTTAAGACCTTGTAATAAGGAAAAAAACCCTCCTTTTTTTTTTATAATAAGCATTTACAAAACTTCTTGCAAATGGTTGTGAATGGAGAAACTTTTCAGAGTGACTTTTTTCCCTTCTGAACAGACTACTTCAACAAACTGATATTTCTTAATCAGACCAAAGGTTTTTTTCCTTATCAAGATTGTGACTCTCAAGTAGAGTTTCATCTACTATACTTGCTTTCTTTAGCTGTAAACTGATGGCATAGGCATTTAGGAAAATTCCAGTGTTTTACAGATTCTGCCACTATTGGACCAGACTCTCCTGGAGTGAAACACAGACACATTGCCCTTGCCCAAAGTCTAAAGTTACTTTTCCAGCTTTTATCACTGACTGATATCTGACAGAGACAAGTGCCAAGTGCATTAGCACACTCTAACAATCAAGATTTCTAGGAATATTTTACCTGTCTTGTGAATTCTCCAATCATGGAAGTCTATTTGAAAAGAGAAAAATTTTGGTAGTCACTAAAAATTACATGATACTAAGAAAAAAAAAGGTAGGTTTTTTTTGGTTGGCTTTTTTTTTTGTTGTTTTTAATATTTATTAGACCTCATTAGTTAGATAAAGAATGTACCCATTTCAATTCTCTTTGTAGGCATCAAATGAGAAAGCTTAACAGGGAGATTACTAAAAGACACCTAAAACTCAACTTTTTTTTAAAAGAGGGTTAAACTATTTTTAAAATGTACTAGTAGAAGGCATTTATTTATTACTTCCCTTTAAACTCATTGACTTGTAATTATATTGTTATAATCATTGTAATTTGCCTAATGGGTACCCTACCCCCTTCACCTTCTCACCAAAAAAGATGCTGTCAATAAAAAATACATTAAATATATAATTACCAGCAGATGATCACCTCCTGATCCAGATTTTTTTTTAAAAATCATCACTTCCACTTTGAGGTCACCTGGGCAATGCTACAGTACCAATGATTTTAACTTCTGAAACATCTGTATTCCTGACTATTCTTCTAAGAAGGACATTTTGAAGTATCTTCAATATTGTTGAAAATCTTACTGCAAAATTCCACCAGATGAGCAGTTAACTTCTAGAAAATCATCCTTTCCAGATTTATGTGGTTCTGAATGTAAACTTCTGAAATAATCTCCTGTTCCAGTTAAAGATTCTGTCTAGAATACAAATAATGAGTTTTCATTAAATGTAAGATGAACATGAGTATATGTTATGAGTATATGAACTTATATGTTCCAAGAAGAAAGTATTTTGTTTCCAGAGACTATGTACACACACATGTTAAACTATATGGCAGTAGACTGTCCTTCCTAAAATGAAATCAGTGACAGATAACATTGACTTTTGTTCACAGTCAAATAAGTTGTAGGCTCTAGAAGGTCTGATAGCAAGAAAAGAGATATTAGGGTACACAGTGTTTGATTTTTTCCCCTTATTCTTCAATAAACTGAATGTAAAATTGAAAAAAAAAAAATAGAAAAAGAAGGCATAGGCTCTTGACTATATAAGGTCCAGGAGAATCAGAATGTCTTGAGACAATTGAGAGCAACCTCCTTCTTTCCTTTAAGGGTTAGTTCAGATTTTCCTTTGGAAAAAAAGGAAAATCTGGAGGATTGTTCCTGGAGGAACTCAGGAAGCCTGTAAGATTTTTTGCAATATGTTTCTCTGCATAAGGGGTGCTGATGCCTTCTATGAGTTATTGTTTTGGTAAGAATAGCTTAAACTCATCAAAAGCTGTGTATGAACGTACAGCTTGGGGGGGGCTGGGAAAAAGGATGTAATTACTTGCTTTAAAGATGTAGGTTAATTATTACAGATTTATTAGTAACTGTCATAGTCATAGTTATAAACATTTGTATGTATCCTCAGGGAATATTAATTTTCCCTCTTTTGCTCAGGAATGAAAAGCTTCAACAGCAAGGGTGGGAAGCAATGAATACATGATAATTTTAAGCATCAAATATGTGTGTTCACAGGCAAAAATACATCCCAAGCATTTAATTTTGAACATGAATTTGCCAGTTACAGCAAACAAACAAAAAAATCTTATTAAATTGCATCTGGAAGGCCAAGTAAAGAATAATTTCAGTTTCTTTAGAAAAAGAATAGATCATTTGTTCTTCCTCTGCAGCTTTAGTTCAGCAAGAGTTCAACTGAAAGCTTCTGAAGAGGTTTTCAGGTGAGTGAATCATAAGGATTCAACCTCTTTAAAGCCTCTGGAAAAAAGAATATTGAAGCAGCATGACCCTCAAAAAAGTCCACATGTGTTTGTAACAGAAACATGTGGAGTGTTATATAGCACAGAGATGAAAAACAGGTGATTTGGGAGGTTTTTATTTTTGTTCGTTTGGTTTTTGGTATTATTTTATTTGGATGTAAATATTTCCCTGTACATTTATAACCTCTTATAATGTCCTACTGGGGTTTTTGGTATCCCAAGCATTTTGGGTTACTGTCTCTTTTGAGCTTTCCTTACTTTGTGTGAAGGGAGAGAAAAGGAGAAGAACTTGGGAAAACCTGACATAGAGCAAGAAGCAAGTTTTACCCTTTTCCAATGGGGGGAAAAAAAGTTACATTTTCTGTCTACTTCATCCCTTTGTTTTGGCCACATAATATTGGGCAACCAAAAGATTATTTTCTTTTTCTTTATTGGATGTCTTTTGACACATGTCCCACCCAACAAAAATGTATTAAATTCCACTTCACTGCTATTTTTCATTGCAAGGAACTAGTACTTGTTTCTAAAAAGGTTTGTTTCACCTAACTGCATTCCAACAGCCAAGTATAATGAACAGATTTCACCGAGAATTTGTTCTCAGGACAGAGAATCCTTTCCCAGCTTCACTCTTGGGAGAAACAAAACTGTCACCAGTATCTTTGCCTGATA
>VZSJ01002323.1:3648-24195 GCA_013398405.1 Pheucticus melanocephalus | reverse complement strand
CCTCTTCCTCTTCCTCTTCCTCTTCCTCTTCCTCTTCCTCTTCCTCTTCCTCTTCCTCTTCCTCTTCCTCTTCTCTTCCTCTTCTCTTCTTTCTCCACTTCTCTTCCCTACTTTAAGCATGAGGACCATGAGAGCATATGGTTCTGAATGCCTAAAAGTTAACTCACTGTGTCACCTAACCACCATCTCTCCTACTGGGAAAAGTTATCAAGCCCTTACCTGGCAGAATTTAAATGTGAAACACGTAAAGGACATTTCAGAAAACACATAAAATACTTTTGTAGATGAACTTTAAGTCTCATAAGATCTATTTAATAGTGTATGTAACAAAGGACAAAAGACTTCTGATAAAGAACTGGTTTAAGAAGAAAAATTAATACTTTTCCTAAAAGAATTGGATAAACAGTTATCCTTACTCAGGAAATCTGTGGCATGAAACCTTTACCACATCAAACAATAATGAAGGGTGACATTGAAATCCTCAGACTTTCTAAACTGTGACTCTGAAAATGAAGCATTACTGATGCCTTTGACAAGAAAAATATATGAAGGAAAAGGAGATGTAGCACAGAGATAAGCTATTTATTTTTACTGACCTCAGTCAATCTTGTCCTTGTTTTTTAAATATTTTACCAGTCAACATGATACAAAATGTGTCATTCATTAGATCTGTCAGAGGCAGCAGTTTGGGTAAATGGTTGTGATGGATTGACAAAACTCTATGAAAAGCAGAAATAGTGATAATTTTGCAGAAAAAGGATAGACAAATATTTAAAAAATTGCTTTTTTTTTTTTTCGGTGTGTTAAAGATATAACAAACTCCAGTATGTCTGATAAGTCTTCTATGAAGTTAAAAAAAGGTAAATGAAAAGGACAGGAGTTGTAGAGCCTTTTTAATATGTCATACATGAAACAGGACATTGGTTGGGATTTGTATTTAGGGGTGTTTTCTAAGGTATTAGATACGTGTGGTAAAAGTACATACCATATAAAACTATAATAATTTTTAACTTTCTTTTAGAATAATCTAATTGTAAAACAAAATGTGTTAATGGAGATGTGTTAGGTGAGAAGGATCTTGTGTCAGTTTGATACTGCTGACCATAAAATAGTTACATGTGATTCATCTGCCCAATAAATACTTAGGAATTCAAAGTTCTCAGTGCACCAGGCACAGGACAGCACTCCTGCTTGTTTACATCATGGTGAGGACACAAATGGCCATCACAGAAATTACAGAATCCTCTTTTAAAATGAATTAATAATTTCTTATTTTAATATATTTTAAATTTTATTTAATTTACTAAATAACAAAAGAAAATTTTTCTTATATTACCCAAAAGACTCTGCAGTGTCTTCAGAAACATTCCTTCCCAGAACAACAAACTTATCCCAGGCCATAGCCTTGTCATTTTATTCACAGAAATGTGATGTTAGTAATTGATCTGTTGCTTAATTAAGCAACACATTGAAGTATGTGTTTAAGTCATCCTTATTTATTAGGAAGACTAAGCTGTTTTGTATTTTTATGAAAGCTAACGCACATTTAGAAGCTCTGAGAAATGGGAATGCTGTTGATGGATAAGCACCACAGTGAAATAGTTCAGGTAACACCTTATTCTAGATACTTTCAGTTCTCTGTGATGCTTTACAACAAATTGTGTGGAGTCACACCAAGAGTGCTGAAGGGGAAAAAGTGCAAGATTTCATCTTGATCTCACTTAGTGGCCCTGTTATATTTTATGCTGTGCGGGTGAGAGGTCCAGGTCCTTTCTTCTGGAAACAAGGCTCCATGGATTTAGTTGAGTTGACTCAATGGTGGGACACAGAATTTCTCCATTATACAGTATAAATTCTACAGATTTAAGTTTGGGTCATAGATATGGAATGGCCTGGGTTGGGAAGGACCTTAATATATTATATATTTCCATTTTCCCTGCTGTGGGCAGGGACAATTATGTCCACCAGACATAATTGTTCAGAGCCCCATCCAACCTGACTGGAACACTGCCAGAGATGGGCCATCCAGAGGTTCACCAGTGCCAAGGCCTCACCACCCTCATGGTAAGGGATTTCATCCTAATATCTAATCTATATTTACTCTCTTTCAGTTTAGAAATGTTTTCTTTCATTTTATCACCACATATATATGTGGACATGACAGTTATTTTTGAAATTTTTCTTCATTAATGCTTTCAAATTTGTCTAGTTCACAATATCCCACTTAGGGCATTAAATATATTTAATTATTTCAGTCCTCTTTTTCTACTGGAAAACAATTATTTATCTTTGTACTAAATATGTATTTTATAATGGAAGTACTTATGTCTAATTATATAGCAAAGAAGGAAAAACCCAAACTGTGTAAAATGAGAAATTATTGCTTGCTGTAGATTCACACAGTCTTCAGGCCTCAATAATAAAAGTACTACTAAATTTCCATGTTTCTCTTGCACAGATAGCTTTAAAATCCATTATGACATCAAACAATGATAATAAAATTTCAGAGAAAGGAAAATACGTAAATTAAAGTAAATTTAGAGGTGACTGATCTGGGAATCAGAACACATTCTTGGAGAAATGATGACACGGTATTCTGCAAACAGTCTAATAGGATTATAAGTGTATTCTGAAATAAACATGGATATGTGAAGATATTTCAAGGTATTTTCAAACATTTCAGCATTTTTTAGGGTTTTTTTTTCTATTCTGCCTTTTGCCTTTCTATTCTGCCAAACTTCTATTCTGAAGTTTGAACATTATTAGCTTATGAAATTTACCATGTTTTAAATGTAACCAAAGAATACGCTAGACAAATTCTTTATTGTGAAAATATATGGGTGTTCTGGTAAGCAAAGATCAGCAGAATTATTTAAGTACCTTTAAATATAATTCTTCAAATATGACTTCTATTCCTATCTCTTGGTGCTCATGGAAAAGAGGCAATGTCAGCATTCTGGTCACAGGCTAATTCTTATTTGGGCTAATCTATGCTGAAAATCATTATTCTCAACAAGTATAGTTCTAGCAGTGAAGAAAATTTTAAGCTGGAAACAGTGAAATATGTTAAAAAGTGAGAAATATATTAAATAGGTTAAAATATGTGGGAAAGTTTATGTAGAATCCTAGTTTGATTTTAAAGAACATCAACTTTGTAACCACTTGCAGTGTATCCCATTTTTTAAAAAATAAGAAAATTCCTTTCTTTCATTTCCTTCTCTTTAATTTTGCTACGATGAGAGCTATCTCACCATGCTTTAAAAATGAGTGTTTTATGTGACAGATTGTTTTGTTGTGCTTGTATTAACTGCATTTATTTTCAATTTTTTTTAATCTTGAAAAAAAATAGTATTGTCCTTCCATCAGCCAGGTAATCTCCACTCTATATAAGTGGGTTTTTTTCTGGAAGACTTTGTATTAATGTCAAAATACCCACTGGGGAAAAAGATGTTTCCTTTATGGGCTTTTTTTTTTTTTTAATTAGAAAAAGAATACATGATCAATTCAGAAAATAAATTAAAAATAAAAAAAGGAAGACCTAGAAGAGAGTCCTTCTGACCTTCTGAGACATCCATTATACTGCCATACTCATGACCCATTCTCTAGTTTCTTCTCAATATATGCACCTGAAATTCTCAGTTTTGTCTGTTTAAAACAGCTTATATTTTCATTCAGCAAAAGTATATGAAAGGGGAATCTAAAATTTCAGATTACTTTTAACTGGGTACCAGTGGGGAAGTAGAACAGAAGTAAAACATTATAATTTTTAAACCTTTGGAACTTTTCATGGAACAACACAAATTTTAAATATGTTCCACACTCTTTAGTATAACAATACTCTATACATGTTCATGGGTATCACACTAAAGTGTGTAAAAATGTCATTGCTACTAGAACTATTTTGTACCTGTGTATTCAGAGGCATAAATTACTATAAAAATGCAAGGATGTAGAAAATTAGACCCAATAGATACATTTTTTCCCATCTCATTCTTGCTGTATGCCTGTGCAGTTCGCCTGAAATTTTATAAGGGGCAACTACATAAGATAATTGAGGGATTTTTTACTGAATATTTTTGAGGGATTATCATTTCTATCATCTAGTTCCAGAATTCTTTTTTGCAAAGTGAGCACATGAGTGGTGCAGTTATTCTTTTTATTTTTCCCTCTTCATGTAGCTACAGAGAGTTGTGAGCTCCCATCCCTGCCATTCCCAAATCAGGAGGGCCCATTCACACCAGAAAGATTCTGTGTCTAGAGATTTTTATTCACCCAGACTGAATAAGATATCACAAGTGGCAGGTAGGTTATAGCCTTCACTAGAATGTGGGGAAAACTGTTGGGATTTTTCTCTTTTCATCTCATGTATATATATACATATGTGTATATATATAAAATCGTATATATATATATATATATATATAAACACACCCCTGCAGTTCAAAAATACACCTGAGTGATTATCTTTCAATTCATAAAATAAGACCAGAGAACTGAAAATGACATGAAGCTCTCCCTAAGCTTCCTCTCACTTCCTCCACCCAAGAAAATAAGAATCCCCAAAAGATAAAGGGACATTTACCTCAGAGAGAAAGCACCAGCAGTTAGATCTGTGTAGCCTGTTCCCCCACACTGTAGGAATGTAAATGAAGGATTGGGTTTCATATCCAGGATACCTTCCTTCTTTTCCATCCCTACTCCAAGTTACATCCTGGGCTCTCTTAGTTTAGCAAGTGGTGGCTGAATGACTTCCCTGTGACTCAGTTTCCTGTCTGTGAAATGGAAAAGGTGCTAAATTATTGTTAGAGCGATTGAAACATGACTTAAAACAAGAAACAAAGGTAATATTCTTTTATCATCTATTAACCTCCATACCATCTTGCTAGTTTTTGCTAGAGCAGCCTATTTCAGGAATGTTCAAGAACTTTGATATTTGTCAGACGTGCTAGAAAAGTAAAAGAGTTTTTTCTGAGCTGGCTGAAAACATCTGGATCATTTAAGGATAAAAACTTCTTTTTTTCAAATGATGTATTTTAGTGTTCATTTATAATTAACATTGGACAAACTTAAAGAAACATGCATTTCCTTGATTTTTGAATGGATTGGTGTGGTCCTGGGTGCTGTAGTAAAATCACAGCCATTCTTCTGGTTTTGGATGATCTGTAACAGGTCCCAGATTAATTGAGGATGAGAGAAACTAAATATAACGGTCTGGAAAAGTTTCTATTATCTGGGTAACTTCTAGACTTTCTCTACCTTCATTTCTGATTCACGTCTTGTAGAGAGTAATTTTTGCAACCTGAAGTAATCAGGAGCTTTGTAATTGACTTTGGGATTTGACCCAGCTAAATTTTTGGTTTTGCTTTCTGGTATAAAATTATAAATAACTTCATGTTCAGCTCTGGTAAAGAAGCCCTAAAAGAACAGTTCCTACATTTCTTGCTATCAATATGATATTTCTCTATTATGGTTTTATAAATAAAAAATATTACATTCAGGCCTGCTTTTTGAGAATCCTTATCAATGCAATGAGATTATTCTTTTCTCTGTGGCACATGAAAACAGTGGCAGTAGCTGCACTGCTTTTAAATAAATGTGTTGCAGTGGGTCTGCCTTTCCTGGCCTTCAGCTTACCACCCTGCCAGTCTCACTCTCCTCTCCCCAACAGCACAGGGGATGGGCAAGCTTGAGGGTGGAGATGAGGGCAGTTTAATGAATAAATCAAAGGTCACATAGAGGCAAAGCAAGATGAGGAGATTTATTCTCTTATTCCCATTAGCAGGCAATGTCCAGCCACTGGCACTCAGGGCCTCAGTATGAATAGTTGCTTTGGAAAATAATTGGTTTATTAATTAAATCCTCCCCCCCTCCCCCACTGTTTTCCTAGGTCTTTTTCTGATGAACCTGATGTTGTATGGTGTGGATTATTATTAGTATTGTATGGTATGGACAGTTGAAGCCAGCTGTCCCAGCTGTGTCCCCTCCCAAACTTTTGCTCATCCTTTCAGCCTTCTGGCCTGAGAGAATACCCTGGTGATGTGCACAGCAGCAGCAGAAACGTTGGCACTTTATCAACACCATTTTAGCCACAAATGCAGCACATGACACCACATGGGCTACCATGAGGGAAGTTAACTCCATCCCAGCCAGACCCAGCACAGCCATCATCCAAAGCTGTTCTAGTCCCTTTGCCAAGAACAGCAACGCAATAAAGATGTTTTATTGTTTGCTTTTATTGTCTGTGTCTTTAAAAGGCCATTAAAAATAACAGCCCAAATGTTTCTGTGGTTTGTGGGATCTATATGTGTCAGTATTAGAGTCATACCATCACAGTCATGATAGGCTATTGGCATTTTACTTTAAAAGAAAAAGTATGGCTTGCTTGAACTATTTTTTTCTCTCTGCTTTAGTAGCACCTCAATCCTAGGAGCTATTATGAATGTTTATATAAGAAAATGTTCACAAAGCAGAATTCCTGCCTTTATTAAGCACTATATTTCATTGCAAAATTGGTTTTGCTGTGATTCTAGGAAAATATGTTCAAAGTATTACACTGTGTAAACATGTTCTTGGTAATTGCATAACGCATTGATCTTGGTGAGTCAAATATCAAACCATTTCCTCAAGATATTCCCTTGAACCACATGTATCTGAAACCACACAAGCAGTTCCAATATTTAATAATGTCTGTGGGTTTGTTTCATAGCTGAAATGAAAGATAATTGTTTTCATGGGCTGTCAGCAGTGTATTTTTATGTGGTTACCTCTTCTCCTGCAGTGGAAGGGTGGCTGGTACCTCCTTTAAACCTTCTAATACCACCAGGATAAGTTAAATGATGTTATTGCCTGGTTTAACAGCTGTCCAGCTTGTCACCATTCATTTTTTACTTACAAAGCTCACTAAAGTTTTCTTCATCTATATCCCAAAAACTGAAATGCTGTCAAGGATGGTAGAGCTTTGTTACCAACCCTCGCTGAAACCAGAACAAGATCTTTGGACTGATTCTCCTTGGGTTTTGTCTGGACTTGTCTTGATCTACTTAAAGATTTCTTTATTTAGGTGTAAATGATAGTAACAACTGAAGATTTTTCTGCATAGAAAAGAAAAACATCTATAATCTTCATATAATGAAGTAACACAGGGTATGGGCATGGTATGGCAACAGAGGCTTGAAATCTGGGACCTGGTGCGGTGGAGAGGAATGTGGGTGTAACATGGTGACCCTGGAGACCTCAGGAAACAGCTCACTTGTGACAATTTGCTGATAAGTGAAGAAAAAAAAAGGCATGTGTGTTGGATGGTACAGATTTTTAGAATAATTATCAATTATATGTAAAACACTCTGTATGCAGCACATTGAACTGCAAAGTGGAATTGCAGAGCAAGGAAGAAAAGCAAACTGTAAAAAGTGATAAGATAAAAAGACATAAAAATACCTCTCATTGGACCCCAGAGTGAGGAAGATGAAGTTATCCTCCTGCCACCAAAGAGGAGAAAGAAATTCCTGCCTTTAACAAATCTTTTTCTCTGAAGGACTTGCTGTCAGACTCCTCCTGCCCCCAAAGTTTGCCAATAACCTCAGGACCAAGAAAAATAGTAGGAGGGTGTGTCATGACAGTAGGGAATGACTTGGTATAATTGTCTGTATACCTGTTTTATCTCTATTATTATTGAGACCCTTTCTCTAATAGTAATTTATTGTTAGGGAGGGTTTTTGATTTGTTTTGGGTTTTTTTTGTTTTGTTTTTTTTTGTTGTTTTTTTTTTTTTTTTTTTTTTCTCTATCTTTTCTTATTCCCCCATTTATCTATAATTACTAGATTTGGAATTATTTGATTAGATGGCTAGAATCTCAATTTCACAAGCAATAGTTCTTGACTTTGCTCATTAGGAGTGTTTTCTTTTGCCTAAACAATTTTCTGAGCCTATCAATACCTTCGCAATTTCTATATTATTGAGTTCATCATTAAAGGAGATATTCAATACTTGTTGTAGCAAGTAAAAAATAGCTCTAATTATTATTTATGTGTAATTACATAGCCAAGAAGAAAGTGAAATAATATTTCTCTGTCTTTTCAATAATGCCAGCAACATTGACTTCTAAACAAAAATTTAACTATGTGAATTCCAGATTGTATTGGTTGCTTGCAAGTGTCTCACCATGTGAATTTAAAAAAAAAAAAAGAAAATTAAGAAGAAACTCACCCTACCCTCAATATTCATAACTAAAAACTTGTGTTCAAAGGTTGTCCTGGGAACTTATTGTACCAGAGCTACATCTTGAGGGATGCAGGGACACAGCCAGCAGTGGCATTAATGAATTAGTGGCTACAGGAAGTAGAATATAACTGCATTACACTGGGCTAACCAAGCTGAACATATCCTTTCCATTAATTTACTGCAAGCTGAGGATATCTATGGTAGACAATAATAAATTGAACTTCAGACTTTGCTTCCTTTTACTGTAGGGGGTGAGATACCTCTCAAACTTTGAAGCACAGTTTAGGAGGGATTACAGCAAAGGAAGGGAAATAATTGCACTGACTGAAATCATCACTATTTAAGCCTGTGTAGACAAACAGTTGTCATTCTGTGGCACTAAGGCTTTAGTGAGTAGCCTAATTAGAAAGGCAACTCAGCCTTCAGTGAAATCCACTGGTTTCTCAGGCCTTATTTTGTTGAGTACTGGAGTAACATGGGTCAGTCTCCATGGCTGCAGAAAATGAAATCCTGAATCTCATTCTCCTGTATGTCCAGACTGACACTGACCCTCAATTATTTTTTTATTGTTAGGTCTCACAATGAAAAATGTGTATGATACCACTGTCACCATTCATTTTTTGATTTGGTATTGACATGATATTGATATGGGTTTGATACAGTATTGATACTGACCTATGGGATATTTTAGCATGTCACCACTTTTTATATTTATTCGTATTTTATAAATCTATTGACTGATACAATATTGATAAGCATTACTAAAACCACTTAGCTTACTGTTAGGTCTGTTTGGTTTCATCACTAACTGCAATGCATGTATACCATATAGTTTATACACTTGTTTTAGTTTTGTTTCTTTATTTCTCCTGAATTATTACTGAATTAGATTGTTACCTATTTAATACCTGGACTTGAAGGTGTATTATTAAAATCTGGTACAGTGTTAACTCTCTATCCAGTTCAGCACACTTGTGGCAGCATTATGTTGTTTTGTAGCTAAGAAAGGTAGCTAGAAAATCAGAGGCAGAGAAGATTCAAGTAATTTAAGTCCTGTGCAGATATTAAGTTGATTTAGGATAGCAAGAATTTGATTTGTATAGATATGTCAATGGGGAAAAAGATTCAGGCTGTGGGAATTTTTTACATTGAAGGTTATTGCACAGAGAAACTATTTTTTCAAACAATATCTTTTAATCCTCCTTTGACTTTTTTCCCCCACATCCACAATTTTTAAAGTTCCTACCAAAAAAATCCCTTTTTCTCTTTCCTTAACAAATGCTACAAAAGAAACATGCTGCAGTCCCAGGTGTGCCTTCCTAGGCCAGTTACATCGTTTTTGGTCATGTAAAAACTCCAGATCTGCTGAGCAGCTCCCGTGGCCCTGGAGAAGAAGGGGGGTACCCAGAGTGAGTGTGATGGTTTAGCAGAGGCTGTCACTGTGCTCCACATGGTAATTTGTGTTAACCAATGTCAGAATTGTAGATGCTCTGCTGCTGAGTGTTTTAGACCACATCCACATGTAGAAAACACCAACAAATGGCATGGATTTGTCTCTCTTGTCAATGAACAGTTCTCTATTCTAATATTCTAACCTATATTTAGTGCTTTTTTCCTTTTTTTTTTTTTTTTGCTCCTGTATAGGTGTGAAACAGTATTTAATCAGAAACACAGCTAACAGAGAGCATCAAATTCCAGTCTACGTAGCTTCCCATAACCCATAATGAGTGAGACTTAATTAATTGGCTAAGAATCTAATTTGGTAATTTCTGGGATAAAGTAAATGAACTTTGTCCCTCTGACCAGGGCAGACTAGGTGAAATTCAAACAATGTCTTGTAATGACAAACCAAACAATTAGTAAATACCAGAAATAATCAATATTGTTCAGACACCTTGTCTACAGGGTACTGGCAAACCAGTTCCTGTTTTTCTAACCCTTCTCTGGTGTGCCATTGGAGGGTTTGTCAACCTTGCTCTGTATAAAGATATCCTTTTATATAGATGGATATGTTAGCTATTGAGTATGTAAAGGTGTTTTCCCATTCAGGTTTTAGTCAAAATCTAATTCACTCTTGTCTGAAAAAGCTTTCCCTCTGCAATCTTCAAGAGTTCATGGACTAGCTGTCATTGTACATGAAAAGCAGTTTTTAAGAAAAAAAAACAACCTGTGTGAAGGAAGCTTTGGTTTGCAACACAGAATCTGTAATCATCACTGTTTTAATTTGCAGGCTTGGGGAAAAAACGTATAAACCACTGACTTACTGAAGAGATGTGGAGATATGAGGTTTTCTAATGTCCATAAGGCCAAGTAATGGAAGAGATAATGAATTACGTATTTAGTTGAGAATTCTAAGTTATGAAGAGTTTACTGGTTAGCAACTTGAGAAATGTAATCTCAGTGTACAAGTTCAGTGCCCAATTCTAAAAGAAAAAATTACTTCTTTATTCTTGTTTATAGCCTAGATGATATTTTCCACTCTTGAACACTTAGTACATATTCTTGTTTCTTCTTCCAATTTGCTCTACATGGTGTGCCAGCACTGGTGAATTGCAAGAGTAAGGTCTAAATCTAGAATGAATGAGAGTTGAAAATATTATTTCAGTTTTACAGAAGGATGGAAGACAGAGGGTGATTAAGTGACTTCCCAGAAATTCCCCCCACAGAGTAGAACAGCAGCCTGGGCTGCAATGGTAAGTTCTTTCAGTGCTCACTTTATGAAACGTGCTGTGAGTGTCCAGCACCAAGTGCACCTGAGCATTCATGATGATTGATTGCATCAAACTCTGCCTGCTGTGGTCACAGTGGACTTCTCTGATTTATATCACTTTAGGATCTACTCAGAGTTCTAGGAAACATTTAGTAGAAACATTTAGTAGTTTATAAACTTCATCACTTTTCTGGAGAAAGTATTGTAAAAGTCCTTTACATGCCTGTTTATCTGCTTCTGAGTAGTATAGCGAGGTAATTTTTTTACCTCATGTTTGCAGGAAAATACCAGAAACTGAAAATTAGTGGGAAGGAAAATTCTGTGACGTCTGAACTTGTTTCAATAGGATTCCTTGAAAAGATAGTGCTAACTGAATCCAAATATTTATTTTCAATAGGTTTGATGTTATTAATAATCTAATTTTTATGTTCTGTAAAGGATATGCTCTTGAAGTAAAACCATATTAAAGCAGAAATCCTAATGCTTCACAACCTTTTTTCTGAATTAAATTTGTCAGAATCAGTACATTCTTGCAGAATATTTTTACTTTGGTGGAAATATGTCTTCTGACAAGAAGATATTCCATTATAAAGATTTTGACCAGCTCAAATTGGTTCTTAGTGTACCTACTGTGATGCCAAAACACTAAGGAGTTCTTTCTGACTTCCCTTCACATTTGACATAACCAATATATGAGAGAAGCTATTAAATGCTAAGGCAAAGCTAAAGCTTGTGCTGTAGAGACATTGCCCAATTAATATAATTATTGTGTTTTCAGTGCTGCTAGTTTTGATAGCTCCTGAGACTGCAAATCAGCCCCTGCTCTTGCTGTCATGTATATCACCAGCAGATGTAGCATTAGTGCCATAGGCACAGGCCAGATAATCCTGAATTTGGAAAGCAGAGAATGTCATGTAATTATTTTGCAGCCTAACATAATGTGGTCTGTTTGCAAAGACAAAAATACGGCGCACATCTTTCCTGTTGATGTTTTACAATCAAGCTGACAGCAGATAGCAGCAGGGTGAGGGAGGCAGAGTGCTGTGCAGGGTGTGCCTGTGCTGGAGTGACAACCCACAATAGAACCTATAGATAAGCACAAAGGAGCTCTAATAGCTCTTCAAAACAGACAAGTTAAGTCAATGGCATTAATGCATACTTGAAAAATGAACAATACCATTATCCATCCTGTCAATCTTTCAGCAGAATAGAGAAGGCAAGGAATTGCTTGAGGACAAAGAGTGGGAAAGCCTTCTTCCACTTTGAGGAATTCCAAGGTGGCCTCAGTGGACCTGAGCTCAAAAATATTGGAGCATGACTCCAAATGCCAAACTATATCTTTTCAGGTTGAGGTTAGTGTCTCATTGTGCCTTGCCACATCCTCTTTAGTCTTTAACAGCGCATTTTTACCCTTTGTTTTCCCTGTATCACATCATATATAATTACCTTCCTGTTTTTCAGCCTTCTCCCCCATTCCCCTTATGGTCCCCTCGTTTCCAGTTTTCTCCCTTTACAAGGCCACTCTCCTCACCCCACTCCTTACTTGGTGTATTGTCTACTTCACATGTGAAAGGCCTTTTTCTCTGAGAAGATTAATGCATCAACCAAACTAGCTAAAGTGACTGACTATCCTAAATTTCTCTATTCCTTGTGTATTACTGATTCATACATAGCTAATTGAAGAATTCTTTACAGGCTGCTTTCAAGTCAAGACCATTTTTAAACAGGTGCAGTAGTTTTGTGGCTTGACACCTTGACTCATGTTTCTTCCACACTGGATCCTCTCTTGGCATCAGGGATAAATCTAATTGCCTACTTTTCAGGAAACAGTTTTGGTCTTTTATACTGTCAGTCACAGTTTCAATTCCTGAGTTGAATAAAATTGGGAAGCATAATAGTTATCAAGTATATGATGGAGATTGCTGTTGAATGACACCAGGACTCTGTATCTAACCAGTTTGCCTCATTTAAGTTAAAAGAAACTTAAAATCTTTTGAGCAGTTGATGATGACAATGTTGACAATGGTAACAGCTATCAGTAATCCTGTTGGTGTTCCCAGGGATATTTTACAGTCGTGAATGAGAGGAAATGATAAGGGATAGCAATAAAATTAGTTCAGGAAAAAAAATTTCCCAGACATCATCTGAGCTCTGGAGAAATGACAATTTTTTTCTGAGTTGTATGTATGGCTCAGATGTAACCTTTCTTTCCTTAAATTCTGGATATTTTATCTCACTATTAGTAGCAAAAGAAGACTGTTAATTAGAGGGTAAGTTGGCTTGTGCCAGAACCCAGAATAGAGGCTTTTTTGGAAAATTAATGATGTGAAGAATAAGACAGTGTCAGGCTGATAAAAATTATGAAAGAAAAGCGAAAAATCAATAGTGCAAAATAACAGTTCTACCTTTTAATGAGATAAAGTTGATGCGTGCACATTGGCACAAAGTAACTTGCTGTTTTACTGCTACCAAATTTTATTTGAGATCTATGGTTCAGGAAATAAAAGGTTTAAAAACTTTTATTATTGAAACTCTAAATTTCTCCAAAAGAAACTAATTTCTTCTGACTTGTATGAGTCACAGCAAGCTAAGTTAAATTGATAGTATAAATTGATAGTAGAGTTCAGATGTCATTAGAGAACCTTTGAGCTAGACACCTTTGGTTAATGTTATCATCTGGATTCCACAATGATTAAAAACATAGTAACACATTCTTCCCCATTCATTATCTTACAGATAATAACCACATATTTGATTATGTTTGATTACAAACAATATGCTCAAACTTATCATGTATACAAAAAAAAAACACATAGAAAATCTTTTGAATGTAATTAAGAAGTAAAACAACAATAGCACAACAAATTTATTCATAAGTTCTAGCATTTTCTGTCCAACAAAAGAAAAGGGAAATCAATCTCCTGCCACAGAAATTAAAAAGGAGGGCAGGGGGAACTAGGCTTAATAACTGATAAAAAGTAATACAGAAACAGATGTCCTTCTTTATTGTTTATAATATATTTATAATAATGTTGGAATCAATCAGCCAAGACTCCATTTTCCACATGCAGAAAGCCAATTGTTTATTCACAAAGCTCAAATTTGTGAGAAATATCAGAAGGCACTGTGTTAAACCTAACTGGTCAGCAACACAGTGAAACTCAGTTCATTGGTCAGGAAGAGCTGTTGCATATGTCTATCAAATTTTCTCTCTAGATATGTTTACATTTTTCCCTTGTGGGTTCTCATGGAACACATTTTATTGTTTACACAGGTGCATTTGTTTTTCACCCTCAGAATAGATTGTGGTGTTAAACGAACTTCTCATTTGCAAAACAGCTTCACATGGGAACTGCAAATTGCTTGTTAGCTGCACTTAGAGGAAATGACAGGCCAGCTCTGGCAATTTTAGCAGAGTGAGGCCTGATTTCATAAAACCTTTCTTTTATAATTCTTATACCTGTCTATGACATAATAATTTATTTTTTATTTTAGGGCAGCACAGAAAGATATTGCACTCTCTGGAAAAATTGTCTGTTATCTCCTGGTAAACAGCAGAGCTGCTGATTCACAAGTACATCTTTGACTTTCTCTCCCAGTGTTTTTCTCAAATGTGGATATTTGTAGTACTTTGTATCTGATTTTCTCTACTTGTTATGCACATTATTAACAGATCTCCCACAGCAGAGGAGGCAGAGAGTCCTGAGATCTACACCTGCCCATAGCATCTTGAGAAACTATTCCCTTGGCAATTCCACATTCAAGACATCTGTCTCACTTTGTCTGTAATTTTCAAAGAGGCAATATCACAGTGCAGTGTCAAGGGGAAAATAAAAACACAATGTGAGATTTGAAACAACGGGAAAAAAACCCAAACAGCTGGAAAAATGCTGAGAAATAGCTGAAACTCCTTTGTGGGTGTTAATATTTAAAAGGGTGTTCAGTTATCCTCTAGACTCTTCTGTGCTTTTAGGTCCACGAGCAACAGTAAGGGTGTTTTTACTGTCTGATCTGTGGTTTGCCACTCTCCATCATATTATCTAAACTACAAACTGCTAGAGTGTACAAACATCTGAAAAGATTTCCCTGAAGAGATTCTCTTAAGTGGAGTACTGTTTTATTAGCTGGTAGTTGTTACAGCTCAAGATTTCTGTGGGGCAGATGAGAGACAGAATCCCTACAATGTTTGAATGGCACTATTCCAACAATTCAAGATCTTTCTGGTAGCACTTGTAAAAAACTGATTTGACAAGGCCAGTGGCTATAGTGATATTTTAACTAGAAAGGAATGCTGTAACAGGCCTTTCACAGAAAAGCTCTGGCATCCATCATTTCTGTATGCAATATTTATATTTTGTGTGTCATTATGGTATCTGAGTACTGTTCAAGGATTGAAAATACAAGTTATTTCCATAGCAGGAGCATTTTAGCAGCACAGAGTACCTATTTACCATCTCAATAAATTCGGATGACAAAGGAAAGAGAAGTTCATGCATCATAATCCAAATCCTTAAAACAGATTTGACAGGAACCTGTGTAGTGGTGAAAGTCTGATATAAAGTATTTGTTCACTGCTTCTTCTGAAGAGTTAAATCAGAATTTCCAGATGAAAATGTTCTGTGGTTTAAAAATGCTTTCAGCTAACAAATATATAGCTGAGTAACCCATAGCCTGCAGTAAGTCTGAAAAGTTGTTTATAGTTATAGGGAAATATAGTATATTACAAACCCTATCCATTTTAATTATTTCATTAATTTTCTTGGTTTGAATTATTTTACCTAAGAGATATCTACAGTTGTACATAAACAATGCATAATTTGATAATTTCTTGTGAACTCTCAGGCAGAGGGAGTTCTTCCTGGTAGAATACAATTGTTACATGCTTTTTCTTTATTAAGAGGATTGAGTGGAGAGTCTAATCTCTGGAGAGGAAAGCTCACCAGCATTTAAAAATAAACAATATTATATCTTTCTTTTGTCTGGATTCCAAAGCAGACCTCCTAGTTTTCATCCCATCCCTCTGATATGCTCAGTGGCTGGAAATGTATAGGAAACTACTCTGCAAACCACATGTTTAAGTTGCAAAACTTTACATGTGCTGAGAGTTGTGATGGCACTGAACCCTGAAAGATCTTGTTTGTCATTGGCACAACATGCTTAGGGTGCAAATGGTTCCTAGCATTAATTTTTGGGACAATTTCAATGAATGATTGATGGCCAGCTCAGTGTTAGCCAGAACACATTATGTATGCCACATTCAGTGCTCTCCTACATGGATGTCTGGGTTTTTTGCTCCAAGGTCACACGGATAGCCAGACTGCTTCAGCTCATGGGCAGAGCTGAGCTAACAAACCATAAAAGCATTACACTCAGTGCCTGAAGCCAGCCTGGAAGGACAAGGAATTTCTCTAAAAACTACATAATGTCTGTAACAGGCCGATATTATCATCCAAGGAGTCCAAACAATTAAAAGATTGTAGAGTTAGATGGGTTGAGATCAGAAAAATCTTTTGCCTTTCTGAAAAATATGAGCATAACTATATAAGCATTTGGGTTTGAATTTACTGAAACAAATCTCCTCTCTACTGCCAGTTCATGTCATGGAACAGTCTCCCAGAGTATGAAAGCATGAACTGGGTCTTTTTCAGCTGAAATCATGGGAGCAGATGTACTCCAGGAATATACCCAGCATGCTGTAGCTGCCAATAGCATGCAGTTTATAAAACCAGAAGTTCTTGAAGCAGAAGAAATTTTGATGTCTCATTGTCAGCAGAGTTGTTTTGCTCCTCAAAACTGCTTTATTTGTGCAGCACTACTCATTCATATAAACATATTCATTGGCTGTTTCCATATGCAGTTTATTTCTATGTATTTTCACTACCTGTATGTTTAATAGATGCCAGAGCAAGCTGCTACAGGCAATTGAAAATCTGACAGGGCTGCCTGTGTGGACACTGCTGTAAACTTTCCCAAGGACTCTGAGCTTTTTAGTAGTGGGACTGGTAGAAGGTCTTGTAAGTTTTGCAAGAAGTCCTCAGGGATTCTGTGGCATGGTTGTGACAGGCACAGAAACTGCCCATGGCTTTGTCTGCACCTTTTGTTTTCAATTTCAATTCTAGTTGCCAGCATTCCCTAAACTGCTCTCTCTGTGCTGTGAAAATCTCACAAAATCCTTAAGAAAATCTTCCCTTTCCAACACCCAAGACTTGACTGTGGGCTGGCTCTGAGAAAACTCTTCTTTAAATCGATTCACAACACCCATGTGCTAAGAACTAGTTCTCACTGTGCCTGCTCTTAAGTGCAGCTAGGGAATCAGATAGTAGAGATATAACAGTTGTCACAGCAGCTTCCAGGCTTCTTCTTCAGGGAATTTCTTCCATATGTTTCTTCTGCAGGGATTGTCTTTCTTGGGGGAACTTCTGGCAGCCTGCTGCTGCAGGTGAGGGGTAGCTTCTGGAGGCTTTTGCTTCTACCAGCTCTGACATTCAGCTTTTATTATCAGTTCCTGGAAGAGCCTGCACTTTTTCTTTCCAACTGGTTGCTGCTATAGATTTTTATTTACAGTTCTAGAAATTCTGCTGAAAGCTCTTTGAGCCTGCTCATCTACGGTGCAGGTTTGCCACAAGCCAGCTGCTGTCTGGGGGCATCTGAGGCCCTGACTTGTCAAAACCCAGGAAATTCCTCTCGCTGCCCTGAAGGACTCAAGACCCTGACAGTGGGCTCAGAGACCCTGGCACAGAGCCCAAGACCCCTGTACCTTCAATTTTAGCCCTTGGAAAAAACAATTACCAACCTTATATGAGGATTCACAAGCCATGAAAGTTTAAGTAGAATGACAGTTTATTTGTTACAAGATAGAAAAAAAGAATTTTGAGTTTTTAGAATGGGGGTTCAGAAGCCAAGATGAAGGGATTTGGGGGTGCCTTGTCCTTCTTCTTTCTTCTTCTTAGCCTCCATCTTCTGGGTGATGGTGGCAGTTTTGGATTGGTTTAGAGTAGAAACACACTGTCGAAGATAGGTGATAGGTATTGGAAAATTATTGTAAATAATGTACACGTAGTTTTTAGTATAAAAGATAACACCTCCCCAAGGATGGGCAGTGTGCCTCAACCCAACCTGCCAGACAGACCTCAGCGGGTCGGAGAAAGAATGTTATAGATAACAGCAAATAAACAACCCTGAGAACCAGAACAGAAGAATCCTGACTCCTTCTTCGGCTGCTGGGCTGGGAAAAGAGACTCTCTAACACATCTTGGGGTCATCCTGACCACAGAGACCCCTGAGACTGACCCACAGGGAACTCTGCAGGGAGTGTGCAGGTAGAGCCTGGCGCCTCTCCCTGGGATGTGCTGAGGGTGTCCTTCCCTCTGGGAGGAGGGCTGTCCTTAGGGCACTGAGTCACCAAGTAAAGGAGCTCTGAGAGGAGATCCCCAGACTGCACATTACTGGCCTGGATGAGCAGAATTGGTGCAATTTAAATTGCAGAAACAAGAGCCTAACCCTCATCATGGGTGGGAAGTACTGGTGATGCCTTGTGTAGGCTGACCTAGAACAGAGGCTGGACAGAGTTAAAGAATAAAGTAGGCATTTATTAAAAGGCCTCAATGGATACACCCTGGGCAGCACAAGAGCCTGGCCAGGGCTACATCCAAGATGAACCCAAAATAGTCACAAAATTGACAACTGATCATGGGGTCTCACGCTTCCATAAGCCCTGGTCCATTGGCATGTTGGAGTCAATTGTCCTTTTACAGCTTTAAGTTATTCAGTCCATTGTTGTTTATGCTCTTGGGCCTGAAGTTTAGATCATGTGTCCTCAGTCCCCAGATAGAGAGGGAATTGTTTTGTCTCCCTACTCTGTGAAGAGAGCTCACCATCCCCCAATATGAAGCTCAGAAGTATGCACTCAAGAAGCACAGAATCTGAAAAATACAAAAGCTAAAGCCTGAGGCATCACTGGAAATGGCTGTGCACAGAGGAGTGGATGGACTACCATGATGAGGAAGATGGGGATGTGTGGGTTCTGGCAGCAGAGCTGCACTTACAGAACAGCCTAGGCTGGATGGGGCTTTAAGCAATCTGGTCTAGTGGAAGGAGTCCCTGCCCGTGGCAGGGGGATTGGAACTAAATTATCTTTATTGTCACTTCCAACTCTTAACCTTCTATGAATCTATGGTTAATCTGAGATTTTCTTTGCTTTTTTTTTTAGTCAGAACCACTCTTGTTTATGCAGTCTTTGAACTTCATAACCTTCTGTCCCAACTCCACCTGAGCTCTGGTTTGCCAAACCTTGTCCATTCCTGTAGGTGCACAGTTTGTGGTGATTGGGAGCGGGGCTGGGCTGAGCCTCATCCCCAATGGGCTACAGCTGTGAGCAGCAGGTGAGCAGCATTGAAGGCAATGAGCCATGGAGTGCCCAGGGGCACTGACCAACCACAAAGGAAACAGAGGGCACACAGGTGCAGTGCATCAACAGGAGGGGATAAAAGGCTGGGCTAAAGAACAAGGGTAAATGCTTGAAGACTTCTGAAGTGGTAAGGTGTTACTCTGTGTGGGTTGAAGCTTTCTGGAATTGTATGATGATACTCTGTGTATGGTGGCTCTCTCAACTGTGAAATGTGCTGTGATACGTTCCCACTTAGATTATGTGCCTGCAATTCTCCTGGGTAGCCTGTCCCCTCTTCCACTACCTATGCAGCTCCCTGCATCCACAGAGGCCTTCTGCCCCTTTCTCTGAGCCACCTGTTCCAGTGCCTCACCACCTTCGTAGTGAAGAATTTCTTCCTAATATCTAAGATACACCTGTCCTCTTTCAGATTGAACCCATCTCCCCTTGTCCTATTACTATATGCCCTTTGAAAAAAAAAAAAATCCCTTTTTGGCTTTCTTGTAGGTCCCCTTCAGGTACTGGCAGGCTGCTGGAGGGTCGCCCAGGTGCCTTTTCTCCAGCCTGATGAGGCAGCTGATCGGTTCTTAGGGCTTGAAGACATCAATGAGCCTCAGTTGCTCCTCCCAGCCCATCTGTGATAACCATGCCTGTGCCTTGCTCACAAATTTGGGAGCCCAAGCTTGCTGTGGGCTGTTCCCTCTGTTCGTGCCTCTGCTGCTCGACTTACTGACTCCATGGACTCCACTCAGAGACTGTAAGTAGTTTGGGGTTTTTTTAAGTCTTAGTCCTGTCTCCTGGATGGTTCACTGATGTATTACAGGCCCCTCTGGTGTTGTTTCCTGCTCTTTCTGAGTGGATGTCCTGGAGAATCCCTGGCTACAATTCATTACCATGATTTTTCTGTGTGTTGGCAGAACTTGCCACTGCCACCATCTTGCCATAGTTAGGTACAGTGAGATTGTATGGAATTACCCAGAGAAAATTGTCACTGTATTTGCACAGTGTGATGAGAATTTGGGCTGTGTAGTCAGGGAGAGAGCAGTGGTTGCTGGTTTACCTTGACATCAACTAGTTAAATATTCGTTTTATTACAGACACTTTCTGTGACAAAGGTTGCTGTTGCACTTGCTGTGGTTTTGTTGTTTTTATTTATTTTTAATTTTTTTTTTTTCTGTTGAGTTTTTTTTTGTGTCTATGCACAGGGCACATAAGAAGATAAAGACACAAA
>VZSJ01002322.1:22904-65921 GCA_013398405.1 Pheucticus melanocephalus | reverse complement strand
GACTAAGAACAGGTCATGCTACAAAAACAATAAAACAATGCTTAATGATTTTTTGTCAGCTCTGTTTACAAATGCCATCCTTTGTTCACAGGACATATAAATTCCTTTAGTTATTCAAGGAGACAAGAGTAGCATATTTTCCAGCCTTTCCACAGAAGCACCATAAGATTGTTGTATATTTTATTTCTGTTGTGCCAGGAGAGAGAAGAGGGTGCAGTTAACAACTACCTACACTTGCAATAAACTCAGATTATTATGGGCTCAAGACTCACGTGCAGTGAGAATACGCCTTGCTTCCTGTTTTTGATACGCCAGACATTAACACAGAGCAGTGGAACAAAACTTTCACTGGCTTTGCAGCAGATTGATACAAGAGCAAAGCAGCACAGGCATTAGCTTAAATTAGTACCCATTTCATCTGCTTACAAGAAGCTTTCATATAGCCTTAAATAATTTAAGGTATATAAGCTCTGTGTGTTATTTTCAAGTGACCTTTAGCAGGAGATCTTATCTGTTTCAGAATAGCTACTAGCAAAAGATGAAACTATTGAATAAATATTTGCAAATTACCTCTTACAAGCCTAAGGAGCATGATTTTTTTACTCAAAACACTGTTTTGTGTGACCACTGAGATATAGAATTGCACTGCTTGCTACACAAACTACTTCCCAAGCACTGTGATGTTGAATCTTTGCTATTTTGTACTTTGATATCTAAATAAGCAAGGCTAAAATCTTAACAATCCAATACACAAAACCCTTGTTACAACAAAAGTGTCTTACTCTGATTCATCAAGGGAGCATTCAAAATTAAAATCTGATATTTCTTTGAGGTAGAACTTCAGTTGACTCATTGTCCTTTCTTGGAATACTTCTAATCCTTGACAATGTAAGGCCAAAGGATATGGTACCGTTCAGCTGCAAAAAAACACCAGACAAACCTTGCTTTCATGACCATATCCCAACGTGTGCACCACAGTTCATCTGAGGCTACACAGAGCATGGTCTCTGACATTTGTTCCACCCAGCCCTTCAGTGTCCTTTAAAATGTATGATACCTAGCCCAGTATTTATACCCTAAGGTGGCTGTGTCTGCACAGATCTATTCAACTTAGTCCTGAGAGTTGCCTTGCCTTGCACAGCTGCAATCACAAGGCATCAAAGCTATTATCTTACTACTGATCTTAGCAATTACCTATATCATGGGAGCAATGGGTGATATTCCTACCCTGTCACTCTGGACTCAAGCCTCCATGCACCTAAAGCTCCCTGAGCCTCCAGACTGTCCGAGTGTTGGTTTAAATTGAGCTGTGAATGGAGGGAGCCAGTCCCCTCCTCACGCACTAAACTCAGCAACGAGGAACACCAATCTGAATCAACAGATACAGCCCAAACATGTGCTAGGGTTTTCTGGTCAAGGGCCAGGACCTTGAGGGTTCTTATGCCAGACTCCATGCACAATGCAAAAGAAAGAATCCCAGCAGTGAAGCAGCCTGTAATGCTTTCTGTGCTGGTGAGTGACACTATGCAGCAACATAAATCACACAAACAACTTCCTTCTCTGCAAGTATTCCTGCACAAACTAGATTAATGATGACACCTCACTGTGTCTGGGCCCAGGCCTGTGCACACATGAATATGCTCAGGTGTACACAAGCACTTCAGCAGCCAGTTCTCAAAGGAATCAGTGTAGTTACATAGATGCATCTATGTATACGCACGTGATATATGTGTGTGTATATCTGCATAATGGCATCCCTTCTGATGAGGCTACACCACCTTGCAGCAGTGACAGGGCCAACTCCTCTCCTTTCTACACCCAGAGGTGATCTGCTTCTGCAAACACTAGGGAGAGTGCATTCCAGCTTTCTTAAACTGTGCCTATGCAACATATTCTCACAGCAAGGATGCATAATGTATGGCAGCAGAACAGCTCATGATGTAAGGTCTAACAACAATTAGGGAGACAAGAAAGAAGTTGGAGGGGAGAGTAGATACTAATAAAAGTAATGGACAACTAGCTGAAAAGAAGCTGTGAACAAGCAAGAAATGAGTGTGTTGAGTAGGTTAGAATATCACAGAGGTAATTCTAAGGTAATCTTTGTGTTTAGGAATGGTATGCATGGGTGCACCTACAAAAAGTCTGATCAGATTTCAGATCTCATCAAGTTCTCAGCTCCTTTCTGCCTTGGGGAAATACGTAACATCAATAAATTGGATTATGTTTTGAATGTGCCCTTTATAGTCACAGACTTCTTTGGGTTGGAAGGTACCTGTAAGATCATGGAGTCCAACTGTTAACCCAGTACTACCAAGTTCACCACTTAACTATGTCCCCAAGAGCCACACACACATCTTTTAAATACCCACAGGTTGGTGACTTCAACACTTCCCTGGGCAGCTTGGTCCACTGCATGACAAGCTTTTTGCTGGAGAAATTTTTCCTAATATCCAATGTAAACCCTACCTGTCACAATTTGAGGCCATTTCCTCTTCTCCTACCATTTGTTCCTTAGGAGAAGAAGCCAACACCCACCTGGCCACAGCCTCCTTTCAGGCAGCTGTAGAGAGTGATAAGGTTCCCCTGAGCCTCCTTTTCTCCAGGACAAACACCCCCAGCTCCCTCAGCTGCTCCTCACAGCACTTGTGCTCCAGACCCTGCCCCAGCTCGGCCAGGATGCCATTGGCCTCCTTGGCCACCTGGGCACAGCCTGGCTCATGTTCAGCTGCTGTCACCAGCACCCCCAGGTCCTTTTCCATGGGGCAGCTTTCCAGCCACTCTGTCCCAGGCTGCCAGGTGTAGCATGCCCAGAGAAGCTGACTTTAGTCATGGGGTGGATTGTGGTGGTGCATCCCACTCTCCCTCACCAGCCACATTATAAGCTGAGAAATGCTCATTAGTCCTAGGCCTTGACAAACAGCACCTGGCAGCTCCTCTTTGATTTTTTCAGACCACTGTCTGCTCCCAGGAATTAGTGCTCTCTAGTAAGTACCTGTTTCATTAACAAACTGACTTGGAAACTTATTTTTCTTGCCTGAATAACAACCCAAGTAGAATAATACTTTTGTAGTTGAACATTCAAATGAAGTTACCAACTAAAATTGTGGCCATAGAAAAATACTACGACTAAAGCCCACTCTCTTGTGACCCTATAAACAGCAGTCCAAAATGAGACCTATTCTATATGAATACGAGTATCTAAAATGTCTAAATGATGCATTTAGTATAAATCAATAAAATAAATTTACACGTTTTCTCAGTTTTAATTTTTTAATGGTTCACAGTGTTAGTTTAAAAGACACATTGCAAAAGGTCAGAAAGAGTACAACTCTCCATGCAAAATAAACAAGTTATAGAAGCTTTCTTTTCCAAAGCATGTGCAAAGGCAGCCTTCCTTTCTGGAATGTATTGAGCCCACTTCTAGCATTTTGCTTTTTCAGAGAAAATAATGGGGAAGGGAAGCAGAAAAATAAGGAGAGAAAAGCAGCATATCAATAGGGAAGAAAATAAAGTGGGATAAAAAAGGAGGATATACTTACCCTCCAGAACCTAAGAATTGTTACAAGGATAACCTAGCCAAGCCACCCAGCAAGAACCTCCCCTTTCTAATGATCCCTTAAAGGTTGCATTATTTTCACTTTTCACCTGTCTCAAACATGCAACTCAGAGTATGCAGCTTTCATGTAGCTGCTAAACAATTCCTAGAAAGGCCCAAAATATCTCGGCACATGTTTATTTTTAGATATTGTGATATTAAAACAAACACTGAGATTTAAGGGAAAGAATTGGTGTGATGGAATCAGTGAGCTCTGAGCCCGGGGAGACAACAACATCACTGTAAGTGAGAAGTGTAGAACCAACTGAAGAAGCAGAAAAAAACCCACTGACCTAACCAAAGCTTTGTCCTAATTTCAGAGTATGACCCACCTAAGTGAGCAAGGGCTTATAAGAGCAAACATATATGCATCTCATCTTGGTGCACTCTGGTTGAGAAAGTGATCCAACAAACAGGAGAGGTGCAAATCAGTGTTGCTGGCTAAGGAACATTTGCAGAAATTGTTTTCCCATCCTTTCTTGGCAACTAGAGGAACATTGTTCTAAGTCAAAGCAGAGTCCAAACTACAGAAAAAGATCCTAAATGCAAAACTTTACACTGTTTTCTCCAAAACAAGGCAAGTAATAGCCACCGCATCCAGGGAAAGGCTCAGCCTCCTCATTCACGCTTACAATATAATTTCCATTCTTCCACTCCTCCTCCTGCACAGAAACACTTTCTAATCCTATTCACATTTGTCTCTCGTTTTTCTATCCCCATAACTCCTGTATCTTTTTTTACTCTGAAATAAATCTGTAGTTGTGCAAACTACAATCATCTGTAAACAAGACTGATTACATCAAGTCTCTAAATACTGTAGAAATAGCTCAAAGTCTTAAAATTGCCATATACCCCATACGTGTCAAACTGAACACCCCCTTCTAATACAATTAATTTGACTCTCTATCTTTTTGTACCTGTTATTTAGCAGAGTATTTCACTAAGAGGTTTACAATAATGGCCTCTTTCTTGTTAAAAAATTAGTGTGATCGAGTGTTTTGCTGCTTAATTGCTGATCAGTAAAATGAAAACTATAATTAGATTTATGACTTAACAAAATCATAAAACAAATGACAAAAGTTATATCCTTCATGTAGAAATACCTAATCCTAAATCAATTACCAGAGAATATCTGGGAAGATTTTACAGACTTAGTGTTTTTTCATTATCTCCCTGAAAAATAACTTCCTAAATCAATGCTTATTCTAACACAACGTGACATATTTAGTTGATATTTTTTTCAGTTCGAAATATCAAAACCTCAACAGGGAAACACAGTTTTAAATTGAAACAAATTAGAAGGACAGAGCAAGAAGATAAAATTGCTTGTTGAAGGATAACTTCTTAAGTTTTGTTTCTCCTGTTTGTTTTTAGGAAACAAACAGTAGAAACAAAAAGAGCACAAAACGCTGAGGACTATTAAAACCATGAGAAGGAAAGGAAACAACATAGGAAGCATAACACATTTTCCAAAATGCAGGTAACATAGCAAATATACTCTCATTAAAGACAAGAAACTATAAGCCAAACTATTAATTCAGGAGTCAGGATACAAAAAGACAACTCCTGAAACGTAGAAAATATTTGTAAAACAAGAGGAACGTGATATATAAAACCAGATGAAAAACAATCAAGGGAAATAAGAACAGGAAAGTAGCTCTGCTCCATGTAACTGAAGGAAGGATTTGGCAGATTCTGACTCTGTTCAAGTCTGTCCATGTTTCCCCATCAGAGCTGAGCCTTAGGAACTGGTTGTGTGGGAGCAAGCAATGAGCTGCTTGTACTGCTGGATGCTCCTGCAGAAAATATCAGTTTGTTTAGAAGGTTGGTACAGGAGAACTAAGAAGAAATAACAAAAGCTATTTCTTTTGTCTCACTACTGGCATGTCTGATAAAAAAAAACAAACCAAAACAAACCAACAAATACCTCAAACACCCACAGTGGAAGTGAACTCTGGCGTGCACACACACAGTGTAAAAATTACTTCACAACTATTTGAAGGAAGAGGGTGCTCCCATTCAAATTAACCGAGCTCAGCCACCTCAGAACATGTGACTGCCTGTGAGCAGCAGTGCCCAGGGATATCTCATAGGAGGATTTTACAACAGAGCTCTCTCACACTACTGACCTTTGGCCAGCCTGAACATGTCCACTGTTATGTAGGATTGTGCCAGAACATTTGGTTGAAAAGGAGGTAAGGCACCTGACTGGCTTTTGCATTCATCTGTACTGCGCTCTGGCAAGCTCTCAGAAACAAGGAATTCCCTGGTTTTAACTGAATTTTTAAGATATGGATTGAACAGTGCTTTTTCACTGAAATCTTCCAGCTTTAAAACTTCCTCATCATCATTTTCTTCATTTTTAATTGGATTCTGCTGGGATGCACACAAATCATTTGCCACCACTTCTATGGGCTGGACTTCCTTCGCTGGTATCAAAGCTGAATGCATTTGACTTCTGGTAAATTGATCAGTAATTATATAAGGCATGGACGGGGAAAAACTTTTAGCAGCTTCGCTCTCTTCATTATGCAGTATCTTTTCATCTCTGTTAGTTGTGCCTTTTCTATTAATATCAGTACATGCAGAAACATGGTTTTCATAATTTATTAGTAGGGATCCTTCCTGACTTTCTTTGGGAAAACAATATTCCAAAACATTTATTTCTTCAAAGTCTACAGGTTTGGTCTGAGATGACATTCTCTTCAAAAATGAATTATTCTGTCAATATAAAGAGATAAATTGGAGAGTTAGAAAGGGATAATTAATGTATCAGTTCATTTTTCAATAAATAAATTATTGCTATTTGAGCTCTGTTTAACTCATAATTTCTGACTTGCACCAGAAAAGAGTTTAGATGCTTTTCAGTTACTGCTAAGCAGTTACATGTGAATGAGTACTAAAAAGGCAATGTTATTCTGTCCATTTGCTAAATCTTTTCATATTAGCTTTTCTGTACGTAATGAAATAATGAATTTCAGTGAAGGCTCAGAATCAGGTTTGGATTGTGTCCATGTTTTCTTGTCTAACCAGACATTTTTGAGAAAGAAGTTTAAATCCCATTATCCACAAATTACACTTTCTGTGCAAACCTGGTCAACTCCACTCCATTCAAATAAACATTCAAACTTTAATAAGGAATAAATATTCAAAAAATAAAAAGACAGAACTATTAGTACAACCACATACCAAATCTTACTATATGTTGCAATACTTTTTTTGTGGAGAAGAGAGGAGGTATGCAGACGTGGAAACCTGATTTAATAGACTCAATAGCCTGTGAAAATTTAATTTACTTCATTAAATGAACCATAGCCACCAACCACTTTGTCACTTCAAGACATTATTTCCCAATATCCTATAAGAATTAGATAAATACACTTTATGAAGATGCATCTTCCCTATTATTTTGGAATACTACAAAGAGCATTTTGTAGCACTTAAGAAGAAGAATGAAACTCAATAAAGGGGGGGGGGGGGGTGTTCATTAATGAAATGACTGCCAGAAAAGGATTTATTTTCCCTCCGTTTGATCCCTTCTTTAATGCATAAAATTCCAACTACTACCACAGATGAAGCAAGAGGCCATTCCACTGCAAGGCTTTCTTCAGGATTTGGTATATCAGGCCAGCAAACCTTTTTAAACCTATAATTGAGAAAGGAATTTTAGCCAAATTATAAAAGAAATAGATTATTAAAAATTAACAAATCACCAGAAATTCCAAAAACTGCTGAAGTATCAAACTTTCCAAAAGGAAGTGTTTTCTATATCAACACAATGCTTTTCAATAAAATTTTTTTCCCATACACTGATTTTTATTACAAAAGATCTCAACAGGATCTCTTGGGTTACAGAGACATTGCAGAAAAGTCATTTTATATTGTATCATATATTATGTTTTATTGTATTATATTAGTCAATTAAGTAGTATATTAAATAAGAGCATGCCAAAATAAGACAGTATGCAAATTCTGTTGCAAACATTTTTCAGGGAGTTTCTTCAGTGAAAATCCACCTCAGTTGGATTTGTTCAAGGAAAGTGACCCTAGCACTCTATCACATTAGAACTACACTGAGTTCCTAAATTAGCAGATAAAGGATGCTCACTCATTTAATCATTCACTGACACTGGGTAGAGAGGCAAGGGAATGAAAACCAGTCCTTAGCTTGACTTTTCTCATTGCAATTTTATCTACAAAAGAATACAAACATTCTACTGCATCTGAAAGTACTCTTCAGGAAATCAGTTGTACTTACTACCTGATGCTTCTGCACTTGACAACAGTATTGGTTCCAGTAGCTTAGAATGCCCCAAAATAGTTCAGATTTTTAACCTTCTCATCAGCCAAACAACTCAGTCACTTTTCTTGTGAAAATATTTTATAACCTTAAAAAAACCCTCACAGACGTCTTTGGAATGTTACTGGATCTCCATGCTCAGAGAAAAAAATTTAAAATCTGTCAGGGGACATCCATGACAGCAGATGAAAGGATTATGAATCATGTGCAGATACGGATCAATACTCAAGGATCAAGCATCCAAATGTTTTCACAGAACGTAATTTCTAGGTTTTTTCCTCATTCCTTTGCAGCTCAAGAGAGGCATCATAAACTAGTAAGAGTCATAGTTATAGGTAAGATAAGCAATAGGGGCTATGTCCTAGTACCATCCTAGCATATTAAAAGTGTCTAGAAAGCTTTATTTCCTGGAATTATTAATTTTTCAGAAACTGACTTTAAACTTGCTCCCCTCACTTAAATGACCATGGAACTGCAAATGGCATGTATGCAGCATTTTACATAAACTGATGTAGGTGATACGTAAATCTGTTTCTCTCATTTATTTTGCTTCAATTTACTAAGCTTTCCAAAATTAATACTTATTTTTGGACTACAGCACATAAACTGCAGTCAAAGTATAACCTGTACACTTACTTATTTGTTACTTCAATTGGTTGTTTTCTATTTAGACATTGGTTTTGAACACAACAAAGGCATTTATAAAATAAATAAAAATCCCCATTTTACAGGTTAGTTTTAAATGGCTGCATTCAGTTTTGGCCAGTAGGAAATATACTCACGCGTGTTTTTTCAAAACGCACGTTATCCAAAGGCCTATCAGACACAAAATGCTTATCTCAACAGGTATAGCAATGAAAAAGATATCTTCTTTATCTTTGGACAAAAACAAAGAAATAAAAATCAAAACACCAATTAGTCCACATTGTCGTTTCTTCAGGTATTCCCTTAAGACAGCTAATTTTTAATATCCAATCACTTAATTAGAACAATTCTAAAGAGCTCTGTCAAAACTAGGCAAAATTACTCAGAATACTGTAGGATACCCGTTCTATGATGAGTCAAAACATGAGTATTTAGAATCCAACAAGCCACAGTTACTGAGCCAAAAAACCAGGTGGTGATGAGACTTTTCAGGATGTTTCAGGAACAGATTTATCACATTTTAAAACGTCTTTTATTTAACAGAATCACACAGTAATTTAGATTGGAAGGGGTATCTGTACATCATTTCATGCAACTTTAAACCTAGATCAGGCTGCTTAGGGTCATACCATGCCAACCTTTGAAAGCAACCTAGAATGAAGGCTCTACCACCACTTGGTCACCGGTTATTTTACGCTCACCTAAATCTGTTGGTCCCTGCCACTTCTACCAGTTACAAAAAGATAAAGAGCAAATTGAGTGCAGGAGATAGATTTTAAACTACAAAAAAAAAAAAAGTTACCCTGGCTGAAACACTGCTCAGATTTCTGAGCTAATTTCCAAGCACCAGAGTACCAGAGGTATTTGGGAATATACTGAGAACATCTTCCTGAAGTTGAAATGAGGAAATGTCAAGCTTCTGATCTGCTGCCATCATACCTTGTCAAATCTGGCTAAAACAAATAATCAAAGATAGGAAAAGGTATTTCCCTACACACTCACTGGCCACAATTTCTGCACTCATTTTCCAGTTAAGCTTATATACCAGAACAGGTGAAACACAATGTGTGGTTTTTGTAAATCTCTCAGATGGAAAAGTCCACTTTGTAATGGACTGTTAGGCATCCCATCCCATATCTGATAGCATACACACTGCTGCTTCCACAAACAACCATAGTACTCCACTGCTTGACTGAAAAGGAAATAAAGATTTTTGGGGGTGACTTCTAATTCTGAGGGGTTTTTTAGTCTGTGAGATTGTCAGTGAAATTAAGTTAAATTCAATACTGTTGCCAAATCTTCCTTGTTTGGTTCAACACTACTCAAAAAACAAACAGAAGTTGACAAATGCCTAGACAACAACGTCCTGTATTTGTTACTTTCAAGCCCATTTTTAAAAATAGAAATAAGTAACCTGGATTATTACTTACCCAATTTTAAAGTCTTGAAGCTTTTTGGTTCTCCAGTGGTTCCCCCAGCTTTGTTGCTTGCCATGATCTGAACAGTATATTGTGTATTAGCCTGTAAGGACTTCAGTCTGTATTGTAGAACATCAGAGTTCACTGTTTCATCTTTTTAGGAGATTTATGTGAACACACAAAAGTAATGTTATATCAGGGAGCTGTACACTTATTTAGCAACTTCTGTAATAACAGATCACAAACTATTTTAAAGGTAACTTGAAATACAAAGCAGCCTTACTAATCCTTTAAAAGATGAAATCTAAATTACTGAACAATGTTTATCAATACTACTTAAAAGTTTGAGGCAAAAATCTGAACCATTACATATTTGTTTTTAAAAATAAATACAAATATTTTTGCTAATATTAAAGATAAGTGAACTATGTTCTCCTGCAGATTTTATCAATGAAAATTGATAATCTGCAGGAGAACATAGAAAAGAAAGTGCTTTGAGAACTTTATTTCCTCAAAATAGTTGCCTCAAAAATTAGGAACTTCAAATAATTTCTGTAGTTTGTGAAATTCAACTATATTTCTACTACATGCAGTTAGACACTGATCATCCAGAAGAATGTAATCTATCAGCACTGGGATACTATCCCAACAAAGTCAAAGGAAAGTCAAAATCAAAAGGAATTTTTTTCCAAGTTTCAAAATGCTTTCATGAATAGAACTCTGTTTTCAGTGCATTCTCCGGTATTGAAATTAATGTAATGTGCTTCACCTTTAAATTTTTTCAAGCATAAAAAATCCTACTAACAGTACCAAATGCATCTTATATAAGAAGTTACAGTCACTAAAACATTTTCTGGTGCATAACAAAGGCAACTCATTTCCTCAGTCAGTTCTATCAAGAAACACCCAGGAAATAGTTATGCTGCAATATGTCCCAAGTTAAAATAAACTGAGTTTCTCTTAAGTCAAGGGTGGGAAAGTGAAGTTCTAGTGCTGGAAGGCCATTAGTAAAGTCACCTTGGCACACACCCCCATATCCTACTATTATCAAGAACACATGACATCAGAGAAGCCTCAAAAAATATCAGTACAGCATTTTGCCATTAAATTTAACTCCTTTGTGTTGGTATTTACAACTAATTTCCTAAAGAAAATAATCTGAAGTCCTAAAAGGGACACAGCCTGCTTTACATATGGAGAAATACAGCTCTGTAACACGAGGCTCCATATCTCACAGATGACCCCGCACAAAGCAGTCAGCATTAAATTACGCAGAAACCAAGATAACAGGAAAAACTGTGTGCAGATTACTAAATCTCACAGAAGTAACCAGCTTTCTCTTTCACATTTAAAAATTACCGGGAATTGCCCTGGTCTGAACCGGATACCCATAAAAAACAAGCATCACAAGATTTGTAAGCCTGAAAACTTGGCAAAATAGATTGTGTTAGGTGCCTGATAACAACAACTTCTAAAAAAGGATAGAAAAAAACCAATTCTGAAGCACTGAATGATCCAATAGCTTTCTTCATAAACTATATAGGAAGAAAAGTTTAGGTCACCCAAACACTTTTCATGAAAGCTTCTGCTGAGATTTAAACTAAAGGAGTTTTGAACAGATACCATTACACTGCCAGATTATATGGACACTATTCCTGAGGTAGAGATTAGGAGTATGCTCAAATTTATGCTATCAGCCTCCAGACCAGAAAAGCCATGGCAAGCACAGAAAATCAAACACATCTGAAGAAACTGATCTAAAATGATGTCCATAGAAACTATTCCTTGGCAGCGTATTTTACTGTTATTTCCAAATTTGCTTTTAATACAAAACTGAAACTAAAAATGCTTTAACAGAAAATTTCCACCATATTTTTCCAGAAACTGAAGGCATATCCTTCCAAGGACAATTATGAAACTTGTAAATTCACTGAACCCTCATGATCTATGACTTCACACAGAATCTATGATTCTCCAATATATCTCAGCTCCTCTACTCCTGTCATGACTTTTTTCATTGACTTTAAAGGTGCATCAAGATAGAAGAGAGATTGAAAATTTCATAACACTGTTGGAAGTATTGTTGTTTAATGTGTACTTACTCAATTCTTTTCCATCTTCAGGTTTATAAAATATTGTATAGTTAGTTATAAATCCATTTCTTTTAGCCTTTGAAATCTCATTCCACTTTATTGTAACTTCATTTTTCCCCAGAATGTCTGTATCAGCCACAGGTCCTTCTGATGGCTCTACAGAGAAGCATGATGAAATAGCAAAAGTAGTAAAATAGTCAATAGTGTTATCTGCTTCTGTTATTTTACACATACCAGTAACATTAGAGGAAACATATGCATGAGAAAATATGTAAACTTAGTGCTCCGACACAGTCCTTAACTCTTCTCACTCTCTTTAAAGTAGAAATTCTTCTGATAGAACTTCACCTCACCTATTATGGCATTTGCACAGTTTTAGGTGTTATTGTATTCAAATACTGAGATGTCATTAAAAGGCTTTATTGTTACAACATCAGGGAGAGTTCAAGAGGAAAATTATCCTTTGTGCACTCCTGGGGGGGACTCAGGTGCAAGCCCACTGCCTTTGCAGGAGGTCTCTGGCTGAGCTGGGGCTCAAGTGGCATCTCCTGCATCCCCAGCATCCTCAGCTTTGCCCATCACACTGCACAAAGCCTTTCTGCTTACACAATACCATCTCACACACGTTGCTCGTAACTTTGTGGAGACTTTTTGAAGAAAGAGTTCTCTGTGATGCAGTTTTAAAACTTCCTTCCCATTCTCTAATAACCTTGAGTGTTGTCACAGTTACCTAAAAACAGGAAAGCACTCAAAACCCAGTTCTGACTGTGCTAGTAATTATTACTCAAACCTAAAATACTCCATTGCCTCCCCCCAGTAATTAATACTCTTTAGTCGTGCATTGTACTATGTGTGCATGCACATTTGCATAGACACACACACCAATCAACATTTTCACATGGAATCTTAAAATTACTGGTAAACTACATTCTTATAGCTGGTTGTATAAATCACTGAATTCACAATAAACTTCTACAAATAAAGAAGCTTTACACCTTCCTCTTCAAAACACTACTTCATCCAAAGTTTCTATCCAATTACAAGCGCCATGTCTTCTTAATATTTTTTATGTGCAAGACTGCAAATATTTTATTACATTATAAAATCTAACAAAAAGTAGGCTTTTAAAACCAGTCATTTTATTTTGAGTAAAATTTCCTCATATATTGACTGACAAATGTAATCAAGCATTAAAATCAAGTATAATTACATATCTAAATGAGCTTTTAAACATTGAAGAGATAGCTAGTTTAAAAAATTCTTTCATGTTTGTAGCTACACTCTTTCCAAATGCTTTGTATAAAATATATAAACTTCACAAAAAATTAATCGGTGCAAGTAGCAATGTACCTATATCACAAGATGAATACTTTCTTATAGACAAATTTTATTCCTGAACAGAACAGAAATTAGGAACCCTAAAACCTGGGGGTTTTTCCACCACCTTCATCCCTTTTTCAAATAACAGTAGTACCACATCACTCAAAGATAGTACATCCTGAGAAACAGACTACAACACACATTTCACAACATGATCACTTTAAAATACCTACTTTTTTCTTCAGCATAGACTTGTGTGTAAGATGGAGCTGCGATATTACTTCCATCAAGAGGATACACCAAGATGTTATAGCACATAAATGGTTTAAAGTTTTCTATAAAGGAAAGAAAAGAATATTTACATACAATCTCTATGTGATATTACTACAATAAAAATAGAGTAAATCACAAGGGAATTCTAAATATAGTGCTACTGACTATTTTCTTCAACTCTCTAGCAAGCACACTACGCAATTATTGATTTGAATGCTCATCACTAGCTTTAAGACACTTTTTTCATAGCAGTATTTGTAAGAACACATGGTTTCTGGATCATTTCTCACTAGAAATAGTTTGAATGGGTAATTATATTTCAGCATCATACAACTTCTGTATATGAATCCACTTATTCATCTCTAAACCCTCTATGGTTTTAGAGGAAGTCTCTACTTTCGAATAACCAGTATAAAATTACTCTTGAAGGTAGCATTTTTTATTTCACTTATATTGATGTTTACTGCTTTGCAAGAGACAACTTCGTCTCATGCATCAGATTAAAAAGCAGTGGGGTCCCCCACTCTTTAACACTTAGGACCTGAGGGAATGGCAAGTAACTGTGTCAGGGAGGCTTAGGTTGGATATTAAAAAACAGGTTCTTAACCCAGAGGGTGTTTGGGCACTGGAACAGGCTCCGCAGGGAAGTGGTCACAGCACCAAGCCTGGTGAAGTTCCAGAAGGGTTTGGACAATGCTCTCAGACACATGGTGTGATTACTGGGGTCTCCTGTGCAGGGCCAGGAGTCGGACATCAGTGATTCTTCTGGGCCGCTTAAAACACAGAATATTCTATTACTCTTATTTCTACACTGATGTTCTAGTCATGCCAACTGCAGATTTTCTGACCAGCCTGACTCAAGGGTACAGTTGTTGCAAGTGAGATCTCTCCAGTAGAATGTTATGTTTCAAGACCTAGTTCCAGCTTCTGGAAATGAAGTTTTGAACTCTGAACAATCCAGGAGCCAAGTAATCAACCAGGTGTACCCACTACTTACAACAGCTCTCATCAACTCTGACAGGACATACCTGTAGCTTTACATCCTCTGGAATAAAACCAGTGTAAAGGGATTCCTAGACCATTCCTCTCAAGCTCTGCAGCTTGCTAAGCAAGAATAACAGCTATCAACAGATCCCTGCATAATATCAGCTTTCTGCTGCTCTTTCAGTCTCATACACCTATTGCAATGACCATTACTTATACATTACCCCAGCTGGTTTTAGCTGGGGTAGAGTTAATTTTCTTCCCAGTGGCTGGCATGGGGCTGTGCTTTGGATTTGTGCTGAATACAGGGCTGACAATACAGAGATGTTTTTGTTATTGCTGAGCAGGGCACACGCACAGCCAAGGCCTTTTCTGCTTCTTCTGCTGCCGGTGGTGAGGGGACTGGGGGTACCTGGGAGGCTGGGAGGAGACACAGCCAGGACAGGTGACTCCAGCTGACAAAGGGACATTTCAGACCATGTGGCATCATGCTCACTATATAAAGTGGGGGAAGAAGGAGGAAGGGGGGACATTTGGAGTGAGGAGTTTGTCTTCCCAAGTCACCATTACATGTGATGGGGCCCTGCTGTCCTGGAGATGGCTGAACTCTTGTCTGCCCCTGGGAAGCAGTGAATTCACTCCTTGTTTTGCTTTGCTTGTGTGCAGGGGTTTTGTTTTCCCTATTAAACTGTCTCCATCTCAACTCCCAAGTGCTCCTGCTTTTACCCTGCTGATTCTCTCCCTGATGTCTCTGGCAGGGCAGTGAGCAAGCAGCTGCCTGGGCTTGGCTGTTTGCTGGGGTTAAACCACAAGAGTCCTTTTTGGGGAGCCAGGCAGGAGTCAAACCACTGAGATGATGACAGATTTGATTGGTATGTACTAGACTGAAGTCACAGCTGTTAGTGCTGTTCAGCCAGTGATGTGCAGGCTCCTGCACTTGCACAGGGCTCGCTTGCCCGAGTGGGTATTAGAGTCTAGTTAGAGTTAGTAGGTGCTTTTTGCTTTTGTTGCTTGCTGTAGTGCTGCACTGCTTAACACATTACTGATTTGTGCCTGAGAACATTTTGATAACAGCCATGGGGATGTGCCAGGGCAGTGCTGCTGTTTCTGTGCTGATGTAGTGGACAGGCTGGAACTCCAGCGTGAACTTGAGTTGAAGGGAGTGTGATGTGTGACTGAGTCCACAAGGGAGCCTGCAGCCTGTGGAGAACTCCACACTGGAGCAGGCGGATGCCTGAAGGAGAATGTGACCTCACAGGGGAGCCATACCGGAGCAGTCTGTGGGTAACTGCAGCCAATGGGAAGGACCCATGTCAGAGAAGTTCAATAAAGACTGTCTCATATAGGTGGGAACCTATACTGGAATAGGGAATGTAAAGATTCCTCTGCAACCTGTAGTGAAGATCATGGTGAAGCAGGCCATCCCCCTGCAGCCTATGGAGGACAATGATGTTCTCCCTCTAAAACACATGAAGGAGCATGAGTTTTTCCCATATTCGATTTTTTTTTTAGTTCTAGATTTCTCTGATAGAAGAGTCACATCAGTCACAGGCCTACTGGCATAAGACCAAGCCACAGAACTGCTTTAACACAAATTCTGTAGCCTAATCTTACATGAGAGCAAGCACTACCTTGCATGTTGCATGAAAATTTGTAAGACTAAAATGCTATTACATTAGCATCAGAGATTTCAGTAAAGCATTTAATAATACTGTTATGTTTAAAAACAGTCTGAGGAAAGCTGAATGAGTTCATCCTTGTTTAGTCTTTCCAATCTATCTATAAGTACATGTACATCTGTACATTGTTGCAGCTGTAACTGGATAAACATACTTTTGTTATTTTTCCACTTTGTAGAATTGGATACATATTGCCATGATCTACCAAAAGGGTCCATCTCCAATTCCTCATACCACTCAACCACATATTTGGTTGTTTCTGGTTCAGAGGTTATCCACTGCACCACCACTTCTTCATTTGTTGTAGAGGCCACCACTTTTTCAATCATCTGAGAGGCTAAAAATTTAACAGAAAATATCAGCAATTCTGTCTTCAAAAAAGCTTGAAAAACACATACAGAATTCAAGAACCAGTCCCTCTTTCAGAATCCGAATTTTACAGTGTGTAAAACTTTATAAACCAAATAGCTACCAATTTTGCAGGTAGCTTAGAAGTAATTTTGATTGAGATGACAAAGGCAATAGAACAGGAAAACAAGTCAGCAAGGTCAAGAATGACACTGAGGCAAAGGTGAATTCTGTATCAGCGGGCAGAATAGAGATAACGAGAGTCTGAGTGAAAATCCAACTTGGAAAGCAGGAGCAAAAAAGACCTGATGAAGCTGAGAAAAAAAAGATGCATCTGGTGTGGGGGAAGCACATCACAGCGTGGAAAAATCAGAAAAACCTTTGTGGTGGGATGCAAAAGTGGATAGGGAAGTAGTCAGCAACTTCTAGGACAAAATTAGATTAAATCTACATATCCAGTTTTCTGATTAGAAGTGGAATTTGATTGAGCAGGTCCAGGGGGACACTTGCACTTACATCATGAACAACTCTTGTTAGAAGTGATTCAAGAGTGTCAAATACAACCTGTCTGTCAGATCATGGCTGGCCATAGAATGTTGCAACACAAGGCTCAAAGCAGTATCAGAATTAAACATAAGAGCCAAAGAGCAACTCTTGTGCTAGATCAGGCCAGCTTCCTAACCCTGGCAGTGGGTGGGATGGGTACTCTGGGAATGCATATGAAATGAGAACGAACACAAGGCTTCTCTCCCTGCTTCCCCTAACACAACTTAGAGACTTCTATTTATCATATCTTTGAATGATTGTTGAACACTGTGCAATAGTGCCTTGTGGTAACCAATCTTCTGAGCTAACAAAGGGATCCAAAAGAATTGGGTAGCATTCCAGAAATTTATTTGGGAGGTGCAAAGTTAGGGAAAAACCTAAACCAACCAAAAAAACCCTCAGAAAGTAATATAATAGAAATTCAATAAGACATCACAAAGTATTCATATCTCAACAACTGTATCTCAAAACAAAACCCCCAACGATAATAGTCTATAACAGATATATGATACATGATGGCAAAATATGACAAGATATAGATAGATACATATGACAGAAGCCCTAAGCATAATTTTGCTTCACTATATCAGAACTTAAATAGGTGTAATGAAAATCGCTTTTTAATTAATGTGACAAATATGACATTGAGAAATCTTACATTTTTCATCAGGGGATGGAATCCTCAAAATAGCTTCAGGAGACTCTCCAGCAGAGTTATAAGCAGTGACAGATATTATATGTGCCTCTTCATTTAAAAGTAAAGTCATTTTCTGTTCAGTAGAATTGTTTGTCCTTTTATGTGCAGCCTTGTTTTCTGGAAAATAGCGTATTTTGTAGCCTAGAATTCTCCCAGAAGGCGGAAAGCTTTTTAATGGCTATTAAAAAAATACACAGTAGTAAGTGTTTCGCAGTGTTATCTGCACAAGCAAAAATATATGCTGTATTAAAGATCAAATTACAAAACTATTATACCATATTTAGAAAAGCAAGGTATTTTCTTCAGGTCCATCTTCAGGACAGACAGCCACAACAATTTCCTTGATGGATTTCAAAAGTCAAAGGCTGAGATTTGAAATGTAAAGAGCCTTTGAACACTTTAGTAGAAGATTAAAGTGAATTTAAACACACCTTTGGTAAACTGGATTATTTAAATGCAGTTTAACGACTTTCAGGGAGATTTTCCAGTGATCTGAACACAATTGAATGCTCCCTTTCCACACAGATTACAAAACTCCATTCATCTACCATTCAGTAAACAAAAGCCTTTTCAATTCTAATTTAGTTCAGCAGGCTTTTTTTCCTGATAACATCAAATGCCTCTGGCAGTTATGTCCTGCAACACTGAAATACTTAAATACAACATCAGCTACAGGATATCAATATGATTACCAAGTCACAAAAAAAAGGATATACCTTCCACATAAGATGTACAGATCTATTTCTAGATGAGTGTGAAGACTCAATTACTCTCCACAAATCCACTTTTCCTGAAGGAGCTGTTTAAAGACAAAAAAAAATCCACTTACAATTTGTTGCTATATTAAAAAGATTGTTTAATGTGGTGAAAACAATCAAAAGGTTTCTCTAATATGGTGAAAAAACTCAAAAGGTGTCAAACAGAGTCTAAGAGAAACTCACTAAAAGTAAGTTTTATCTTCTGTAGTACAATGCCTTTTTTTTCCTAATTAGGTACTTCTTTCTTTCGATAAGCTTCCTGCTGCTTGCTTTTATTTGTTCAGTTCTAGAATCTCTCAGAAGTGATTTTCTAGTCTTGTTTTAAAACTGGTATTTTGATTTCTCTCTTTATAATTTATTTCATTGAATACACATGCTGCACTACTTTTCTGCTACTATCTTACTTTGCTTTGTTAAATCTCCATGTACACTCTTAATTTTCCCTCTCTTCAGTGTCGACTCATCTGTTTTCTTCCTTAGTCCCATGCTGTTTGAATGATTTTTCAAATCTCCTCCAATACTTGCTGTTATCATTCAGTTTTCCTCTTCTATCTTTAAACAAAATACACATGTTCTGTTTCAGCAACAGTATTCTAAATTCAATAGAGGAAAATAGGCTGTAACTAAATCCTAATACCTCCAAGTATAATAGAAAAAAACTTCCACAGGTAGGCAGCTTACCATTTTCTTCTGTGGTTTCATTTTTCTCTCCACTCCATCCACTCCAAAATGCTGACTCATTATTGACACACCGAATGGCAACAGAATAGTCTGTGGAGTCCCACAGACCAGTGAGATTACATGATCCTATATTCTTAGAATTCAGTGAGACATTGACAAATTCCTGGAAATAGGAACAGGAACAAAAATTATTTGATATAAAACTTAGTGCAGATATATGACTTATTTTCTTAAAAAAACACAGAAGATGCAGTTTTTGTGTATACCACCTCACTTCTCTGAAACTCGAGATTCCTTGTTTTAAACTTCATTTTTCTGTGTAGCACCTTTGCTCCTCCTGTAAAATTCCTGGGTTTGAAAAACTGGATGCCAAACCTATGGCTTGAACAGAGTGCAGCTCACATGTGATTCTAGAGCAGCTGTGCACAGAAGCTGCTGGAGGAATGCAGCTCCCACTGGTGGGAAGCAAGTGGTTATTGCTAAAGCCATTACTGCAGTTATGTCCCACAGCAGCATCCTGGAGGCAGCAGTGATTCCTCACAGTTTGTGTGTCAGCTGGGTACTTGTTCCCTGTCTTGTTCATCTTTTCTGAGTTAAAATGCCTTCAAGCTGCTAGCCACAAAAGAGTGTAGCTGTGGGCTGCCCCAAACATTATCAGCACAGGATTAAAATGAAAAGGTAAATGAAAAGACAAAAAATTCTGGTACCAAGAGGTAAAAAATAAGATGAAGCCTGTTAGTGGTGAAGGAAGATGGGTGTATAAGAAATAAATTATGTGTTATCTTTTCTGAAAAGTAATGACAATGCAAGTAATTTCTTTGTCTTGAAAGGAACCTCACTCACTTCAACACACCCAACAGGGCAAAAACACAGTGAAGAAATTCTTGGCTTCCATCAGTTGAACCTTCGAACCAAAAATGAATCAGTCTATAACAATGCACACTGTACTATAACAACTATAACAAATGCAAACACTCACTCATATGAACACCGTAACAGGAAGTGCCTAATGTAGCTGAATATTTTGGTCAGTTCTGATCTCAAGAAACTCACTGTCAAAAAATACCTGCTCCTACAAGAGTGAATTCAGGGGTCTCCAAACCACTGTAGGTGATAGATTCTGCAACAAATCTAAAATTAAAAAGGCACCAAATTTATTATCAATCTTTGTCAGAACCTGACATAGAATTGGAGACACGTTGTACTAGGTTTTAGTTACTTGCCAAAAGGCTGTTAACGATACTGCATTAAAATCAGAAACTTAGAAATTTAGTATATGCAAGAACAAAAACATGTCACATGGTTTTCACTCAGTAAAAACAGTTCACACCAAACTATTTAGACTAGTTTGGTCAGATAACTTTAAAGGCCAAGAAGATATTTGTCATTAATGCAAACATTTTTAGTTAGGTTTTTTGGGGGGGTAGTTTTGGGTTGTTTTTTTTTTGCATATATGTGCCAACAAAGAAGCAGCTCCCATGTCTTTACTAGTCATGGATAGCTCCTGTTTCTTCTGAAATGTCTATGTGAAAATGCTGGTGTGAGCTGAGGAAGCAAATGGACATAGGCTGTATTTGATAGCAAAAAAACCAGACAGGTGATTTCTAATGCAGGTGCTGAAAACTAGACAAAATACACAATAAAGCTGTAGCCCTCCAAGGACTATGAGGTCCTTTCCAAATACTGAAAACATAAGGACCTCATAGAACATAAGTGTCACAAGGATGCCAGTGCCTTGGCTCCAAAGAGATAAACATCTCAAATAGGTCTTTTAAACAATCATTAGTTTCATTCCTAATACCACAACTGGACCTGAGCCATCCTGCCCATCCAATCATCCTGAGTCCAAGAATTAGTATGTCATATTTACAGTAATGATGCTTGAAAATGTGAGAAAGATGCTAGTAAGAAACATCTTTAATATTATAAATGTTTTTAAAGCTCCGATGACTACTTTCATGAATTTTTCTCTCCCAAAATTATACATGTGGTGCATAAAATTGTAAGACCAAGGCAGACATCTCAGCTCAATGGACTTAAAAAAACAATCCAAGAAACTTGGCCAGTTCTTTAATTTGGAAGAAGAAAGTAAAACTACAAATACAATCCCTTCCATATTGAAGACCATAGGAACAGATAATCTGAAATATGCGAATATTGGGGGTTTTACAACCATTCCATTTAAGTGTCAGAAAGATAAACTATGAAAAGAACTTCCCTTATTTTTCATCTTGCAAAATTTGTATTTTCATAAACTTCAAAATAAATTTAACATCATTCCATATTAATCAGATTCAAATGCTGCAGCTCAAAGTGAGTGCTGTTTTCAACACCAGAATGCAAGGGAAAAACAAAATATTGTTACTGACTGCATGTGTAATCCCTTGGCCTAGGGTCATCCCTCATCCTTCAACAGAGTACTACTGAGAAGCACAATATGTATCAAAACAGATAATGACCAAAAGAAAAAGGACAATTAAACCTAGAAAACGAAACCATGTTCTTAAGATCACACACCTCTGGTAACATTCCAGTAAAAGAACAAGGTTATTATCATTATTTCAAACACTTGTTGCCTTTTTTAAACTTAAATTCTTATAAGAAGTTAGTCACAAAGAAATTGCCATGCAAAAGAAAAATGATGTAACTTACGGTAAAGTTTGAATACAAGTTTCTGTATTGAACCTGGCAAATAATATGTTTTAAAGGGATAATCTTCTCAGGCATTTTCCAGGTTACTGTAAGTAACTGCTTTATACCAGGGATTTTTTTAACTGAAAGTATTTCAGGAGGGGCAAATTTCTCTAGAATGAAGAAAGAAAAACATTAATAGAGGAAAATGCTTCTATAAAAGTTCAGAATTTCTCTGTCTGTGTGTGTTCCAAAAAGTTAAATCCTTATCCCAGTAACACACATCCTATTAGAATATTCATGTGACAGTTTATTTTATAGACATAATTCTACATATGGGAAATTATCTGTAAGAGAAATTGCACATTAACTAATTTAATTACATGGAATTTTGAACAACCTGGTCTAGTGGAAGGTGTCCCTGCCCACCCAAGCCTTTCTATGATTCTGTGACTGTGTTCACAAACCTGCTCTCAAATAGATGTGCAGACATCTTTCATTTGTATCAGCACTGAAAAATATTACCCAGAGATAACAGCAGAGAAAATAAATTAAGCAGAGCTGAGATGCCAAAGACAAGACTGAACTGCAGATGAGGAAAGAATTCAGCTGGAAATTATCTGAGGGGGAGAGAAGTGTAAGGGAGACAATGAGAAAAGAATGGACTAACAATAAGAAAAGACATGTCTGGCATAGAGAGTGTAGAAAGTAATGAAGAGTCACAGTAGATCTGAATACAGAATAAAGGATGTGAATGCTGCAGCAAAAAGTATTCCATTATAAGGGTTACTGCTTAACTACACCACCAAAATGAAGAGGAGAAGCACAGGACAGAGGGAGAAGAGGTAGACAAAATATTATTATTGCTCCTGTGTGCAATTATCACTGCACACAGAACAGGTGGGTTTTTTTAACATTCCTAACCAGAAAGTGGAATAGCAGAGCATATGATGGGTGGCCCTTGAGAAATTATAATACCACTACCCACTGCAGCCAGGTGTTGCACTGATACTTGGTACCACCCAAATATTAAAGTAGAGAGAAGTACCAATTAGTTTGACAAAGTTTTAATATATGGCCTTTACTTCCCAATAATTAAAAACTTAGTCATTTATAGCGGATATATCAGACATTAGTCTAAAGAAATATTGTTGCAGTTAGATGTTGCCTAGCATGAAAACAACACTTTGTCATTGCTCACAGTAAGATCAAGAAACTGCTGAAAATTACTGCTGTAACACCAACCAGTTGGAAGAATTTTACATGGAAAGGTCATAAATTAAATCTTTATTGATTCTTTTTTAATTACCTATTTTTTGCAAAGGTATAGGGACACAGTCTGTTAAGGATGCACCCAAAACATTTTTAGCTTCCACTTGAAAACAAAAATCATTACTATAAACATTGTCAGGATAAAAAAATGAACACGACTCTGTTATAGTCGGGCAGGATGTAACTAAATCTGGAGAAGACATCCTGAAAAAGAAAAAAAGCAGTTAGAAACTAAAGGATTTCCTTAAAATAATTCAAACAAATTGTTAGGCTATTATTTATATATCTTTGAGGATGCAAGACTTTTTACTAGTGAACATTTTTAGACGACATGTTTGTGCAAACAAATCCCTTAGCTAATTTCCCTGCCCCCTTGTACCAGTGCTTTTGTAGTCACATGCTAAACTCAGCTAGGGAGATACCTGGATTAAAACTTATGTTTAGATTTGGCTGGAAACAGTTCTGCAATCCAATTCACTTTGTGGTAAATAAGAAGTCTGTGCTTATACAGGAAGGAATAATACTGAAATGTGCTTTCAATGGCTGTTTTAACTTCTGGCTTCACAAAAGCAGCTAAGTTATAAAAGATAGAACCACCAGAAGTAGTAAGAAAGTTCCACATTAAAAAGATGGAAGCTTAAAATGTCAAAGCTAAAATGGAGATTAAACTAGAAAGGTTTTCCTACCCTACCATTTAAATTACAAAGATAGTATACACTAGCACAATACGAAAAAGTACCCTCCAGAGTCTGAATTCATTCCCATTCTCAATAATAACTTTAGGCATTTTAGAAATCTCTTCATGAAGCAATATTACCTGGAGTCTTGGTTAGGCAGAAAAAGAGCAGCACCAGAAGCAGCACTAACAAGGACAGACAGACTGACAAGTGCATCCGGGACAAATCTGTACTAACATCTTCAAAATCCTACCTGAGATCTGCCTTGGAACAACACTAATTTCACCCTTTTCACAGTCACTTATGAAAAAGCAAGCTCCTAACCAACATTCTTTCAACATAAATTGAAAGAATCAAGTATCTGTGCTTCTACACTGGAAAGCATGAGCCCACATAATCTGTATTTGTAAAGAGAAATCCCCAAGCAATCCAAAAGGACAACTCTGGATTTTTTTTTCTGAAACCTTATGACTCCAAGGGTCACTAGGTTACATGCTACTGGAGTTAAGCAGAATATTGCAGTAAAGCAGTGGCTTAATGAATTTTGATGGGAATTTTTCAAAGCAGAAGAGGAGTCAATATATTTTATGCCCCCAAAATTAGGTTAGTTCATTACATAGAAAGTTTCTGGGAAACTCTCCCATAAAATGCCTCCATTCACCATGGTCACTCAACTTTCAAACTTATTAGTAATGCTACTTCAAAGAACAAGTGAATATCAGCACTAATATAAATATTTCTCTACTGAGTATTGGTTGAGAATGCTTATTTCTTTTATACAGCACACTAAAAAGGTATCAGACTGCAAGTATTTTCAACAATTACCAACCCTGAATTAATCAATTAAAATTACTGACAAATGCCAAGACTCCAATCTCCATGATAATTTCAAGTTTTCTTTAAACAGAAATCAGGATGAGAGAGGAAGAGAGCTGGTTGCCACACCCCAGCAACCTGGTGCCCAGTATATCTAGTACTTACAGTTTTCGGTAAAGAGTATAGTTCGTTGTAAGACTTGTTTCTCTTCCTGCATTCCAGGTACAGGTAAGGTTAACATCATAGAAATAAATGCAGGAAATATTTTCTGGCATGTCTGGACGAACTACAGAGACAAAGGTTAAAAAAAGTCCTGTAAAAATAAGTAACTTCATGTACACCTGATTTTGTTGGTCAAAAAGCAATTATGGCAAATGTCATTCAGTGTCTTCATAGTGCTTCATTTTGCCATCCTCACTGCCCTCAGAACTCCTCACAATACAAAAATCAAAACCACTCTTTCTTACCCTGAGGAGACAGCAAGATTTTCTCCAACTATTTCTCAGAAATACTTTACTATATGTGCTAAGTGTGCCTAAAGGCAGTAATTCTAACTATCATATATCAAACCACTGCATACACTGTCTTGAACACTAAGTGTACACAGACCCTGTCTCCCCTCTGCAACACACCTGTAAGTTTGAGGTGAGTGCAGAAAGTAAGAGGAAAACAAAAAAACAGCAAAAGCACAAAAAAAAAAAGACAAAAGGACATTCTCTGACAGACAAAACTCCTTTTGGTTCTCTCCCAGAATATCTAATTTTTTACCCTATGAAAAACCCAAATCTGAGAAACATGCACAGCCTAAAGAGTGCAGAAGACCTCCCTGCTCCTGGGAAACAGATCTGTGTGACCCCGAAGAGATCACTAATTCTGGACTCTCTTTATCTTATAAGCAAGATAGCACAAAGGAAACAATCTTCTATATAGTGTGAAGTCATCCATAAAAATGTAACACCCTAAAAGACTTTCTTGTTACAGCTCAATTTCTTTACTGTTAGAAGAAATTGGAGTAGAAGAAAACTGCATCCAGTGAAATCAACTAGTTGACAAAGCCCTCTTTTCAAAACAGTATTTTTTTGTCTCATCTAATAGAAATGTCAAAAGATCTTTCTTTTATCAACAAGCTTACAGAACATTAAGGTTTTCAGACATGCAAGACCTTTTGTTGGATTTTTTTCTACAGATGTTTTGCTTTTATTGCTTCTTTATTAGAATGGGACCCCCAGGCATATGTTAGTATACTCTGGGCTTAATCTGCTCAATAAATTAAAAATTCGGATACATGTTTTAATGTTCTGCATAAGAGAGTGGATTATAACTTCTTTAGAAGAGAGGATTAGAGAGGAAATCCTCTCTGGAGAAAGCTGAAGTTGGCTAGGCAAGAAAGAAGATATAACCAAAGGAACAGACCCACTACCTTTGGAACTCAACAGAAAACATCAGCTTGGCAAAAGTCAGGGTCAGAGAAGTTACAGACCTGTGTCATTAAGTAATGCTGATAATTTCATGCTTTATTGCAGAAAAAAATATGTCTGTGTGTATAAATATATATGTATATATACTTGAATACATGTGTTTTAAAATAACACATGTAACCAAAAGTAGCTGTTCTAGAAGAAAAATGATTATACTAAGTTGTTAAGAAGAGTTAAGATTATTTTTTCTGCCTTTTACTTACAGCCAGATTTAACTTCTGTGTGAACCAAAGGCAGTTCCTTGTCCGAGTACTTCATTAAACATTCCACATAAGCCGTGCTGTAAGTGAAATTATGGATGGTTATATTAGATACAGTCTTATTCACAATGTTATATTTTTCTGGAGCAATCAATTCATTATTCAGTTTCCAAATGATGTGGCTTGCATTTCTCTGTGGCATGTAGTTCTTTCTAAGAACACAGGATAGTTTCAGGGAGGATCCTCTTTCAATTTCAGGAGATGAAGGAAAAATGTCAGCATCTCTGATGGAGTTTTTATCTAAAAACAAAATCAAATACATCACTTAGTCATACTCCTCTTAAAATACTAGTGGAAAAATAGTAAGTTGTTTTGTTATCTACAGATAATTAAATTAATTTTTTCATATAGAATTCAAATAAAATGCCCAGTTAGTCATTCAAATCAGACATTCCTGTTTGAAAATGCAGTTCACATTAATTACTGTATTATAACAGGTTTTACATTAGAGTGACGTTTCAACAACTTCACAGAAATAATGAAGAAGTTTCCATTCAGATACTTTTTCATAGCCCTAAATGAAGAAAAGAAAGTCTTGTACTTCAAGCTTGTTTTTATAAAACATTCCTATCTGTAAAAGCTATGCATGTAATTTGCATGCATTTATCATTAATACTTGCAATATCCAAAAATACATTAAACTAGTAAGACTAACATTTACAACTAAGCTGCAATATATTTCAGAACTCTTCAAAATTTTATTTGGAAAATGTTATCTTTTGGAAAAACTTCTTATGGCAAGACAGGTGCTAATAATCCAGAAACATACCTGCTACAGAGCTGCAGAGCAGGACAAACATCCAAATCAAATTGCTGAACATTTCCTTTTCAGTAAGTGTGGGCAGAAAATCCTGTTATAAAATCAAAAATTTAAATGATGTTTATTTTTAAAAGTGAAGATAAGATGCCTTTTTAATCCTTTGTTAGCAGTTGTGTCAGAGTTAATAATGTTATTCAGCTTTTCTCATTCATATTCAAGTGAAGTATTGCTTTGTCTAAGTGTTACTTTCCTGAACAATGGAGAAATTTGATGCAGTTTTACTAAGACAAGTTGCACACATTTACGATAAAAAATAGAAAGATAAGCATACCTAAAACATGGCTGAGGGCAATCCAATCCACACAAGTGTTTAAACTTCCAAAGATCAGTTACTTACCAAAGTAACTGGTAAGAAATGTATCTCCATTCACTTGACATTCAGCCTGCCTAGTCTTTTCTAACCAGATTTATCCAGCAAATTCTTTTGAAAATGAAGGCTCCTCCAGAAGGAATGATCTGCCTATCTTGCTCATCACCACCTAGTGCAGAAATTGTTCAGGAAGTGGACATCAGTCCAGGTCACCTTTCACCCAAAAGAGGGTGAATTCATATTGGTTTTTTCCCAGTTTTGCCCTGGCAGCAGACCTGAGTGCACTCTGTAAAGATAAAGGAAGACACCGCTCTTTGCCTTTCTTTTTGAAGAACTACTGAACCACTGTGCAGCCAAAAAACCTCAAACTCTAGGTTAAGAAGGAGGAAAGCAAAGTAGTAGACTGATTTCTTCTAAAAGGACAAATGAATCTAGCATTCCATATGAAAAAATTACAAAAATCAAACACTCTTCTTGCCTCGAGTGCTGCTGTCAGCACTTAGAGAATCCCAAAATGTTTGTTTGGAAGGGACCCCTGCAGACCATCTGATTCAAACTTACAAAGGGCCTCCTACAGCCAGCTCCCCAGGACTATGTCCAGACAGCTTCTGAAGATCTCCCTTAATGGAGAGTCCACAAACTCCCTGGGTAACCTGCTCCACTACTCATTCACTCTCATAGCAAAAAAAGTATTTCCTGATGCTCAGAAGGAACCTCCTCTGTTTCAGCTTGTGCCCACTGCCTCTGGTCTTATCACTGGCAGGATTCTGGCTCTTTGGTACTGTTGAGACTCCTCTGAGCTTACTCTTCTCCAGGCTGAATAAGTTCCAGCTCCTATATGGCAGATGCTCCAGTACATTAACCATCACTGCAGCTGTTCCCTGAATTCTCTCTGGTATGTCCATGTCTCTCTTACTATCAAGAGTCCAGAACTGGACTAATGAGCCAAGCGTGGGCTTAGCAGTGCTGAACAGAGGGACAGGATCACCTCATTGACCTGCTGGTTGCAGTCCTAACACAGCCCAGAAAAACAGCATTCTTTGTCACAAAGGCACATTGCTGGCTCATGTTCTACTGGGTGTCAGGGACCACCGGAGCATTTTCTGCAAAGCTGGCTGGTGGAGACCTGGCCAGGCGCCTGTATTGCTGCCTGGGGTTGTACCTCCCCAGATGAAGGATTTCGCACTTCTCCTTATTGAAGTTCCTGCCAGCCCATTTCTTCAGCTTGACAAGGTCTCTGTGGACAGCAGCGCAACCCTCTGGCTTATTACTCACCCCTCCAGTTTTGTGTCATCAGCAAACTCACTGAAGGCAGGCTCGGCCACAGCATTCTAATCCAGAACATGCTGAACAGGACTGGATCCAGTAGTCGCCCTGGGGTACATCACCAGTGACTGGCCTCCAGACAGACTTCACCACTGATCACCACCCTGTGGGTCCGCCTATTACGCCAGTTTTCAACTCACCTTACTGCTCACCCAGCCTACGCTTCATCAACTTGTCTGTAAGAACCCATTTGTAAAGAGGCCCAACACAACCACGAATGGCAACCACCCTACTTCTTTGGCTAGTAAGTAGAAGATCTGCCTGTAGAAAATAGAGGTGTCAGATCCCCTACACCACACAAGGGCCTAGAGCCCAGTATTCCAACTTCCTGGACAAGTAGTTTTAGTTACCATGCTCATAAGCAACAGGTGGGCATCAGTATTTTGCAGCTAGTTGGGGTCCATGTTTCACATTAGGTTTCAAATTTGTCTGGAATTTCAGCTCCATCAAACCTATGTCTCAGGAACACTCCAGGTGGGAGGCAAGTACTATGTCCCTAGAACAGGCACATCAGTAGCTTTCAGTTCCAATAAAGTATTTCCTCCTCCCACAGGTTCAGATAATGCCACAAAGCAGGTGTGCACCACGTCACTGGACAGAGATCTAAGTGGGATATAGGCAGTAGGGGTTATGCCCTATGCTATGGTTCTTTCCACAAAAACTTCTTGGATTTGCTAAAAAATTAAACTTCACAGTAATCTAAAATAGAAAAACATGGTAAAAACAATGCATTAAGTTCAGTTTCTGTCAGAAATCAACTTAAATATTATTTTAAGTTTGTTTTGGGAAGCATTTTATAAAGTTTAGGGCTATGACAGTAAAAAACAGAAGAAAAAAGAAAGAAAAGGATGTGTGGGATACAAAGAAAAATGAGGAGGAGTTTGTCCAGTGACAAAGAAAAACACAGCAGTAGCAAGATATGTACCAACAAGAAATGAAGCCCATACATAAAGAGAATATATTACTACTTACTCATGTAGGGTGTACGTTCATGTTCTCAAAGAAGTAAAGATGAATTACACTACTGATGGCAATAAAAAAATAGCAGCTGTTCCAAGTATTCTGTACCAGCATAAGACCAGAAGCCCTCATTGCCCTTGATGTTTCCAGCCAGATTTAATTCTATCAGGGCTTTAAGCTTTCCTAATCTGATTCCTAGTTTCTTTTTGTACTCCTCCCAAGCTACCTGTCCCTGCTTCTACCCTGTATAGACCTTGTTTTTGTGTTTGAGTTCATCCAAGCAGCCCTCCCAGTGTTTTTGACCAACTTCCTCTTTGTTAGAATGCACCAATCCTGAGCTTAAGGAGGATGATCCTTGTATATCATCCAGCTCTCTTGGGTCCCTCTTCCCTCCAGAGCTCTATCCATGGTGTTCTACCAAGTAGGTTGCTGAAGAGGCCAAACTCTGCTCCCCTGAGTCCAGGATTATGAGCCTATTGTCCTTGCTGCTCTAAGGACCTTAATCAAACTCCAGCATTTCACATTCATGGCAGTCAAGATTGCCCCTGAGCTTCACCTTCCCACCAGCCCCTCCTTGTTGGTGACAACAGAGTCCATCACAGCACTTCTCCTCACTGACTCCACTGTCACATGGAGAAGGAAGTTACCACCAACACATTCCAAAAACCTCTTGGATTGCCTATGCCCAGCTGTGTTGTCCCTCCAACAGACACTGGGAAGGTTGAAGACCCCCATGAGCACCAGGGTTTATGAGGACAAGGCTGCTCATATGCAGAGTTTCATCTGCCCAGCCCTCCTGATCAGGTGGCCTGTAGCAGACTCCATTGCACTGTCCCCTGTCCCTGCCCTCCCTTTAACCCTGACCCATCCCTGTCTGTCAGCTCCTCACCCACCCCAGGCAGAGCTCTGTGCTCTCCAGCTGTCACTGACACAGGAGGTGACACCTTCTCCTCATCTCCCTGCCTGACCTTCCTAAAGAACCTGCATCCTCCCATTCCAGCACTCCAGCCACAGGAACCATCCCACCACATCACCACTGAGACAAGATCATAGCCCTGCAGGCACATGCCTGTCTCTAACTCCTCGTTTATTCCCCACAATAAGAGATAAAGCTTCTGCTGATATCCTACATGCAGATTTACTATTTTTGAGGGGACATGAGACAGAAGAGGCTGCATTTCAGCCAAAATAGTCCAGCTCTTTCCAAGAATAAAGCAAGGAAATTTTTTATCAGATTCCTTTAACTAGCTTCAGCAATTCCATTCTTTGTTAAGGAAGGAGATGGAATTCAGAAGCATTGGCAAATCATAAAAACATTTTTGAATAATGCTTAAGCTGAAAATACCACATGACATATCCCATCACAGTGGAGCACAGAACTGCACGAACAGGCATGACCAAGCTGGCTGGAATGCCAAGTTAGAAGTCTTTGAAAAATTTTAGTTTCCCATACACACCAGAAAGCTTAAATAGTTGAAGATTCCATCCAGGCTCCGTGATCCTCATCCTGTATCCATTCTGTACTTTTCCCCCCTCTTCTAGCTCTTCTCTAGTACTCAGCCATACAATAAGTCGCTTCCATTTGCCAAAACAGCAGAAGACTAAGAAAAAAAAGTATTGGTACTACATTAGCAAATGTAAGGCATCTGAGTTGGTGAAACAGAGGAGATAACTGAGGAGAGAAACCTCCATGACTTTTCCCAGATGTAAGCTGGTTATTTGTTCAGTCCTCCTGCTTCTACTTTGTCCAGTATCAATTAGCAGCTGTTCATTTGGCATGGCAGCTGGTAGTTACTACTTACCAGAAACCAAGGTAGTGACTTAGCAGGTTACAATGCTGCTCAAATCTTATGTGCTTGTCAGGACACTGATAAATGATATGTGACAAGATAGCTCTTTGGCTGTTTATTGAAGAAGTTGTAAATGTAAAAGTGATCAAAGAACGTGCCTGAGTGAAAATTACACCATATGTGCATAAGTGTTTCACTTAAAGATGCCTATAAAAGCTGTCATCTTCAAGTGATTAAAAAATTGATTCATCAAAGCAAGACTGCATTTCCCCATACTGTATTTAAGACCAATTGCCCTTCCCCATTTCAGGACACGAAACCTTTTTCCATTCAGATCCTATTCTAGGATTGCTTTTAACTACATGAACTACATGCCTCTGATATACAGTGTAGATGTTACACCAAGAAAAAAGAACATCTATAAATAAAAAGACAGCATGTCATGGAGTCATTGAATCACAAAATGTTAAGGGCTGGAATGGATTTTAAAGACCATCTAATCCTAACCCTCCCTTTCATGCTCAGGGACACCTCCCAGCAGACCAGGTTGCTCAAGGCCTTATCCAACCTGGCCTCAAACACTTCCAGGAATGGGGCATCCACAACTTCCCTGAGCAACTTGTTCCAGTATTTCACTATCCTCACAGTAAAGATTTTCTTCCTAGTATCTAATCTAAATTTCCCTCCTTTCAGGTGTGTATTTTGCCCTGGCACTCCAGTTCCTGTCAGAGAATCCCTCTCCAGCTTCCCTGTACGCCCCCTCAGGTACTGGAAGGTGTCTGTGAGGTCCCCACACAATGCTCTCTTCCCCAGGCTGAACAGCCCCAACTTGCTCAGCCAATCCTCATAGCAGGGGTGCTCCAGGCCCTCTCTCCAATCTCCTGACCCTCCTCTGGACTTGTTTTAAAACCTCCTTGTCATCATGCTGGGGACCCCAGAGCTGGATGCAGTGCTCCAGGTGGGGTCTCAGCAGAGCAGAGCAGAGGGGTAGAACCCCTCTCTCAATCTGCTGGCCAATGCTGCTTTGGATGCAGCCCAGGATTCCCGTGGATTTTCTGGGCTGGGAGCACTCACTGCTGGCTCATGGTGAGTTTTTCATCAGCCACCACCCCCAAGTCCTTCCCCACAGGGCTGCTCTCAATCACTTCTCTGCCCAGCCTGTGGGTGTGACTGGGATTGTACCAGTGCAGGTGCAGGACCTTGCCCCTGCTGAACTCCCTGAGGTTTGCATGGTCCCACCTCTCAAGCCTGTCCAGGTCCCTGTGGATGCCATCCCTTCCCTCCCCTGTGTGGACTGCCCCACCCAGCTCAGTGTCAGCAGCAAACTTGCTGAGACTGCCCTCGGTCCCACTGTCCACATCCCTGACAAAGGTGTGGGACAGTACCAGCCCCAGATCCCACCCCTGAGGGACACCACTCCTCACTGGTCTCCATGTGGACAAGGAGCTATTGACCATAACTCTTTGTGGGTGGCCATCCAGCCAATTCTTTACCCACTGAATGGTTCATCCATCAAATGTCTCCAACATAGAGACAAGGATGGCAAGTGAGACTGTCAAATTCTTTGCTTAAGTTCAGGTAGACAATGGGAGTTGTTCTGCCCTTGTCCACCAAAGCTGCAGCACCCCATCATAGAAGGCCATCAAATTTGCCAGGCATGGTTTGCCCTTAGTAAAGCCATGTTGGTTGTCCCCAAACACCTGATTGTTTTCCATGCGTCTTAGCACAGTTTACAGAAGAATCTGCTCCATGATCTTTCCTAGCACAGAGGAGAGATGCTCTGTAGTTCTATGGGGCTTCTGCATTCCCCTTTCTTAAAATGGGAGTTACAGTTCCTTTTTTTCAGTCAACACAGACTTCATTTGACAGACACAATTTTTCAAAAATTATGCATAGTGCTTTAGGAGCTTCTTCTGCCATCTCCCTCAGGATCCACAGATGAATCTTATTGGATCCCATGGATTTGTGCACTTTCAGGTTCCTTAGATGGTCTCAGACTTGATCCTCTCCTACAGTGGGTTCAGGGGCTTCATTCTCCCAGTCACTGCATTTGCCTCTCTTGACTTGATTGACATGGCTGGAACTTGGCTGTTTAAGACTGAGGCACAGAGGTTGTTGAGAACCTCAGCCTTCTCTTTGCCCATGGTATCCATGACTCCCATTTCCTTTTGAAGAGGGCCTAACCTTTCTCTTCCTTGCAACATATCCATGGACACAAGGTGCACAGTGCCCAGCTCAGGGGGACAATCCCTGCCCTGGCCCTGCTGGCCACACCATTGCTGATCCAGGCCAGGATGCCATTGGCCTTCTTGGCCACCTGGGCACAGCCTGGCTCATGTTCAGCTGCTGTCACCAGCACCCCCAGGTCCTTTCCAGCCACTCTGTCCCAGCCTGTGGCACTGCCTGGGATTGTTGTGTCCCAAGGGCAGGATCTGGCACTTGGCCTTGTTGAACCTCACACCATTGGCCTTGGCATGTTGATCCAGCCTGCCCAGATCCCTCTGCAGAGCCTTCCTGCCCTCCAGCAGATCAGCTCCTGCCCAACTTGGTTTCACCTGCAAACTGACTGAGCGTTCCCTTGGATCCCCTTGTGAGGATCAGCAATAAAGATCCTGGACAGGATGAGGCCCCTGTACCGAGCTTTAGGGAACCTCATCAGCAACCATCTGCCAACTGGATGTGGCACCATGCAGCACCGTTCTTTGTTCCAGTCATCTTCAAGAATTTTTAACATCTTTCCTGATATGTGACAGGAAATTCTTCCCTATGAAGTCTGACACTCTTCTAACAACTATGAAGGAAGAAGCTGAATGGACACTCCTCCTTTTATCTAGTCTTTACCATCCATTGCTACAGCTCTCCCATGGTGGCTGCCACATGGAGAGACAGACCTTGCCCTATCCACAGCCAGCAAACGCTGAAAGACAGGACCCTAAGCCTCTGCTCTAGCCCATTGGGCCACTCAGCTGCAGTGTTCTGCAAAATGCACCAGGAAAAGCAATAACCATGAGTTTTCAGAACTCCAAGATTCAAATCCATCAGCACTTACACAAATTCTAGAGAGAAAGAGGACATTCAGGAAAATTATTCAAATATGTACTTCAGCATCCTTTTTGGTAACAGGGTGCATCAGATTCATGATCGGTCAGGACTGCACAAAAGGTGAGTACCAGTGAGCATCTGAAGAGGAAAACAGAGGGTTTCCTACATTGGTCAGAGAAGACAATGACATGTGAACACAATGGAAGAAGCAGTAAACTCGAGGGACAGCTAATGGGTATTTTCAATTTTTTAACCCCTATGACCTATGCGCTAACAAGCCCATCATGGGAAAAAAGACAGATACTGTGATGAAAGATCCTGGGCACACTTATTTCATAATCTACAGTCTTTAACTGAGCCAAAAATAGTCAGTTGAACCTCAGAGCAGGATGAACAGCATTCAGATATTTACCTTTAAATAGAACTTGATTGAAACAGGTGTTAGGTGCACTTTCTTCTGGAAAATAAACCTATATGTATTTTAAATTATGATGGCCTACCAGAAAACTTAATGGTATCACAATCTACTAACACCACTTATAAGTTCAAACACTGCATATCTATTCAGAACACTACTAAGCTTACAGACATATCTGAAGGACCCACATGGTGAGGCTCTCGAAAGGCTGTATCAACTGTTGACCACAGAAACTTGTTCTAAAAACACAGTAACATCAAAAAAAAAAAAGAAAAAGAAAAAAATCATCATCATGTAAAACGACTTGTTAATTTAAAAATTTCAAACTAACTGACAACTGAAAAGCAGGAAAGCCATTTTTCCTCTTTCAGTCTCTAAATAGCCAGTGTAGACACAAAAGGATAAGATACATTTGTTCCAAAATTCTGAAGGACATAGTTCAGGAAAAGTCAGTTTTGCTAATAACTGCTGATAACAGTTATTTTGCTTAGTATATCCTGGAGTTACAGATGCAAAGCATGTTTTGAGAAAGCCTTTGCTTTCTTATAAAACAGCACACTGAATATTCATACATTATAATACAAAATACTGTTACACTGGAATTTAAATTAAACTTTTAACTACATAAGCTTAGTACTAATAGGAAAAAATAGAATATAACTCATTATTCTCTAAACAACCATAATAAATAAGCCTTTATATAAATCTTAAGGTATAAAATGCTCAGATAGGTAAAAGAGCTTCAAAAGAGATGTTCCCCTACTAATCAATGCATTGTACCTCATAAAAGAAACAGAATTTTTATGCAAAATGCTTAAAGTTACAAACACAAAACAAGATTTACTTTCTTTATCTTTACATATGGGTCACTTTTTAAATTTTAACTATATGATTTCATCCAATTTGCCAATGCTCACTAAAAGAAAGGTCAGGCTATCAGGATCACTAGAACTAAATGTTGGTTATATTACCAAACATAATTTTGCTTTCAGGCACTATCCTACCCTGTTCTTCTTTCACTGATGAAGAAAAAACAGACAAGCTAAAGTTTAAAGACAGTTCCTGTACAGGACTGGTCTTGGAGCAAACCTCCTTTGGCTCACTGTCTGCGTGACTACAAAGTCTATTTGGGCTGCAAGGGTCTACTTTGAGAGAAGAATTTGCATCAGATGTTTCAGCAAGTAAGATGCTACTAGACAATGGTTGCCTTCATGCTCCTGTGTGTTGGTGGAGAACAATCTGTCTCTGGTGTGGCAAGCAACTAGGTGAGCAAAATGGATGGGCAGGGTAGGAGGATCCAGGCACTGAACACTAAAAAACATAGAGTTCTCACTGAAAAGAGGGTAGCCAGATCAAAATCTTTTACATTTGTCAGATTCAGGTGGCTTCAATCTGTATAGTACAGAATACACACCTGTCAGAAAATCAGAAGGAAGATGCTCTCTACTACTCCAGAGCATTAGTTTACCCTCGCCAGTCTTGCCTTTCAAACTAAGAGTGGAGCTAGATGTAAAACACACATCTACTTAAATAATGTTAATAAAAAATATTTGGGAAGAAGCAAATATGTTTCTGGACTGTTATGGAATCAGCTACAGCCTCAAAATGCAGAATATAGTTATAATCCCTGTAGTACTACTGGGCTGCAAGTAGAAGAACATAGAACACAGTGCAGGTAATACCATGCTCCACAAACATGAGAAGGCAAGAGAACAAAATAAGCACAAGACTTCAGTTTCATACTTTCTTCACACTCAAAAAAGTGTGAAGACCATGACCCTGAAACGTACCTGTATGTATATGTAATATATTAAATGTCTGAAAAAGATATTTGATCATGTTATTTTAGAAAACATTAAAACTCAGACTCATTGCAGCACCATAACCATGCTGCTTCAAATCAACTCCTAAGGGTTATATATCCTGCTTTTCTTTACTATCTATGCTGTAAACTTTATCAACAATACTTTTGCAGCTTAATCAAAACTGCAAGGCAAAACATGGCATAGTAGTGAGAATCAGGCTCCAAACACTACTAAACACATTTATGTTTTAACTTCTCTTAGTATGGCATTCTTTGATTGAAAATGCCCCCTACCAGCATCAAATCATGCAAAAATTCCTCAGGTTTAAATGATTATTATAGAAAAATCAAGATCTTTAATCTTCAATACTGCAACTTCTATGATATAAGCCCAAAGCTTCTTTCTTCCTCTTTTCCCTTTCGAGACCTGTTTTGTTACAGACTAGCCTCTGACAGAAAAATCTGAACTGACCACTCCATTCTTCCGCTCAATACACAAAGCTTCCTTCAAGCCCAATTAGTTTGTTAATTCACAGATAGAGTCCAGAAGCTGCATTTCAACTATTTTAGACAATCATAGAATCATTTTGGTTCCAGAAAACCATCAACCATTAACACATCACTGCCAAGTCCAGCGCAAACCCATGTTCCCAAGTGCCACATCTACAAGCCTTTTAAATACCCCCAGGGACAATGATTCTACCACTTTCCCAGGCAGCCTGTTCCAGTGCTTGACAACTTTTTCTGACAAGGTTTTCCTAACATCCAATCTAAACCTTTCCTGGTGCTACTTGCAGCAATTTCCTTGTCCATAGATTATAGCTTGAGAGAAGAGACTGACTCTCATCTAACCACCTCCTTTCAGACAGTTGCAGAGAGTGATAAGGCCACCCCTGAGCCTCCCTTTCTCCAGGAAAAACACCCCCAGCTCCCCCTCACAGGACTTGTGCTCCAGAGCCTCCTCTCCCAAAGACAAGTCACGCAGTCCGTTACAGGTGAGAAGGCAAGTGACCACTCCCCCAGTGTAAGCATGAGTGCATAGAGATGATATTCATTATGGACATTTACACAAACACATGACAAAAATATTTTTCTCAAAAGGCAGAAATTGCAAACATTGAAGAAACCTGGGGCCAGTACATCTAAATCTGATTCATCACTTCGAGAAAATCTCTGAATACAAATTAAGCAAGAGCAATTAAGTAATAGCTTTTCCTTCCTTTGATGATTGCATACACTGCAATCATTTTGAGAACTGACCCTTAACCATTACACACACAAGGAAAAACCACTGCCAAACATCTGTATTGCACTCTTTACAAAATGACACAAATGAGCTGAACAGAAAGTTTCAATTCTTACTATCTCACGGACTTGGAAGAAAGAAACCAAAAGAATCTTTTCCGCCCGAAAAGACACAGAAGCATGTCCTGCCCCAAGTCTCGGATGAACGCCTGGAGAGACGTGAATGCAAGCAAACTTCACTGCTAGAGATCCACGCGAGTAACAGTCCGGGGAAGAGTTTCACACTCTCCCACACTTCATATAAATGAACGCGAGCAGAGACTCCTCTGCTGAAAGCATCTTTTTCACTTACCTCAGCTGCGCTTGTTTTAACAGGGGCCTCTGCCTTTCCGGGACCGCGAAGGGATGGACAAAATGGGAAGTTGCCCGGCTGCGCACAAGTAACGCTTTTTCCTGTAATTCCGAAGGCCAGCACCCCCCACGCCCGACGCCGGCACTAGCGGGGCTGGACTCCGCTCCAGCTGCCCGCACGGCGCCGGCCGCCCGCGGGCGGATGCTCTGCCCTGCCCGGAGCCTCGGTAAGCTCCCGCCCCCGGAGCCACCCCGCGGCCCTGTCCGGCCCCTCTGGACCCCGCCCAGCCCCTCAGCCCCCCGCCCGACCCTGCCCTGCCCCTCTGCACCCTGATCGCCTCCCGCCGGCCCTGAGGCCGCTCCCAACTCCCGCCGCACCGGCTGTGAGGGCGCGCCCCCGGCAGCCCCACCGCTCTCTCAGGCGGGAGTGTAGGCACTGGCATTTTGGTGCCAGTGGATCAAGTAAAGAGCGTCTTTAAATCGCATAAAGACGCGCAGCGAAACAAGGATTTTGGCTTGCGTAACAGCCACCGCCGAGTAGCACTCCCGCGTAAGCACCTCATGCATCATTCAGGGCCCAGGCAGGGGAATAAATCAAGTGCTGATCCCTTTTAAAAGTTACAAATGCATTCCACTTAATGGCTTGGAAGAAGACTGCAGCAATACGGCTGAAAATCAGAAGGAACTTTGCAATTAAGATGCTGTGAAGTTAGTAAATGGAAATCCAAAGTCCCTAGTTAATGTGCCTCCTACTAAGCAGTGACAGTCCTTGCTAAGCAGCCACTCTCCAAGAAGAGATACTGAATTTTAATCATGCAATCAGTACATCAAGAGGTCTTGGTCCCAATTCAGGAAGAGATCCATTACAGACAGTAAGCTGTTTACCCTGCACTAGTGTCACACACAACAGAAGCTGTATATTGACTCATTTCAACTTCCATGACTTGTGCAGCTCAGGTTTTTTCATGCTATTTTAACATGCAAGCTCAACACCCACTCCAACTTCAGATCACTCATAAGCTTCACCCTTTTCAGCTAATCATCAGATTCAGCCAGTCAGCCCATTTGCTTCCCTTTCATTTTTGAATGATGTTGCCATCTCCCCATCACCCATAACCTCCATGCAAGGCTGCACTGGAAACTGCTTTAAAGTTTTTTAATTCCCCTTGCTATTTAGAAGTATACATTAGCATGGATAGTGATATTTTGAAAACTTGCATTTGGTTTTACTATGAGGTAATAGATAATATGGTTCAAAAGAAGCAGACTTAAACTGCAACCTAAGTGCTCCTTGGTATACCAGTTTTGGGTTTTTTCTTTAGTGAGAACATAAGAAAGGGCAGGATCAGACCCTTAATTATGTTTAATTATTGAACCTCTATTCTAGACTTGGTCTGATTAGTTGCCTGTTCTCACACATTAATACATGGATTTCCCTGACACACTGGAAGTTAGCTGCCCAATCTTTCAAAATCATGAAAAGCTGCACCACACCTAAAAGACTAGTTAAACATTTAACTTTCAAAACCCTTTAGTCATCCTCTGCCTGCCTATGTACATGCTTATATTAAGGCTTCCACAGTCTTAAATGTTTGGTTGTGGATTGGACAGTAGCACTTAGGAGATTCCAGGATGCAGAGGGCACTTAACGATAGCATCAGTAACTGTTTCAGCTACTACCATTTGTAGGAAGTTAACAGTAAAGAGAAAAACATCTTAAAAAGGTAATATCATTTACCAAAAGTGATTTGGCAGAGAAGATGGGAAACCTTTGAGTACAATAGAAATCTTGCCAAAAAATGTGTTCCATATCCACATTTACAGGCACTTTCATCCACTTTGCACATGAATGCTCTAGAAGAACTAACTTTTCCATCCTGAGGGTGGGAGCAAAGTGAAGCTACTGTTCCCGAAACACAAGGCAGGAAGTGCCTTCCACAGAAACCCTCTGCTGTTTTCATTGCTGATGCCTCTATTGTTTGGCCTGGTGATTCAGGGCTAACTGCTCCAGAGACCAGTTGATCCCAGATGGTGCCCCTTCTTAAAGAGAAGCATTTCCACCTTCTCTCTTGGTAGGGTGAGACAGGAGACAGCAGAACTACTGCTAAAAATCCAACCTTTATTGCAAATTGATTTGTTACCTGAAGTAGTTCAGCTTTGAAAAACATTTCTCTTCTGTATTATGTATGACCACACCCTCTAAAATTACTGACCACTGTATAATTACAGTGAGCCTGTATTAGTTAACACACTGGCACAGAATAGAGCATTTTGTAGTTCAGTGGAAAAATCAGCTGCATTTTCATTGACCAACTGATCTTGCAGCATTTAATCATGCAGTCTTGGCAAAAGCAGGTTCAATAGAAAACATACTGAATTTTACCTCAGGAAGTTGCTGAGTTGATTTTAACCAAGAACCTCATTAGGCTGACTTCTACCTGCGCCAATGACTCCAACCACTTCACTCCTCAAAAGTAAAGAGGAAGGCATGGCAACAGACTTTCATTGACTTTCAGCATTGAAAAACATAAATAAAAGCCACAAGTGTCCTTCTATTCCCTACTGATTTCACTCATGGGGAAGAAACATCCAATGAAACCAGTCTGATTTTGATATCAATTTCTAAATATGCATAACTCCATTTTTCAGTGAGTAGCTTGTCATTAGAAATCTGCTAGCATCAACCTACACGCAAAGCTGCATTCAACAGGTAAAAAATTAACTATGCTGTTCTTAAATTTCACCTTAGTGCAACATAAAAATTCAACAACAGCAGTACCCTCAAAACCATGCTCTTAAATTACTGGTTTATGACTAAAGCCTTAGTTTAAATGCAACACATTGTCCAAGCTTATGTAACATATCACTGAATAAGCAACAATAATGGGTGTGACAATCCACTGTTAAGGAGAAGGAAGCACCTAAGATGTGTAAATGCTCACTGGTCAAAACAAACAACAAGTCAAAGGGTACAAAATCAATCAGAAAGTTTTATTAGTAAATTACACATTTGGCATGGGAATTGGTACTAATCCCTGACCTACTACATAAGCACACAGCACTGGGTTTTTGATAAAGGTGTGGGGGAAGAGAGAAAAGACCACCACAATCCATCGTGTGCCTAAAGTCAGCATCCCTACAATGGGCACAGATAAAACTCTGTCAAATTAGAGTCAGAGACAGACCCTACAAACTGCTCAAACCTAACAAAAGGCATAAGAAATGTACCAATTACCATGTTTACAGTGTGCAACTACCAACATTTAATACACACAGAAAGGTTTTAATGCCTAAGTGCAATAATGTAAGCATCTTTTTCATCTGTACTCTAGAGATTTATTAAACAAGAAAAGCATGAGGTGTTTTGCTAAGAAGGCCACAGAGCCCTTATCAACTTCAGAATAGAGAACTATGCAATACTTCCTGTCACATCTTCCTTCAGAGCATTGCGACATCACAACAGCTGTAATTGCAATCTGATAAAATGCTGGCAAAGAAGGGATGCTTTAGTCCCAGAGTAATGTCTTTAGTGGTCTATTACAGATTTTTTTCATATGTTTTCATAATATGGTAATTTAAGATTCACAAGCCTTTTATTACAACTGCAAAAGCAGCTAACATAATTAAACCCATTCGTACAAACAGGCTAAAGGAATTATTGAAAATCCCATGTGACTTTAATAGCTGGATGACAAAATGCCATTTCTTGTAATTTCCACTGCAAGACCATAGTGAACAGACTCTTTATGACAACTTCAATCAGCATGAGTTACTGTTGGCAGAGAGTCACTGAGAAGGCAGAGCTGCAGCATTTTGTAGTAACCACCTGCAATGAAGCAAGTTTCTCGCAGAAAGAGGCTATGTAGATGAGAACAGCTTATCATACAGATATTCTTCTCTTACATCTACCACTGCCTACTAAATCATATCACAAAACGCCACGTTGACTCATTTATGGGACCATGCCAGGGATTGCAACTCCACCAAACTGGAGAGTCAGATCCAATTCTTAACGACTTGTATCTTAAGTTGTTCCTAATACCCAATATAAACCTCTCCTGAAGCAACCTAAGGCCTTTTCCACTTGTCATAGAACCACAGAATCATTAACATTGGAAAAGACCTCCAACATTGAGTCCAACCTTCGATCAATCACTCTGTCAACTAAACCACAGCACTAAGGGCCAACTTCAGATGTTTTTTGAAAATCTTCCATGCATGGTGACTCCATCATCTCCCTAGGCAGCCCATTGCAATGCCTAGTCACCCATTCTGTGAAGAATTTCTCCTTGATATTCAACCTGAATGCCTCCTGGTATTAAAGCAACTTCCTCTCACCCTGTGAGTGGTCGCCTGGGAGAAGAGACTAACTCCTACCGGGATACAACCTCTTTTTAGGTCACCCCCGAGCCTCCTTTTCTCCAGGATAAACACCCCCAGCTCCCTCAGCTGCTCCTCACAGCACTTGTGCTCCAGACCC